>JAVJAQ010001747.1:2400000-3000000 GCA_032362365.1 Zygogramma bicolorata | reverse complement strand
AAACTCTATTGTTGCAAATAGTCTATGATCATCTGTTATAAATTGTGTTGTATTATTTTGGGTTTGAATATAGTTTAGGTTATATGTATGTTGTTTTGTTTATTGATGTACTCCTACATTATTTTTATAACAAAGTTCAGCAAATAAATCTAAAAGTATTGCTCTGGAAATATTATTTGTTGTTTTAAGGAATATTGTGAAATCAATTATGTCTATATACTGAGTTTCATTTGATAACCGTGAGGCTTTGGCTCAATAATGAAGTGAAAATCTTGAAAATCCTCAATCAGCATTTATATTATACTAACAAAACTCTGAATGCTGATGAATATTCCGAATAAATAAATAGCAAAGTTTGGGGAAACGTAATTCTTATTTCATATTTGAATTGCCCACATGAATGCTTTTTGAATATGATGGTATCTGAGCAAAATAATGCCAAGTCTGAAAATTTTCCAACAAAAAGGAATCTGACCTCATCACGAACTTGTGAATGGAGTCTCAACAAATTCAAAGAACTCGTAAGGAACTTTTTTTGGTCAACTCACAACCATATACAATGCCAATTCATGAATACTTCAATGTGTGAATAATTATTCATGTGAAACTTATGCTTGACGTTGACTCGATTTATTTATATTTTTTTGTCTCCGTTTCGTGAACGTTATTCATTTCCCGAATATATTATTATTTTCTATCGAATATGTACTCTATTCGGAGGTGGTAAGGGTATTTTATTCATTAATGAGGATTGAATAACTTGTAGAAATTTATGGAATGCTTCTTTCAATTATTCATCAAAACATTCAATCTTCTATACTTTCATGAAGTACTGATGTTATTTTGAATTATTTTTCTGTGTGTCCCAAATTTTATTATTGAATGATGAACCTAGTAACTTATCTCAGTGTGCGAAGCATGATTTCACTAAACATATGATTTGAATGTTACCAAAATTTGCCCCCTCAACATCAACGATGCCGACATTACTTTCACTTCTGTGTAGTTCTGATATTCTGTGCCGAACCTGAAAACAATGAAAGTACCACCCTTATTCGTAACTAGAACTGATTTTGTCCCATTTCAAAAAAACCATAGAACCTTGCAAGACTCTTCCTAATATTAGTTCAGGAGGTGCCACAGTCACTCATATCGTACTAACATATAGAGATAATGTAGCTTTCCAGTTTACTAAACCATATGGGTCAATCAGTACCTTATGTTCCCTTCACCACACAAGGGAATAATAGTGCACCGTCTAGTATACCGTACCAGCTCTGATTCAAAATACACCTGTACTAGGCATTCCTTCCTATCAAACTGTATTGAATACACATAGGTAATATGTGAAGTTTGATGGTACACAAGATCCAATGACAGGCCTAGAAGGTTTAGATGAACTTTGTATTATGAAAAACATTCCTCTAGATAGAATTTTGGTGTCTTTACCGGATATACTTGAAGGTAGGACTGACTCACGTGTTTTATTGGGATTTCAAGATAATCGATACGCCATCTGATGAAAAGTTTCAAACAATGTCGAAGTTCTGTCAAAATGGCGCTTATGAGTTGAAGCTCTGGTCAAAATGCACTGCGATATCATTTTGAAATTTTGGAATATGATTAAAATTTCAAATTTATGACTAATGTTTATCGAGCACAATTCATGAATAACGTATACATAACAAGTGAAGAAACACAAAAAACTAATAGTCGCTCACAAAATTCTACGGTTTAGGATTTTCAAATAACGTCAAAGTCCTGATGTTAAATAGCAACAGTTGTCAAAGTGTTGAGTATTAGTTGGAATGTGGCGCTGCGATCTTAATTTGGAATTCCAATAGAAGTGATAAAATATTCTGGACCGATTGAGAATCGTTCAGGAATATTTTCCGAGTGTCATTTTACCCAGTCCGCTACACAGATGATTTGGAGATTATTTAATTTATATGTAAACCCCAATGCACAGGCATGGTTGTGAGATCGTTTCAACACCGGTCATCTATACCAGAAAAGCTGATGGATCCTTCCAGAAAGATCTTGACCATTGACCGATAGTTCCATCTTTATCATCGGATGGATATTTCGAGTATAAAACGTTTTCATATAGATCTCAGTGTTGAGAGTAAAATTACGAATGGTTGAACAACGTATTCAGTGATTCAATTACACATATGCTCCTATACTATGATAGGGAGAACTAATCTCTTGATGTTTTCGATTATTAAAGTTGTCAAGTTTGATGTCAATGTAAAAGAAGTATTTCGCCGAAAAAAAAAAAACAAAACCATCTGAATGCCAGGAAATGCATTCATCCCTGTTCCGCCGACTTCAGATGGTTACGGAGATGGATACCAGGGGCCCCAATAGTTGAATCACTAGAAGTTCTGCGTATACCTTTTTGCTGAGCTGCGACAGATCTGATTGGTCTCTGCCTAGCAACAACGTATACGTTCTCGAACGAGTGGTTCAAGAATTGACCCTCAGACACCAACACTGTCACTGGCACGTACCCAACCACCGAGCAGAGCAAACAATATGGCCACCGGGGTACACCTACCACTCAAGGACACCGTCACTCGGGGTTGAACCACCGTCCGTTATCCTACCAACCGACTAACCGAACGCACTGGCGTTCTGGCAGCAGTAAACCGTTTCGCATTTTCTGTTACAAATACCGAAAAATTGAAGTACGGTCCTCAGATTGTATATGTACTTTGATTTGGCGCAACTCCAAGCGCTAAAGTTGGTTTCCGTCCTGAATCGAGTCAGAGCTCGAACCTTGGCTCACATCACGTTATCTACTAGAGACCCATGCCTGCTGAGTGCTGAAAGATATCCACATAAATTTTCCTAAAAAAAACTAAATAATTAAGGCAGTCCGATTTTTTTCTAAGAAAAGGGAATATATTTTCCGGGTTGTTTTTGGAAATAGAGTATACTGACATTCTCAAACTGTATCATAAGCTGATTTGATTGAAGTTTTTTAGCAGGGTTTCATTGATATTTTTCTCTGATAGGTTATGTCTTGTTATTGTTTCAGCTGTGATGGGTATATTATTTTCCATTGATTTATTGCTGCTTTTCTGTTATGCTATTGTTTTTGTATCGACCTGAAAGTGGAATTGTGTTTTTATAATTTTGTAATATATTTTCTGAGAAAATTTAGTGGAATTGATAATCGTGACCTGAGGATTTTTGAGTGTGATGACAACCCTGAATAAAAGAGGTCTTGTGTGATATTTCGGTAGTTATTGTTGAGAAATTGGGTATTATTTCAAAAAAAAATCATAAATATTCACTCACATCATATATTTCATCAGTCTCATTGATTACCGTTATTATGAATACAAATTCTTCATCGACTTCACCGATTCACTTTGTTGAAAAACTATTGAAACTAATCAAACCGACCGTGGTTTTCATGATATTCCTTAGTGGTTCTTGACATTTGAGTTTCAATATTTCTCAGATTTTCTGCGATCCCCGATTTTATTGTGTATCGATCTATAATTTTGTTTTGACAGAATTCCGATTCCGTATAACACTGTCAATATTCTTTTCATTTTTGAAAATTTTGTGATTTCTTTTAACTTGCGATTTGTACTTGTATTTTTTAACTTCGTCAGTTCTCATGTCCCCAACCTTTCTCAGGGTACAAATCAGTGAATTGAATATGTGTTCTAAACACATAATAGGAAATTTCTCAAGTGTGTATCAAAAGTGTCTCATGAAGATAGAAACGAAACACCTTGGAGGCATTTCATACAGCAAACGCTTTTCAGGTGTATATCCATTTTATCATTTGTCCTCTGGATACGTCCATCGAATTGCTATCTGGGACTCTGGAGTAGACCAAGAAAAAACCGACGCCCGATATTTGATTTCCAGTACGATTTGTGATTCTCCGATAAAGGCTTAGAATCACATTTTTAGTGTGATATTCGCTTATACAACCAGCAGAATGGATGGATAGGAAGGCAAAACGGAGATATTCTAAAAAAATTTATAAAAAGTCAAGCTACAAAAACTTACTGGAGACGAGAACTTATGATCTACCCCATCATGTATAACAGTTCACCACATTTTACAAAGGGCAAGACACCATCAAAACTATTCTTCACAAGGCATTCAAGAGATAAAATACATAGTCTTGCAACTCCTACACAACATTTCGACGATGAAGTTGAAGAAAAAATAAAATGAAAAAAACAGGTAATCATTATAGTGACTGGAAACGCTGAGCTCGAGAAAATAATATAAAAGTTGGATACATGGTATGCAGGAAGAATATGATAGAGGGAATTAAATTAACGCTAACACTCGCCCCTTCACCGCTGGAAGTCATCACAAAGACAAGGGGCGACAAAGAAGTGAGAGATAACAAAACATGACAAGAACTTAGGCGAAATGCAATCCATCTAAAGAATAGTAATAGAAAATGAGTGTGGTAAGTGATTGCAAACAATAGCGAATACCCTCCTCAAGGAAATAGTCCAAAATTATAAAACTAATTGAAATATATCACTTGTGAATTTTCGTATTTACGATCAATTGTAGTTTGATAAATCATATAGTACCTCATAGAATCACGTTAAGGAAAAAATACGATTCATCACTATCGAGGTGTTGAATAACTTCTTGCAATTCTTTGTTACAGTTGTTTCATGTAGTAGAATTGAACATCGATCATAAAACGGTCATGATTGATTATTATTAGGTGGGCGGTTTTGATAGGAGAATCGGACTTCAATGATAATCCATTCAGTGTGTGTATGATCATAAAGGAATGAAAGTATACGTGATTGGTTCTTATGTGTATCATTTGAAATGTAATTCAGTGGACATTACAATGACTAGGAATATGTCCTACCCCTTACACTTTATTCATCTCCTCTCACCAAATTCTCATTTTAAACCAAAAGATTTCACACGAAAATTATGAAAGGCATGTGATCAGAAAGCAATGAATAAAGGGACTCAACTGTTTTCTTTCTCATCTGTTGATTTTCACCTTGTGAGATTCAGAATACGGACAAGCGTTGTGACTATGTATGTGAATATGATCGAAAATAACAGTGAAAATCGATACAATTGAAACTAGACTTACCTTAAATTCTTCAAACCTTTTATTCTTGTAATCCCATTCAAAGATAAGTTCAAATGTGAAATCGACCAGAATTCGCTCAGATCCGGTATTTCGGTCAATTCATTATTGGTGTAGTTCACGTAATTCAGATCTAAAGGTGCCTTGAAATCAAGGAGCTTTTGTATATTATTATTCGCAACATTCAAGTACCGGAGAAAGGGCATTCTTCCAAGATTCTGCAAACTCGTCAGATTGTTTTTGGATAAGTCCAAAAACTGAATGAAATGATATCTTCCTAAGGCTGATATATCCATGATATCCTGTAAAATAATTCAGAATGCTAGAATTAGTAACAAATTCTTCAGGCGTCAAATATCAATAGCTGAGTAGAGGTTACAAAATTTGAATCAACCGAAAACTTCGATATGGATTAGTTTCGATCATTTCAACACATATACATTTGCTTTCGACGGTATATTCAATAACAGATATTTTTCTATGGCTGTCAAACAATTCGTGAAATGAATGACTGTTTCTTGAATTCAATAATGAATTTCAGTGTCGTATTCCGAGTTTTCTGTTCAATAGCAAACAGCATTTCTTTCAAGCGTGGATCTTCACACTCATTGTTCTTATCAATTACTGATGCCCGAAGCTATTGCAATAGTATGCTCGCCAAAATATAATGAAACTGGCTTATTTAAATTAACCTCAACTCATGGTTTACAATTCATTGCAAACTGTCCAAAGAGTGGATTTCATCCACATCCCACTGATCCACCACTTCTCAAAGTTGCTGAACACGCCCAAATTGAGAACAGTGCACCATTAGAAGTTTTGGATTTACGTGACGCTTAACAATTTTGTAGTATATATTTGCAATAAAAATTACTGAAATGTCAAAAAAAAACAAAAAAAAATCCAGTTGAGCAAGATAATTATAGAATGGAATTTAATAGACTTCATTGGCTATTCCACACAATGGTTCACAGCACGTCACATAGTACAAAAAATATTGAGGGACAATATGTAAAAATGTGAAAACAATCAGGTCATTTACAAAAATGTTTTTTTTAATTACATCAAAAAGGATAACTCGAAAATATTTCAACATTATGAAAATAATGTTTTAGGAGTAGACATTTCACATTAGCCTTAAAATGTCTATCATTCAAGGAACGTACTTCTGAGGTCAACTTGTTACAAAGTTTCAAATTGAGGGAATTTGACTTCGATTTACTTAGCCTGAAACGTTTCAGAGCTATTTAGTTTGCTGATCTCGTGTCGTATTTGTGAAGATCTGACGAAACGGTATAGATTCCTTGGTTTGAGTGTATTTCACAAAGGGTTTGATATATTTAAATGCACGGTAGTGTCATTATTGTAATGTCAGCAAAGAGCGGACGACTCCAGTCAAAGGACGATTACTGAACAAGCTAGAACCAATCACAATTCAGCGAATTCATTGATTTATTCGAATATGTTCAAACAGAATCAACGAAATAGTAACCCTGATCTTTCAGAAAAGTTTTCGACATCGAGAGACTAAAATTGAAGAGAAGAAATATTTATGCAATTTAGGGATTGAAATTTTACTTTTGATCCCTGATTTCAGGCAAGTGGTCCCTAGGCATCAAAAATTCACTTTCAAACCCTAGGGATCGAAAATCAACTCCCAATCTCTGGGAATTTTGATAGAAACATATTTTTGAACAATGCTAGTGCAGACCTATCAATTGGCAGGGTTCAATCATCGTCTGAAGAAGATTCTATCCAATCACAAAATGGTTGTTCACGGGAAAAAGCAATACTCCATGATAAATGCACAGATATTTGTGAACAGCTAGTATCCTGAGTGGCATTGATTCGAACTTCCATTGTACAAATAATAAACTCTATTGAAACCTGTTGCGAAGAAACTCATGAGGGATTCAATTCAAATGAGCAGAAGGCAACAATCTTCAATTAGAAATTGAGAGGTAATTTAATGATGACTGATATATGAGGCAGACATTTTCAAGGGATGTAACATGAAAAAAAAATTGTTCTAGTAAATGAAGTGTTTTATTCAGAAGCCAACATTCTTTGATGTAGAATTGAGGTAATAATAATAATAATAAATGAGGCAGACACTTTCAAGGGGGTTAACATGCGAACAAATTATTCCAAATTTTTTTTCATATCAAATGAAGTGTTCTATACGGAAGCCAACATTCTTCAATTTATTATTGATCGAATTATGTTTCAACTATCCCGCCAAACTACACCCAAATAAAAAAAAAACAATTAAACGTGCTCACAACAGCACAGCATATAACTATTATAGTGCATTATATGTCGCAGTCTCGTCTCAGATTATAAGTTCACCATGTAGTATCAGTGCTCCTGTACTATGCTACGAACGTTGAAAGAAAGCGTTTTTTGTTGGTATTTACATTCTCCGCCTTATCGCTTCCGTTCTTTTTACCTCACTTCATTTTTTCGTACGGTGCTAAACGAACGTGAAATTTTGTGCTTCACAAAGAAACTCTTACTACTACATTTAGCGTTCATGCGTTGTGGTAACTTTTACTGCAATAGTGAGAGCTGACGTGTAATGATAGAATACACATGTATGTTTATCACTGTCAGCCGTTAAGGGCTACCGGAGCTAGCTGGAATATTCCATGCCAATCACCTTTTAGCTCCCAGATACACATGTATCTGATAACCTCACCTTGAAGTGCCCTCAAGTGACTGTGCCTCATCTCATGTCCCTTCGCCTTTTGGAACAGAGCTGGCTGGAACATTCCATTGCCATGTTTGCATATGTATATATGTCTATATATCAAGCTCTGCGGTACATATGTACCGATCGAGACGGTAATACGCTTATAAGTTGGTATTGTTTTCATAAGCTACCACAAGCAAAGGACCTTTCTTGTCAAGCTGACCGCGCTGGAATATTCCATGCCTTTTTTCATGGTCTCACACGAATACTCGCAATTGAACACTTTCCTTTTTCTCCTATATAGGTTCGAGCTCAAGTTCTAGCGATTCTTCCCACAGTGACGACTCGGAACGTTCACTACATTATTCGTCAGCGACTGTTCCACAAGACGAACCGCAACAAACATTTGCGGTACCTTTTATTATGGATCCCTCTGCTGTTTTGGGGACTGATCCCTTGGCGCTAAAGGAGTTGGGGCCTGATGTCCATGAGGAAATTGCTAATAGATGGACTACTTTTCTGAGACAGGGTGTAGAAAAGAATGAACGCAAGGAACTGTCGGATAAATATCCCGTGATTAATAATGTGTCTGCCCTTTTACCTCCTAAATTAAATCCAGAGGTTCAAGGATGTCTGAACGATACATCAGCAAAACAGGACTCATTTCTTTCGCGAATACAGGAACAACTAAGCGCCGCCATAGGCGCGCAGTAGCACTTCCAATGAACAATTTCTTCTCTTCCCCATCAGATGAAACTAGTTCTCATCTTCTCCACTTGGCAAATGCCACAAAGCTCCTCACAGACGTCCACCATTCACTTTCTTGCCACCGTCGTTTCGGTGTAGTGGCTACATTAGATCAATCTATCAAAAAGATCGTTATGGAAAGACCTATCGATGAATGGCTTTTTGGAGAAAACCTGGCGGCTAACGTGAAAAGTAATAAAGAGCTGCAGAAGACTTCGGAATTGAAGCAAAAACGTATATCCTTTAACCGCACCCAATCAGCATTTCGAAAACCACAACAAAATGACCAACCTTCAGCGAGTACTTTAAACGTCAAGCGGCAGCCTCAGAAGTTTCGTCGCAAGAAGGTGGAGGAGAAGAGGGCGAAAGGACATCAGCAGTCCTCAGGACGGAGGTACCATCAGTACCGGAAATACTAGAGGTAAATTATGGTGGTAGATTGCGAAATTTTTCTTGTAACTGGAAGAAAATAACGAGCAATCCACTTGTTCTTGAGTGGATATCAGGTTATAATATTATTTTTATAACTCAACCACATCAACATATACTACCTCCGAACCTCGCCAAAGATTCTGACTTTTCCCTTATTGGGAACGAAATTGACAATTTATGTGCTATTGGTGCAATATCTCCTTCCGTCCATGAAGGCGGAGAGTTTTTGTCAAATTTTTTCCTCATCAAAAAATCCAACGGCAATTTGAGATTTATTTTAAATTTGAAACCTTTGAATAGATTCATAAATCCACCCCATTTCAAACTGGAGGATTATCGTAGCGTCAAGCAACTCTTGCATAAGGGTAGTTTTATGTGCACAATTGATTTAAAAGACGCTTATTATTTCATTCCAGTGAGTAATGCGAGCAAAAAATTCCTGAAATTTAACTTCAATGGGAACTTGTTTCATTTCAACTCGCTAGTATTTGGATTGAATACCGCTCCCTTTATTTTTACGAAAATATTAAAACCAGTTTTGCGTCATCTGCGCATATTGGGAATTATCTGTGTGGCTTATTTAGACGACATAATTATTATATCAAATTCATATGAACAATGTGCTTAACATACACATGAAACAATCAAGTTGCTTCAATTTCTAGGTTTCATTGTGAATACGGGAAAAAATAAGCTTATTCCTGGTCAAGAATGTCGTTATTTGGGATTCATTTTCAACACTGTTGATATGTACTTCTGCTTACCAAAAAGTAAAAAAGATAATATCGAACTCCTAGCTAAAGAAATAAATCGATCCCAGCATATTTCTATCAGAAAATTCTCAAAATTCATAGGTACTCTTGTAGCAGCTTGTCCCGCTGTAAAATACGGGTGAGCACACACAAAGGGTTTAGAACGAGCCAAATATGTAGCATTGGTTAAGGAACATGATAACTATGACAGAAATATGATACCGATTTTACTAGTGAGGATATATATTGGTGGGCATCAACAATCCATAGAAGCCGAATGAGTCTTCAAGAAACAGATTTTACATTGGAAATTTTTTCTGACTCCTCAAAATTTGCCTGGGGATCTTTTTGTAAGGATACTAGATGCCGCGGTTTTTGGAACAACGAGGAGAAAAGATATCACATCAACGTATTAGAGCTGAAAGCAGCGCTGAATTCGCTCAAATGTTTTACGAAGGACGTGTCTAATTGTGATGTTCTTATAAGGATTGATAACACAACTGCCATCGCATATATAAATAGAATGGGGGGAATAAAGTTCAAAGCTTTGAATGATATTGCTCAAGAAATCTGGGGTTATTGTGAAAAGAAAAATTTATTTCTTTTTGCCTCGTATATTGATACGAAATTGAATACTAATGCTGATGCAGAATCACGAATTATAGAAATCGAGACCGAATATGAACTTTCAAATGAATATTTTTCATTAATCTGTACACATTTTGTAAAACCAATTGTCGATCTTCCTGCGACACAACTCAACGCTAAGTGTAAAGATTATGTTTCTTGGAAACCCGACCCCGAGTCTATAAATGTTGATGCTTTTTTACTTTCCTGGAAAGATATTTACTTCTATGCTTTCCCTCCATTTTCTGTCATTAATAGAGTTATCAAGAAAATAATTACTGATAAAGCAAATGGCATTTTGGTGGTACCTAAATGGCCCGGCCAACCATGATATCCGATATTCAAAAAATTACTCTGTTCCGAACCATTGTTTTTTGGACCTAACAAAAATCTCATTCTCTCTCCTTTCAGAGAGCCCCATCCGTTGTCCAAGGACCTTATCCTGGAGGTCGGGAATTTGTCAGGGAAGCTTTTCTTCGAAGAAACTTTCCAGAAATAGGACTAGCCACAGTTCTAGCATCAGTGACTGATACAACATTCACTCAGTATAATTTGGTTCAT
This sequence comes from Zygogramma bicolorata, assembly GCA_032362365.1. NCBI lineage: Eukaryota > Metazoa > Arthropoda > Insecta > Coleoptera > Chrysomelidae > Zygogramma > Zygogramma bicolorata. Next base: position 2,989,082 of record JAVJAQ010001747.1, on the reverse strand, counting down.
AGAAGATGGTGGTCGTTCTGTGCCAAAAAACATCATTCCCCTTTTCAGTACAACTTAAACATGGTTATTGAATTCCTTCTGGACATTTCACGATCTAAGGCCTTTTCATCGGTAAACTTACACAAATCTGCGTTGGCGTTGATTTTCTCCTTTCAAAAAAAAGACGAATCTATGATAAAACGTTTTTTGAAAGGTATCTATAATTCCAATCCTCCCTGCCCAAAATATAACACGACATGGGACCCACATCCCGTTCTTGTATATTTATCGAAATTTTACCCTATAGAAAAAATATCGTTGAGAGATCTCACCCTAAAAATGGTAACCTTACTTGCTCTTATATCTGGTCAGAGAATACAAACAGTCACTAAAGTTAAAATTGACAATATTAAACGTTCGGATGATTCTTTATATATGTATGTACCTGACAGACTCAAAACATCCGGACGAAATAAACTTCAACCGGTACTTGTGTTATGTACCCTATTAAAGGACATTAGAATTACGAACATTCAGTATATATAAATAATTATTCTGCAATGTTATTTCAAAGGAAATCTTTTCGAGCGAATTAGAGTAGCATTCACGTATACGATAAATAGACATTCTTACGCCCACATACGTGTTTCTTGGTAGAAGTGCATTTTGCTGAAATGACATTAATAATCTTTTGTTTCAAAACGAAATGAAATGTGCAGATGAGATTTGATTCCCAACTCTGCTATGCAACAGTTGTAAAAATATTCCTTTTTTGCTTTTGTGTGGGAATGATATTTCTGAGCTAATAAAGTAAAATAGTAAGGTCAAGTGAAGTTATTTGGAATTCTCCCTGGTACACAACATCAATTTGGCGCAGTCGGAGTAGGATTTTTCGTCACGAATCAGGAAGAAGCAGCTGAAAAAATCCACCGAAGATTGAAAGCGGTTCTTCTAACGACATTCGGCAAGTACCAACTTCTTGGACGAAAACGAGCAACGGAAGTTCCAGATACTGGCAAACAGCTGGCAAACAGGTTAGTTCTCTGGTCAACTGGTCAATCACTTGATAAGAAAAATTACTTTTGTTCAAAAACTCAGTTTTTGTTGTGCTCAGTCAGTCCCTCACATTCAATTAAGCTTTTTCTCTGTGCTAAAATCAAGCCACAATGGCAACTCAAAATAATCCAACCACAACAACAAACCCTCCTAACTCTAGGGATTACAAGATGTCTTTTCTATGTTCATTAATTCCACGATCATTTGATGGAAATAGAATAGAACTACACGAATTCATCAGTAATTGCGACAATGCTAAGTCATTTGCAAGTGATCCTCAGAAATCTGCTCTCTTAGCTTTCATAATTTCAAGACTTACGGGTAGTGCTAAAGCTCAACTTTCAGGCAAAGAATATAACAATTGGGGAGAGTTGAAAGATATTTTGAACAAGTTGTACGCTGATAAGAAACATTACAGCCAATTAATGGAAGAATTGAATACGACTACGCAAAATTTCAATGAACCAGTCGTTAGTTTTCATGCGAGATTAGATAAACTTGTAACGCGAATAATCAATGTAATAAATGGTCAAAATTATACTGAAAAAACAGGTCGTATCGAAACAGTCCGAGAAATCGCTTTAAATCGATTCATTTACCACTCTCTTCCAGATATTTCTAGATTTTTACGCTCACAAGGTAGTGATGACTTCAGTGAAGTATTAAATGTCGCTCTAGAAGAAGAAAAAGCACTTCAAATGAATAATCGATTGATAAAACCTCTTACTTCAAAATTTTGCACATTTTGTAAACGTGATAATCATTCAACTCGGGATTGTAGAAAGAAAAAAAACATCAACCCCACTCAGAATAATGTTCAATATGCCAGTTCAACTCATAACAATCCGCAGAATTCAACATTTTCTCAAAAGTTTTGCCGTTATTGCAAGAAAAACGGACATTTAATACAAGAATGTCGAAAACGAGCATTCAACAATAGAAATCGAGATCAAAATATAAATAATTTCAATAAGATTGAATCAAATCAGATCCATTTAAACTCGAATCTGTCCCAGATCAGCGTCGTACCTGCGGACTCCTAAATCAAACCGACGTGAAAGGTACCGAGTCCAACTCTGAAACAAATCAAAATACAAACTCAATAATGAATCCTAACCATACCTCAGACTCGAATCAAGATCAAATCCGAAACCCAATAACAAACTTCGAATCCATTCCAGTTCCATTGAAAAACCCTGTTAGTGTATTGGTAACAAACAGTAACAACTCTTATATAAAAATCAGATGTCAAAATATACAATTTGAATTTCTTATTGATACTGGTGCTAATGTGTCCTTGCTGAAAAGCGATAGGTTGAGGCGAATTAAATACTCCTTCAACCCCAACGAAAAATTGCAATTAAGTGGTCTTAACACAAATTCCCCTATTTCAACAGAAGGAACTGTCAAACTCGATTTTCAAGTAAACGAATACAATCTTCCTATAAAATTTCATATTATTAAACAAGATTCAAATATTCCATTTGATGGAATTATTGGAAATGATTTTCTTCTCCAGGAATCAGCTGAAATAAATTTAGCAAACCTCCAATTGAAAATAAAATCAGTACCTTCTCCAATTCGAATGCATGTTGAAATAAATGAAACATCTGAGAATGAACAAAATCCTTTGATTTTACCCCCTCGATCAGAAACCTTGATACAAATTGATATAATGAATGAAAATATCACTGAAGGTATTTGTCCAGAATTGAAACTTTATGATGGTGTATATCTAGCAAAATCCATCGTTAAGGTAGAAAATAAAAAAGCTTTCACAACTATCTTAAATACTTTAGATAAATCTATGGTAGTGTGCGATACTAAGATATACTTAGAACCATTTTATGTAACCGAATCTTTCATTTTTAACGTCACAGAATCGACAGAGTCCCATGATAGACTTAAAGTATTACAGGAAAATTTGAGACTCGACCATCTCAACTCCGAAGAAAAAGAATCAGTATTAGAATTATGTAAAAAATATAATGACATATTTTATTTACCGAATGATACTCTTTCTTGTACAGATGCTATAGAATTTGAGATTAATACCTCTGATCCAACACCAATTTCTACAAAAATCTATCGTTTTCCTGAAATTCACAAAAAAGAACTAGATAAACAAATCGATAAAATGTTGAAACAAGGGATAATTCGTCCCTCAGTTTCACCTTATAACAGTCCACTTTGGATTGTTCCAAAAAAAACCGATGCCTCGAATGAGAAAAAATGGCGAATCGTAGTCGATTACCGCAAATTGAATAATGTAACTATTGGCGAATCATACCCATTACCAAATATTGAAGAAATATTGGATCAATTGGGTCATGCAAAATATTTCACAACACTCGACCTTGCATCGGGTTTCCACCAGGTGAAAATAAAAGAATCAGATATTCCCAAAACAGCTTTTTCGACACCCACAGGTCACTACGAATGGACGAGAATGCCATTCGGGATGAAAGCGGCTCCTCAGGTTTTTCAGAGGCTCCTCAATACTATTCTAACAGGACTCCAAGGTTTACAATGTTTTGTTTACCTTGACGACATCGTGATACATGCTAGTTCAATCCAAGAACACACTTTGAAATTGACCTCAGTATTCGATAGATTACGACAGAACACCCTCTTACTTCAGCCGGATAAATGCGAGTTTATGCGTCGTGAGGTAGCATATCTAGGTCACATTATCAATGGAACCGGAGTATCACCAAATCCCGATAAAGTAAGGGCGATATCTGACTATCCTACTCCTAAGAACCCTAAGAACATCAAACAGTTTTTGGGCCTTATAGGATATTACAGACGGTTCATTAAAGATTTTGCAAAACACGCAAAACCACTCACAATTCTTCTGAAAAAAGACATGCCATTCGTATGGAACACAGAACAGAAATTAGCGTTTGAATATTTTAAAACAATTCTAACGACTCATCCCATACTACAATTTCCAGATTTCTCTAAAGAATTCATATTAACCACAGATTCTTCAAATTTCGCTTTAGGAGCGATACTCTCACAAGGCGAAGTGAATAAAGATCTCCCAATTGCATACGCGTCCAGGACTTTAAATCAAGCCGAAATAAATTATTCTACCACTGAAAAGGAACTTCTTGCCATTTTATGGGCTACCAATCATTTTCGACCTTATTTATATGGACGTAAGTTCACCATATATAGCGATCACAGACCCCTGACTTATCTGTTCAATTGTAAAGATCCTAGTTCTCGTCTGATGAGATGGAGATTGAAATTAGATGAATATCAATATGAAATAAAATATAAACCAGGTAGAGTAAACTCAAACGTCGACGCACTTTCTCGAAACCCCGTATACCTCATTGAACCAACAGAATCAGAAACTTATGACGACTTCATAAAATTTCATTATACTAATACCAAACTTCCTAATATAAAAAGTATCAATGAAAATATTCTGAAATGTTCTCCAAATATGATTATTTTTTCCAAGGATCTTGATGAAAATAATGATAACTATGAAAACTTAACAGCTCTATTCGATTTCAGTGAATTACCAGAAGATATCACACTTCATGATTTCGTGAAATTAACAAACCCCAAGAATCAGATAACATATTTATTGATCGCAAAGCTATATCATTTCGAAAAACTTACATATAAAGATATTTTTATCTCATTGAAAAATATTAGAAAACACCTATTAGAAAATAATATCTATAAAATATATATGAAAAACCCGACAGAAAATAACATAAATTTGAAACAAGATTTGATGAACGAAATGCTAGAATTTCTATTTTCAAAATTTGATATAGAAGTAATTTTTGTGAATAAACCAAAATTACAACCAGAAACCAAGTCTGAAATAAGAAAAATTTTCGACGAAAGTCATGTATCATCTGTATCAGGACATTCAGGCTATCTAAGAACATATAAACGAATAAAAGAAAATTACAAATGGCCAGGCATGAAAAAGGACATAAAAAAATTAGTGAAAACATGTCAATCCTGTCAAATGAATAAAACAAATCATAAACCAGGAAAAGCAGCTATGGAAATCACAACAACTTCGGAAAAACCTTTTCAAAGATTAGCTATCGATGTAGTGGGTCCTCTACCCATGACATTCAACGGTAATAAATTCATCATCACCATGCAAGATGATTTGACGAAATTCTCATTTGCCAAAGCCACCCCGAATCACGAAGCGGAAACTGTAGCGAATAGCTTACTCGAGTTTATAACAATTTTCGGAATCCCCGAAAGCATCCTTTCTGATCAAGGAAGTGACTTTACCTCCGACCTAATAAAAGAACTAAACAAACTATTCAAAATCAAACATATTATCTCAAGTCCCTATCATCCTCAGACAAACGGAGCATTGGAAAGAAGCCATTTAACTCTGAAAGAGTATTTAAAACACTATATTAATCGTACACAGTCCGATTGGGATGAATATGTATCCTTAGCAATGTTCACATATAATGGACATATTCACGCTAGTACAAAATTCACACCATATGAATTGATATTCGGTCATAAAGTTTCAGTACCTAATTCTTTGACAGCCAAACCCGAATTCCGATATACATACGATGATTATTTATCAAATCTAAAACTCAAATTTAATAAGTCTTACGAACTCGCAAGAGAAAATTTACAACAATCCAAAGAAAAGTCAAAGAAGTATTACGATCGTAATGTTCGTGAAACAAACTATAAACCGAACGATTTAGTTACCATACTCGACAAAAGTACCAAACCCGGTTTGAGTAAAAAATTATCCCCGAATTATAAAGGTCCTTATAAAATAATAAGAATAAATGATAACAAAACTGTAGATGTGCAGATAAAACCGAACAAAATAGCCACATACCATGAAAACTTATTGAAACCTTTCTTTTCAGATGAAGATGGACACGAAACCAACGAAAATAGTCCTAGTACTTCTTATTAGTTTCCTTCCTTTAACTTTTTCCAAAGAAAATAATTCCTATAAAATAGAAAATATTAATAATAAGGCAGGTATATTTTACCATAATTTAGGGTTAGCTTTGATTTCCAATGACAAATTTACTTTATTAACCTATATCAATATATCCTTTTACCAAAAAAAATTACACTTCATAGGAAATAGCTATGAAAAATCAGTAAATCTGTGTTCAAACTTTCACGATACAGACAAAATCTATGTTCACTTATTTCATTGTACCGAATCTCTCAAATTGTTGAAAACCCAAATTTCAAAATTGAAAGATAAATTCGAATCAATTAGTCACTTGACTGGACACTCTTTCCAGAAAAAAGATAACCGAAGGAGACGAGGTCTCATAAACGGTGTCTCATACGCATTTAAATGGTTGTTTGGAATACCAGATGCAGACGATGCACAATTTTACACAGATGCTATCAATTCTGTTATAGAACAAAATCACGATACCGAAATGCTAATGAAACAACAAATTCACATAATGACAGAAGCGATTTCCAGTTATAATCGTTCAGCATTAACGCTGAAAAGTAACGAAGAAAAATTGAACAACAATATTAAAGCGTTCAATAACTTTTCGAAAAACACTGTCAACTCTCTTCACTTAATTTCTCAAACCCAATCAATAACCGATCACATTGATTTGCTTAATCAGATGATAACTGAATTGAATGAAGAATATGATGTAGTCATTCAATCTATTCTATTTTCAAAACAAAATATTTTACATCCTTCAGTAATCACTCCGAAACATTTTAGCATTGAAATGCAAAAAGTACGATTACCATCCGGTGTAGAATTTCCATTACCGATCAATGATTACAATTTTGTTTACAAGTACTTTTCAATTTGTTCATTATCAGTAGTTTATAACAGCGAAATTTTAATTTTTGCCATTAAAATACCTTTAGTACATGAGCAAACTTACAATCTGTATAAATTAATACCATTACCAGCACAGTTCAATGGAAGCAATATTTATTCATATATTGACCCTACCTATCCCTACTTACTGTTGAGTACAACCAGAACTCATTATTCAAGGCTAAAAGATTTAACATCTTGTCAGGAATTACTTGAAAATGATTTCATTTGTAAAGATCCTATAACCTATTTGACCGTTGAACAACCAGTCTGCGAAGTTTCCATGAGAGTCCAACCAACAAAAGGAATCCCTTCTGATTGTCCTACCAGATCAATAAAATCTGATATGGAAATTTGGCATCCCCTCAGTCAAAATCAATGGCTTTTCGTAATGACGAAACGCACCACAGGTTCAATTACTTGTCAACCATCCAACGGACAGATCATTGATGTCGACCTGGAAGGCGCAGGGATATTTTCATTGAAACCAAATTGCAAGTGTTATACCTTCTCGACACTCCTAGTAGCCACTTCTAACCAATCTTCAAACTACACAAATTTCATCCCGGAAATTAACATAAACCAAGATCATTGCTGCATTGAAAAATTAGATTTCCTCAGGAGCGAGGAAATGGAACCATTGAAATTGAGTAATCTTAATTTGGACGAGTTACGCCATGCCCAACTCAAATTAAACCAATTTGATGAAATTCTTCAACAGAACCTTAACAAACCGTTCATCATCCAGTATGCAAAGTGGTACAATATTTTATTTGGAGTTGTAACTACAATTGCAATTCTAGTATTTGCATACTGCTGCTGCTGTCGCTGCTGTGATTTTCGATGGCTACCTATCGTAGGAAGATTTTGCCCAAAACCAGTTAAATTGGCGGAGATTTGTATCAATAGCCATAATACAGTCTCCAATAGTCAAATATTTCCAACATCATTGCAGTTGTCGAATCTGAAGAGAAACGACACCCTCGAAGACATCTCAGCAACACCGTACCAAGACGAACCAGAGCCGAATCTGTTTCCAAGATCCCGCAACACCTTGACGAGTTCAAGAAAATCACTAAAAGTTTAAGTGAAGTGTTACGCATTTAGAGTTTCGATAAATTCATTAAAAAACTCTATCAAAACTCTTGTTCGCGGAGGTGTTATGTACCCTATTAAAGGACATTAGAATTACGAACATTCAGTATATATAAATAATTATTCTGCAATGTTATTTCAAAGGAAATCTTTTCGAGCGAATTAGAGTAGCATTCACGTATACGATAAATAGACATTCTTACGCCCACATACGTGTTTCTTAGTAGAAGTGCATTTTGCTGAAATGACATCAATAATCCTTTGTTTCAAAACGAAATGAAATGTGCAGATGAGATTCGATTCCCAACTCTGCTATGCAACAGTTGTAAAAATATTCCTTTTTTGCTTTTGTGTGGGAATGATATTTCTGAGCTAATAAAGTAAAATAGTAAGGTCAAGTGAAGTTATTTGGAATTCTCCCTGGTACACAACACTTGTAGTACCATTTTTTCATGAAAAACCCGATTTATGTTTAGCTTCCATTATTTTAGAATATCTGAAACGAACAAACGAATTTCGTTCAATGGGCGAGAAAAGCCTTATATTAACCATTAAGAAACCTATTCATGCAGCTAGTTCCCAAACAATCAGCCATTGGATAAAAAAAAGTTCTTTCTGAATGTGGCATTGGCTTCGTTCAGCGGTGCACAACCGTTGAGAATAATCACTAAACGTGTTGAGCCGCTGCTCAACGGTTTCGAGTGATCAATGGTGCAGCGGTCCGTTCAGCCGAACACGTTGGCACATCACTCAACGGTTGAGCACCGCTGAACGAAGCCATTGACACCAGCGTTTACTCGCCATACTCGTCGAGACATGCCGCAACATCCGCGGCTCTACGGGGAGGCGCAAATATAGAATCAATCAGAAAAGCGGCTGGGTGGACAAAGAAATCCACGGTTTTTTCTAAATTCTACAATAAACCCATCTCACCAAATGACGACGATTTTGTAGAAGGACTTTTACGAGGTTCAGGAATGACAGTGAGTTGAGTAATATTTTTTTATGTTGTTACCTTTAGTATATTGGGATTATTATGGTTATATTATGGATATTAATGATTATTATACTTCGGTTGGTCCCATCCGAATAGATCACCTTGTAGTAGTACCTCTATGACTGAAATGCGCAAGTTGAAAGAAAGAATGATTCACGATGCCCCTATCTCACGAGTCCTCACCCGAATATCCGTCAATATACTTCTTGCGCTGAATGTGATAAGTTCGAAAGTGTAAATTAGTTTAAATAAGTGAATTGAAGAAAATTTTCCATATGTACTATGGGAAACAAAACAAACGATGCTCAGTGAAAACAACGTAGAAACTTGGCGAACACTACGGAAACTCGAGGAAAAACTCCGTTCCTACTCGTTTAGTAAGTAAGATTGTTTTTAATGTTTTTTGTCATGTTTTAGAAAAACCAACGGAATGAGTGGACATATAATTGGAAATAGATGAGACTGACAATGATTTCTGATCATTGATCATCGGCAGGGGCAATCTACCTTGTAGATCAACATACGGCTGAACTTTATTCATCATCCTAGGCCGTTTTCTGCCCTGCATACTTTTTGAGTTATGCCAGCCGAGTGTCTCGCGCCCAAAGACAATTTCTCTTTGGTTGGCGCAGGTCCGTCTTCAGATTTGACATCGGAATTTTCTACCACCAACAGTGAATCTTTCCGTAGTGATAACGCTGTTACTACTATACTGGGAGATGATCCGACTGAAGCAAAGTTTTACGGTAGTGATATCCAGGATGATTTCGCACTGCAGTGGTGTACCTATCTGACACAAGCACAAGAGAACGACAACGAGGAACCTAAAAACACTCGAGGACAAACTCTGTTCTTACTCGTCGTAAGTAAGTTTGTTTTTCATATTTTGTCACGTTTTAGAACTGAACCAAAGACGTGAGTGGACGTATAATTGGAAACAGCTGAGACTGACAATGATTTCTGATCATTGATCATCGGCAGGGGCAATCTACTTTGTAGATCATTCTACGGCTGACCTTCAATCATCATACGCCGTTTTTTTGTCCCGCACACTTCCTGAGTTGTGCTCGCCGAGTGTCTCGCGCACGAAAACAATTTCTTTTTTGTTGGCGCAGGTTCCAGGCCATTACACTACCTCATATCCACCCCAACTGAATCCGGTAGTTCAGACCTTTTTTTTCGGCATCTGAATTGAGGTTTTCTACTGGACCCTCAAATTTCGTTGGGCAAAGGTTTCTCAGCCCTCAGTACAGCTATGCCTGATGAGTGATCGATATGCTGAAGCATTCAAGACTACTTTGTCTGACAAAGCCGGTGCTGATGAAGCATTATGCAACGTTCCTCCCTCGATTTTGAACCACAGGAGATTTCTGCTTGCACTAGACCTGAAGGTACAACCTTTCCCTTCAAAACACCTCGAGGGCACTGCTCATCGAAGTCAATGGCAGTCTTAGAAAAATCAACAGAGGGGGGACACCTCAAGCAGACAAAACAGAGGATGGTGAGAGCGGTTCACGACGTACAACAACAAATGGACGAAATAACATATTTGAACTTATACGCTGGTCGCATTAAATATTTGACAGCACGTGGCAATCTATAACAAGCAACTCCAACATTTTGGAATGGATTCAGAGATATAAAATCCATTTTTATACTCTACCTTATGTAAAACTGGCACCTGAACCCCGACAATTCCACCCAGCCGGCTAAACCTATGTTGTGAGTGTTTAGCTATATTACTGGAATTTGACTACATTGGACCAGCAGTCAATGTCAAGAATAGATTTCTTTTGAATCTGAAACATTTGCATGAATTCATCACAGCCCCTCACTTGGAGCTGTGAAAAATCTGATGTCTGAAAATTGTTTTTTAACGTCAGTGGATTCGACAGATGCCGATAAACATAAGAAGTATTTGCGATTGCAATCTAGACACAAAATTTTTGAATTTAAATTTTTTGTGTTTTGGCTTATCTTTGCACCTTATATATTTACAAAAATCTCAGAAACGGTTATACTTTTTTTGAGTTCAGGAATTTTTTGTATCTGTAGCTATTTAGACGACATCTTTTTCAATTAGTATTACCAAGATGGAGTGTTCAGGAAACATCCAACAAATTTGAGGTATCTTGGTAATCATTACGATTCAATATTAATGGAAAATAAATCCATTTGACACTTGATTTCGGTTTGCCTTGTGGTTGAATATAGGTGGCCGTCTACAAAATTATTCGTAGGGCACCGATGTATAACCTTGCTGTTCAGGAAACATCCAACAAATTTGAGGTATCTTGGTAATCATTACGATTCAATATTAATGGAAAATAAATCCATTTGACACTTGATTTCGGTTCGCCTTGTGGTTGAATATAGGTGGCCGTCTACAAAATTATTTGAGGGGCACCGATGTATAACCTTGCAGACGGATCGAGGAGATTTTGACAATGTAAATTTCCACCGAGTTACAGTGACTTTTTCATGTTAGGCAACTAGAAGGTAAAACAAGGCCTGAATTTTCCAGAATATTACATGCAACAACGAGAAAGCCAAAGGTTTCAGTGAAGCAGGCCAAACTTCACATTAATGTTCAAAACCTTCAGACAGTTCTCCTCAAACTGTCACATTTTGTCGCATAGAGACAACAACACCGTCAACGCGCAGATCAACCGGATGTCTGGAATGAAGCACCCAAACCTCAACGGACTGGCTGGTGATATTTGGAAGTGGTGTGAAGAATTAAGCATAATGATATTCAGGAACTTGAGTTTCTGGTGGAGAATATATATGTATATGTGTATATGTGTGTATATATATATAAAATTATCAACTAGTGATGTTCGTCTCATAAATAAATTCGAAATATGAGTTTATAGCAGATCAAAGTCCATGATGTGTCACCTTCGGAATGCAATATCGAGAATACGCCTTCCAAGAGCGGGCCAAAAAATTTCGATAACCTGAAGTTGATCTGTTTACTAACTACTCTAACACATAGGGTAAAACATTTTTATCTTTACAGCCAAACCTCATAAGTTATGCAACTGATGCATTACATTAACTTGGTCTTACACAAACATTTGTGTTTTCCCAATCATCACCACTTCCACATTTTCCTAGAATATTGAAAATGATCGTAGGGGACAAAGTAACATGTTTTGTGTTTCTGTTATCGCAGTCCCAAACTTGGTTTCCACAAATTGATATCAATTTTGAATTCCATTATATTGTATTTTGAACCACAATACATATTTTTTTCAGTTTCGTTTAAGCACCTACATCCACTGTGGTGACATCTTTCCCTGGGTGAACCGATTTTGTCTGGCATCCATTTTCCAGGAGAAAAACTGAGGGGTGAACCTTCAGCGATTCTGATGGCATCACTGATTGCAAATACGATGAAACCATACAATTTATTTTCGTCTCATTGGTGGATATTTGTGAAGGAGATGTGGATAAGGTAGATCGCCCATGGGTGCAGCTAGGTAAAAATTATTGTACTAGAAAATTACATAGATCAGCTTGAAATCTGATATCTCATGCATGTAACTATGATACGATGGAAATGTTTTAGAGGGGTATTTTCAAAATACGATCCACTTTTTTTCCCGATATGAGAAAATCTGGGACCCTTACCAAATGTTGACCAAATTAGAAAAATCGGAAAACCTCATTTTGAAAAATATATCACAAACTTATTGTTATGGTTGCTCTAAAGCTTGCTAAAGCGTAAAAATATGATTCAAAATCAGAATGAGTAGCATTTTTATTGTATGATCAGCACAAAAAAAAAAATCGTTTACCGGTTGACGAGTGTCGCCCTTCAGAAGTCGAATCTTCCGCAGAAAATGTTTTGACGAGGCATCTTGCCTCTTGGCGTGTGAGTCCCAGCACAGAAGCTCGATGGAAAGTTGAACCCGAGTCTTCCGCTTGAGGGGCAGACGTGCTTGTCTCTTCACTGCCGAGAACCAAATTATCCACAGACGACCAAGAGAGCAACAAATACAAACATGTATATATTTTTTTTTTTCACCATTTTCCAGGGTGAAACGTGAATTGTGTATGACATCCACGATTATCAATTGAAAAACCGCACACATTCAATTAGGTTTTTTTCTCATTTTTACTTATAAAAATCCTCATCACCCAGCTACACCTCAGCACAAGACATGCTGCCATTTCTGCGGCCAACCAAATCGATATGAGCACGGACACCATACGATCAAATGAAGGCTAAAATTGTTCTAAAAAAATTGTTCTAAAATTGTTCGTTTCCGTTAGCCAGCTGACGGACGTCAACCCTCAGAAGTCGAAACTTGTGCGAGCAATGGATCAGCGAGGCCTTGCCTTTTAACGTGCGATTACCCAGCACGGTGGACCGGCGAGGATTCGAACCCCGGCCTTCCGCTTGATAGGCAGATATGCTAACCACTACACTACCGAGACCACGGTCTACAAAATTATTTGTCCAAAAATAAAATACTTTCGGTAAATTCTACATAGACCAGTAATTACAAATGGTACATTTGCGGATTACCTCCGCAATTTCATTAAACGAGTGTAAGTTTTCTGGTTATTTGAGTTTTGCAACATTATATTGTATTAGCATTCGAATACTGTCTGTATCAAATTCTTAGTTTATAGTGGTGAATCAAATGACATAAACAGTTCATTTAGACTACTTCATTAGTATGAGATCAGTCTGAATAAAATTTTGATCGCCTTTTAATAATTCTTTGAACATCTACAAGGTGATCTATTCGGATGGGACCAACCGAAGTATAATTGAGGATTAAACGACTTACCTGAAGGAAGTTCAATCCAAATTATACGAGGTTGGTCACATCCGAATAGAGAGACACCCACCCATCTCAAAAAAAAAAAAAATCCAATATATTATTTGTTCTGTCATCCCGACCCAAAAAGGCGATATCATCGCAAGGTATATTGACGGATATTCGGGTGAGGACTCGTGAGATAGGGGCATCGTGAATCATTCTTTCTTTCAACTTGCGCATTTCAGTCATAGAGGTACTACTACAAGGTGATCTATTCGGATGTGACCAACCTCGTATAATTTGGATTGAACTTCCTTCAGGTAAGTCGTTTAATCCTCAATTATTGTCGATGTTTGATATATTACTTTCATAAACTGTAATTCACAAAATTAAATGTACCAAATTGTGATTACACATTATATGATTTGTTACCCTAGATTGCGACTTCTTTCAACATCTACATGGTGAACTTATAATCTGAGACGAGACTGCGACATATAATTGAATGATCAATCGACTTACCTGGTAAGGAGGAGTGATCCCAATTATATGAGTAGTCTCGTCGAAAGATTATAAGTTACCCCTCCAACAAAAAAAATGTGTGTTTATGTAATAACCATAACACCCACCCCTAGCAATCTAGGGGCCACTTTGAACCAGTGAGGTAAAAAGAACGGAAGCGATAAGGCGGAGAATGTAAATACCAACAAAAAACGCTTTCTTTCAACGTTCGTAGCATAGTACAGGAGCACTGATACTACATGGTGAACTTATAATCTTTCGACGAGACTGCTCATATAATTGGGATCACTCTTCCTTACCAGGTAAGTCGATTGATCATTCAATTCTTGTGAAAGATTGAGTGCGCGTAAACAATGCATTTAGCGTGATCAGCGCGTGATGAACACGTAGACATCAGTCCTCGCATTTCGATTGGTCTGTTGTTATATCGAAGAACGCACAGAGTTCTAGTAGGCCGTCACAGTCTACTACTACTGAATAGTGTTGATACATATAGTTTGGAGTACACGTGTTATTTCAGTCAATATGTCCGGCTGAGCTTGATAACATTCAGGGCTATTCATTAAGCAGAGTTGTAATGGATAGCGACTGAAAATTGCCGTTATGTTCAAGGTCAGTTGCTAAGCGCGAAATTGGTATTCACTTTTCAAGTTAAGTTGCTACTATAATGACCAGTTGTTGTGAGTAGTGGTTCACAGGCAACTGCTTCAGATATCTTGTTAAGGAAAAACAGCTTACCACCGTCATTATGGCAAGTTATTATCAGAGTTGCTACGACGGTTAGCAACTGCGATAACCACTTTACTTAGTGAATAGCCCTGAACATCGTATCACATGAAGTGATCACGGAAAAACGATGAATATCCAAAAACCATAATTATTCAGGAAAGCGTTTTGAATTGAAATACGGGTTACTACCTAGTCATTCATGATTCTTCGTTAGTAAAAAAGAATAATATATTTTTTTTATGTAAAGACGTTAATAGCTATCAGAACTACCTTTCAGAAGTGATCCCACGAAATTCAAAATATTTCATCGTTTTTCCCGAGTATACGAATTTTCAATTCACGTTTTCTATGTGATTGTTATCGATATCCCCGTTCATTCAGGTACTGAAAGATGCAGTTTATTGAAAGGGAAAATACTATGCGTACAAATAAAGTTGTTATAAAATGGAATGTTATCATTCTTTCCGTGTGCCCTCAAATTCTCATATTCCTCTTCGAAAAAGGGTAAAAAAGGCATATGAGGCATTCTGTAGAAACAACTCTTTTTAGTAGATCCAAGTCTTGCCCAGTTTGACCAATCACGTGTATTTGTTCACGCTCATACCATCTTTGACGTGAATAGTATACTATAGTCGCTCCAAAATCACACAGTATTGCAGTTTATCATAGGAAACATTCATTTTCATTTTTGCTGATATTTGAACGCCACAGTCTGCCTCTTTGTGATTATTTTCAATTATGTTACTTTAAGATGCTGTTCAAATGGCAGCGTGAATAAAACACTTCCTTTGGTATGGAAAAAACAACAACTTTGTTTTTGTTGCCTACATGTTCACCCCTTTGAAAGTGTCGCCTCATTCATTATTCATCGTGAAACGACCTCAATATTACATTGAAAATTATTGGCTTCTGAATAGAACACTTCATTTGATATAGAACGAAGAATAACTGTGGTTTATTTTTTTTTCCATGTTAACGCCCTTGAAAGTGTCTGCTTCATTTAGTAGTATTGTGAAATCACAATTGAAGATTGTTGGCTCCTGAATAAAACAGTTCATTCGGGCCATATTTTTTATACACTGTGCTCTATGCACAGAACCTACTGCCTCAAGGTAGGTCTCGCCAACACATACTCACCTTCGCATCTACCTTAGAGATGCAACATAGCAAAATTTCAAGGTGCATAAAATACTTCATGAAACTTGCCTTAGCAGCTCTCCGACTTAAAGGAATTTTTGAACATTCATCACTCACCCCGTATCTCAATTTCACCAAAAACGAAGCAAATGCTTTTTATTGATTTCTCGTGTATTCTCATAATGCTCTATACCACACAAAATGTATATGACTCCTTGAACTAATTGTTGAAAGTTTGGGTTCTTTCTTCATTTATTTATTTTATTTTGTGATTGGCATTCGGTTGAATTGAGGGGTACCTACTGGTTCGGACTTCAATTGCCTATATTATTACCCCGATTGAAACATTGCAGAAAAAATATGAGAAATTCAAATTGAAAAAGGTCAAATCCAAACAATAAGCTTAAAATGGATTTTTTCACCGAAGACCAAAAATAAGCGGTTTGATCGATCGAAATTATACTCGTTGGATGAATTTTTTTTTATTTTTTATTGAAATTAAATGAGGAGTTGAGAAAGATACCAGTCAGGAATAAGTTACCACGATCTCTGTTTATCTGAGATACTGAGAAGTAACCAAAAGATACTTCGTGAATGGTGAATTCAGGGGTGTGATGCCTGTTCGTAATATTATTTTAATTTGGTTTCTTGGTGTTAAATTCAATTACCTTTTCAGTTATCACGCATTTACATAAGACGTAGCGAAAGATCTCAGGCGATTTATCCAGATATGACAGGCAAGTCGCTATGATTCTATCAGATAATATTCCATTTCGTTCGTCCTCGGTTAGCTCTAGATCTGTGAATTCTTTCAACTTGATGAAGGATCGCTCCTCCTCAAACCATATACTCCCTCCTCGACGGAGACACCAGTGATCTAGAACAAAAATATCAAATGTCATTTTTATGAATATTCTACTTCATTTTTCTTTCTAGACTATGACTGACTTGAAACCTGGCAAAATGTAACTACAATACTTGTGAAGGTCATTGGTTGAGACAATCTCCGAATTCCTGGGAGATGCATTTGTTTGCATTTTCATTTCCGTGGACAGATGAGTATCTACATTTTCGAAATCAAATCAATGAACGACCTAGTTAATTACTTCTCCAAACCGAAACATTTTGTTTTATATTTTTATATATATATATATATATATATATATATATATATATATATATATATATATATATATATATATATATATATATATATATATATATATATATTGATAAAGGGTACCTTGTCACCTCAAAAACGGAAACTCAAACAGCGTTGTCACCTCATATATAACGTTGTCACCTCCGATTTCGGAGGTGACAACGTTTCTGCTTGTTTTTTGGCCAGATAGGTTCTACAGGTTCCAAGGATCATCATATCAAAAATTTGTCCGGAGGTCACAAGGACCCCTTTTTACCCACTCAAAAAGTTTTTAGTTCAACCGTATATCACTGGCGCTAGCGTCGCATGCATTTAAGGTTACATATTTGACGTTGTCACCTCCGTTAATCAGCGGGTATGCTGTCACCTCCGAAAATGGCAACATTGTATTTTCTTGGTTCCAGGTCGAAAGTTCTCTCGCGAGAATATTTTCAATGCAGGAAACATCAACACCGTTTCAACATAAATAGAGATGACAGCACCAAAATACGGATGAGTGAATTCCACGACCATAATGCTTTCTTGACTTGCTTTTTTTTGACGTATTTCTCGGTTCATCGGTTTCTCTCTCTACCTACCTGTTACCTGGGAAATATTGCAAGTGACATTTGACCCACTTTTAGTTTTCCTATTGACTTGAAATTTGTCAAGTGTTCATAATTCTGGTGTCAATTCATTACGCTATATTTCTCCAAAAATATCTTCTGATATTTAATCACCATGTTTTTATTACGTATAATCATTCGAGTGGAATTTTGTGATCGATTTTAAACTAACTTCCCGATGAGCTAGATACTAGAAATTTGGCCAATAGCTCAGAAGTGGCTGACAATGCATTACGAAATTTGTATCTGGTTAAAAAGAAATTGTTACTCTATGATAGCGACCGATTTTTGTGAATATGGTTCGATTCTATTCAAAATTGGTGTGTGGGGGCCTTCGGGGTCGGGGACTACGAATGTTTTGTTTCAATTCATGAATTCAAGACGGCGGACGAATTTTGTGATTATTGTTCGATTCCATTCAAAATTGGTATGTGGGAGTTTTTGGGGTAAGCTCTAATCATTGCAAAATTCCGTAGACCCGACAAAAGACTGAAAAGCAGAAAATAATTACCATTTAGTAGATATTTTTCAATATACCATGTTTTTAAGACGGACTGAAAAGTATTAATGACTTTTTTCAATTCCCATACAGATTCCTTAAACGAAAAACGTGAGGGTGCATGCGCATGTTGTATTATACATTGCAGGCACCCCACGTTTTTTGTTGAAGGAATCTGTATGGGAATTGAAAAAAGTCATTAATACTTTTCAGTCCGTCTTAAAAACATGGTATATTGAAAAATATCTACTAAATGGTAATTATTTTCTGCTTTTCAGTCTTTTGTCGGGTCTACGGAATTTTGCAATGATTAGAGCTTACCCCAAAAACTCCCACATACCAATTTTGAATGGAATCGAACAATAATCACAAAATTCGTCCGCCGTCTTGAATTCATGAATTGAAACAAAACATTCGTAGTCCCCGACCCCGAAGGCCCCCACACACCAATTTTGAATAGAATCGAACCATATTCACAAAAATCGGTCGCTATCATAGAGTAACAATTTCTTTTTAACCAGATACAAATTTCGTAATGCATTGTCAGCCACTTCTGAGCTATTGGCCAAATTTCTAGTATCTAGCTCATCGGGAAGTTAGTTTAAAATCGATCACAAAATTCCACTCGAATGATTATACGTAATAAAAACATGGTGATTAAATATCAGAAGATATTTTTGGAGAAATATAGCGTAATGAATTGACACCAGAATTATGAACACTTGACAAATTTCAAGTCAATAGGAAAACTAAAAGACTGAAAAGCAGAAAATAATTACCATTTAGTAGATATTTTTCAATATACCATGTTTTTAAGACGGACTGAAAAGTATTAATGACTTTTTTCAATTCCCATACAGATTCCTTCAACAAAAAACGTGGGGTGCCTGCAATGTATAATACAACATGCGCATGCACCCTCACGTTTTTCGTTTAAGGAATCTTTATACAGATATAAATCTTTATGGGGCTAGGAAAAATATTATATTTTCTTTAGTCCGTTTTTGAAATGGTGAACGTATGAAAAATATTTATCATTCAAAAATAATTTTAAAAGAAGTTTCATAAATTGTATTCATGAATGTTTTTTTGAGTAATGATAGTGATCAATATGGCTGCCGAGCTATATGATGAGGGTCCGATTTTATTTCGGTTTCCAGAGCCGGTGATTATATTAGTGACTTTTTTTTCTTCATATTCATTGCAAAGCATGCCTTTCCGTTCCGTTCCAATTTTGAATCGAATCTAACCATAATTACGGAACTCGTTCGCCATCTTGGATCTGCCATCTTGATGAAAATGGCTCGGAGTACTTCAAATATCCTCAAAATCTGTCGAACATATTCCGTAACCATTTGACTGGTTTAGTGATCTAATAATCATTTTCGAGAAAGGTTGGTTGGGTAATAAGATCAATTTTTATAAAAAAAATCAATTGTTTCCTTGCTGACGTTTCGAATTCAATAAATTTTATCTAGGCTCTGTAACAATGAATTTCTATAAATATACCTCCCACAATTAAAGTTTAACGAAGAAATGATGAATTCTCAATCAAAATACTCACCGAAAAAGGTTTTTTTTTTCGTTTTAACCTCATAAACATTTCAAAAACAAACGGACATATCACTCATATACATAATTGAAAATAAAAAAAACCTCAAGAACAATTTTTTTTAGAGATAAACAACCAACATAAACGACATGAAACAAATGAATGGCTTCATATATCCGATATCGCTGAATTATTCATACATAGAAAATTCATCTGAAAAACTTGGAATGCTACTCAGTAACGAACAAATGAAAGTGGCTTTCTCAAATGAAAATACAGTTGGAAAGAACTTTTTCTCAAAACAAAAAATTAAACACCTCGAGACATACAATCCAACATAATGTACAAATTGAATTATGGAAGCTGTCCAGATACCGTCCTGTTTGACCAGTAGGTCAAACAGGATGGTATCTTTAAATACTAATTTCAGAACACATGAGACACCGCACAGCCCTCGTAGAATATAAGGGGAGCATAGACACATGATTGATTTTGATCATCCAACTATTCTAGATGTTCAACCATATTTATTTCATCCAAATGACTTCTTAGCGAAATGATGCATATCCTCAAACTCTCAAACACGATAGTGTCAACACTAGAAGGGATGTCGATGGCCTGAATACGCACATTTCAACTTGATCAGTAAAATACCTAAATAATTCCCCCCATTTTTAGGTCCCATTCTTTCTGTCATTGATAAAAACAAACACCACGTTATAGAAATCATACATGAAGTTATTCGTTTGTTTCATGTCGGTTGTGTTGGTTGTTTGTCTATAAAATTTTGTTGTTGCAATGTTTTTTTTATTATGTGTCTAATATGTCTAATGGTTTTTAATATAGTTATAAGTTAAACAAAAAAAAAATCTTTTTCTGTGAGTAATTTGATTAGGATTTCATCATTTCTCGTAAAATAGAAATAATGATAATCATAAAAGTTTTGTGGGAGGTATATTTATGGAAATTCATTGTTACAGAGCCCCAAAGGATAATTTAATCAAATTCGAAACGCCCGCAAGGAAACAATTGTTAAAAAAAATCCTGCCACCCAACCAACCTTTCTCGAAAATATTCCATAAATTTCAGACAATCGAATTCGGCAGTTTTCGAGTCTATTAGAGACATACAAATAAATAAAACAAACAAACATATTCATTTTAATGAACAAAAAGTTACAGGTCAGTTGGGAATACTCCAGTCAACAATGAGATTCCATACGTTTCATTTTTTCTGCTTTAGTCTTAAATACTTGATGGACTCATAGCAGTTTTTGTAAATTCAGAAAAGAATAATATTCCAATGTATCTTCTTGTGATAGCTGAGAGCATTCCATTAAAGATATACTGACGGAAGGAAATTACGAAAGAGTCACTGGGACATTTAGTATTCATTATTAATTTTATGACAGTTCACATGATGCATCCGACAAAAACTAGTTCTACCATAGTTTTCTCATCAAAAGAATGCATACCTGAGGTAGATAGAGAAACTTGTGTCGAATCAGTATAGAAATAATTTGATATCTGTAGGGTTTGGAACCGAAGTATTTTTGATGAATATATTTTTTCAAGAGCTAGTGGTTGAAATATATTGTTTTCTGAGAAATCTCATATGAAGTTTTCAGAATCTTATACGTGTATTCCAGAGGATACAACGTTTCGATAAAATTCGTTTCAACTTCAATAACTTGCATATCTAAATAAAATAAAGATATATAACTGACTTATGAGGCTAAATAAAACAAATATTCGTGGGTATGCTTGAAGACTGGCTTTGAATCAAATACTCAAAAAATGAACAATTTGTTCAGACCAGCCTCAACTCACGTACACTGTAGGTTGACGGACTAACACCTATTAGAAAACAACTACTCCCCTGGCTTTCACCACGAAGGGCATTGGATTACATCCAACAGGTGTTAGTGTGGGATTCTTCACAGAAGAAATTCCACATATGCTCTTGGCGATACACCACCAAAATTGATTTCCAATTATTGGGACGGGACACACTTGCAGACCGGTTTCGGGCTACTTGGCCTCTCGTCAGTGCAAGGCAGTGCCATCATCAACATAAGTCGATGACTTCCCATAACTAAAAATCATACCCGGGTAGAGTATCTTCCCTAGACCTAGGCTGATACAAACAACAAGCAAAATAGCCGTTGCTGCGCCATCTGCCCATAGACTAGGTACTAACCAAGAGCATATCCGCATGGTCCCAATTCCTTGTACAAGGAAAAATCCGAATAAAACAAATATTCGTGGGTATGCTCGGATTTTTCCTTGTACAAGGAATTGGGACCATGCGGATATGCTCTTGGTTAGTACCTAGTCTATGGGCAGATGGCGCAGCAACGGCTATTTTGCTTGTTGTTTGTATCAGCCTAGGTCTAGGGAAGATACTCTACCCGGGTATGATTTTTAATTATGGGAAGTCATCGACTTATGTTGATGATGGCACTGCCTTGCACTGACGAGAGGCCATTAGCCCGAAACCGGTCTGCAAGTGTGTCCCGTCCCAATAATTGGAAATCAATTCTGGTGGTGTATCGCCAAGAGCATATGTGGAATTTCTTCTGTGAAGAATCCCACACTAACACCTGTTGGATGTAATCCAATGCCCTTCGTGGTATTAGCCAGGGGAGTAGTTGTTTTCTAATAGGTGTTAGTCCGTCAACCTACAGTGTAGGTGAGTTGAGGCTGGCCTGAACAAATTGTTCATTTTTTGAATATTTGACTTATGAGGCAATGTCACCTTCAAAAATTGAAAAAACAAATATCAGAGCGAAATTTTTCACACATTACATTCGGTTAAAAATATTCCAGGATATACACGTTATTAGAAATTCGCTCATTATATTATCACAGGAAGGATTCGTCACCAATAACACCCAATTCTTTATTTTTGATTGATCCTGTGATCAACCATATTCTAAAAAGAACAGTGTGGTATTTATATCATTGCATTAACCAATTTGATGTATTTTATGAACAGAAACGTCGGAACATTCCAAAGACAATTCTCTGTGAATACAGGAATAGAAGAGATAATGAAGAAATTCTGAGATCCGTGCAGAAAGTACTGAATTTGTTATAGCCTGTTTCGTGCTATTACACTCAAAGAACCACGATCTCCGAAATGGTATTTTCTCAAACAACAATTCGGATGTGCTTGCATATTTATTGTTAAACTGCAATTGTTGAGACCTAATGGAGTAATCAACATCTTACCTATGTTATTTCATCAAGAATATTTTATAATTCAAATCGAGAGGGTGAAATCTTAGAACAGTTCCACAGGAACATTGAATCCATCGCTGATCAATTCGTCAAATGAAGAAGCCAGTCATAGTTTTTTAAATTATGAAATGAATGAAATAATCGTGTTTCAAAATGGGAAAAGTTTTCCAGATATCTTCAGAAATCTGCTAGAGACATCATTATTTAACCTGAGCAATGAAATCGAATACACAGAAACTCTTCGTTTTTTTTTTTTCAATATTTCATTGAAATCCTAATTTTATTTTCAGATATTACTAATTGGAACTCTAAGAAAATACCATACAGATTGATCGAAAACCTAATTCAAATATTCCACCTATCACTCCAGTCTATGATCGTGTAAAAATGTGTAAACTGTGTAATTATCCCATACAATACCAATTTGTATAAAAATTTGTATTTAGGTTCTACTTACCCTCTATTTCAAAATCTGAAGAGAATAATGTCGATTCCTATTTTTTCGTTGGAGAAAATTGTGAAAATCTTACCCTGTCTTCCATCCCTTTGAAAAAAATTGTTGCCACTTCACAATAAACTTCATTTATGTTATTTCCATACGTTCTGAGTATTTGACCAGTTGAAAGTACTTATGTTTGAAAAAAATTGAGCTTGAAGAGAGAAAAATGGCCTTTTATACAAAATAAATGAAAATATATAAATAACACGCAATATATTGTACAAAGTTGTAGGTATTTCTTTTCTGAAAGTTTGGGCGTTTTTTTTTGTAGGATAGAAATGGAGTAAGATATGACCAGTTGAAGCTTACGTCTGTTCGCGCAAAGTACTTTTCTCATTTTTATCGTACAGAGAAAGATAACACGCCAAAATTTTCAGAAGAAAAAACTACAATTTTGAACTCTACAAAATTCTGCGTGTCATTAATATTTTTTTGAGTTATTTTGAAGCAAAGGAGATTTTTTGTTAAACAACGAAAATGATTTTCCCTCATTACTTTCAACTGGTCAAACACTTAGAACGTATCATAAGAACATAAATGAAGTGAAATGTGAAGTGGCAACGTTTTTTTTTTTCAAAAGGGGCGGAAGAGATTCCTATTTTTTCCAACGAAAAGATAGGAATCGACATTATTTTCTGCATATATCGCTCAATTTTGAAGCTAGGAAATTACATGAAAAATAAAAATGAAGGTTTATGAAAGGATCTGAAAAACGATTCATTTTTCTAGTTATTTGCGAAAAAAATCTGGAAACGTGTTTTTTTTTGCCTGAAAACCGACAAATTCACTCGCGAATAAGTCGAAAAGTATTGCCTTCCTGAAAAAACTTCATGGAGAAATACTTGCTTAGATTTAGGTAGTCAATTTATCGATTTCCGCACTTATTTCCAAAAAAAAAAATTTTCATTCCCTCCCCAGGAGAGGTGGCATCCACCCCCAGGGAAAAAGCAACCCTCGGCACAGGGTAGACTTTGAAATAGAGGGTAGTAGAACCTAAATCCAAATTTTCATGCAAATCGGAGCTGTATGGAATGAATACACACGAAAATGGTCATAGACTGGATTATATGTGAGTTCGCTCAAAATGTTATATAATATTGTATGATCTAGAGACCTACTCTACGTTGTGTCCTCCGAAACGTGGCAACGATGTAGGAGGTGACAACGAAGAAGATGTCTCAAGTATATGGCTATATATGATGAGGAAACAACGCCTTCTCCGTTCCTACCAGAATTCAAAATAATAAATCTTTACCCCTCTTTTGATAAACGGATTCTGGACTTTCCCCTCATCATATATTCACAAATTTTATATCAGTCAGACAGCCCCTTGACCCGGAGGTCAGGTCGCCTACCCAACTTAACGGAGGTGACAACTTAACAGGCATCTATATATATATATATATATATTATATATATATATATATATATATATATATATATATATATATATATATATATATATATATATATATAAGCATACCACTATCTACCGAGCGTCCGTACATTAACAAATTACTATCTTCCAAGCGTCCGGCTCCAACAGAGCGTCCATATATGGACGCTCTGAAGAAACTGTGTAGAATCTGAACTCAGAGCACCAGAGTAGTTCACATATTTGAAAATTCGTTGGACGCCTTCTTGATAGTTGTGCAAATTTTTCGAATACTTTTGTATATTATTAGTTCATCAGGTTTGCCGCCAGCGACGCAAGGAGCATTTCTGAATATTCATTGAAAGGTATATATTACTTTCGGACCGTCGATTTCCAAGCGTCTTTCAATTTCTGAAGAAGAGGCAACGCTGAATAGGGGCTGATTTCAGAAGGCAGCGTGTTTTAAAAAGTGCAGTATTTGTTGACAAACATTCGTCGAGTGAAGAGTGAGTGATATTTGATAAACCGATTTCAGGGAAGTTATGAATCAAATGAGGTTTTGACACACACTCATGACTACTTTGTATTCTTTCGCTGTTTCTGCTTGAGTTCATAAACGCACAGACCTAGAGTAGGGGGTTTTTCAAGGCGAACTAAGCTTTTCGCGGGAAACCACACCATTCCTAGCTTCTTCAAAGGCTAGCCACTCGCGCCAGCAAAACGTCAGGAAGAAATTTCAAAAAACGACGACCTCCAAACCCGAACAAAAGTAGTGATACAGATGGCTTTTCCTTTAAGGATATCATGCCAGAGTGGTGATAGGATGTCGTGTGTGTCCAATATCCTTCACAACTATTTGGTTTGAGCCTCACAACAGGGAGAACAAAAAATTAATTTCAATTCGTTATTTACAACCTCTATGGATTGTGTAATAGATCATTCATCAACTAGCCCCCATGAATTGAATGAATCGAAATAATTCATAATCGGTATTTTTGATACATGGTGGTAAAAAAAAATTGGTTTGAAAACCATTTGTTTTTCATTCCGGATACGCGATGTAATATCATATACAGGGTGGCTCATCGGAAATATATCGCAAGGCATTAGAGGCTTTAAAATTAATTTCGATAAAATCCGAATACACGTCAGAAGGACAATTTTTGACAAAAGATTGAAAATTTTCATTTGATTCAACTCAAAAACATACCGTATTAGTTAAGTGAATGTGCACACTGTTGAACGCTTATCTTTGGATCTTTCGGAGTGCTGTGAACTTTGGTTTTATATGCTCAAAAAAATACTAAAAGACTCAAGTCGGGCGACCAAGAGGGCCACTCAGTTGCACCCCTTCGTTTACCCAGGGACCTGGAAACGTGCCATTCGAGTAATTGCGTACATTCAGCAAGTAATGGGGGGAGCTCCGTTTTGTGGAAAAATATTTCTTGTGCATCACATGCAGGGTCATTCTCTATGATATTTGTCATTCTATATGATATTTGTAATTGCGTACATTCAGCAAGTAATGGGGGAGAGCTCCATTTTGTGAAAAAATATTTCTTGTGCATCACATGCAGGATCATTCTCTATGACATTTGTTATGAATGAGTCGATGGCAATTTGTAGTGAATCCAGATACAGGACACACGATGAAAATTACCTGTTATTGAATAATACCAAGCTAGGTAGGGTCCCATCAGAAAAACAGGGAGTTCTGCCAATAATCTCAAGCCCTATGAATGTTGTCTTATTAACTCAGGTGGTCAGTCAGTATACTCAATAACGATCGAAAATTCTGAATCGATTGAAACGTCGCGTCGTGCTGATACTAACAACTCAGACAATGGAAGTCTGCGATAACAGTAGCAAATTTACATCACTCTAAAAATTTAAAAAAAAATATGCGAAGGATCTGCACAGCATTAAAAAACAAAGAAACCTCTCGAATAAATTTATTGGAATAAAATAGAATCGGTTCTTGCATTTTTCGTCAAAGGTAGTGTTGAAATTTTGAAATTCGATATTTTCTGAACGAGAAATATCTTATTTGAAGAGTTATCATTTCATTCACTTCTTTCTGAATGATTCGAGTGCTAACGCCTAACGCTCCACTTAGGGGAAGGTTTGGTTATGCTTTTGTTGCTGTTGTTGTAAAACTCACACCTAAAACTCCAGAAAATTGCATGTATTCATGCAGGTTTTTCGAGTTGCATGATTTTTTTTGGTGCGATAAGTTGCTACGTCTGTTTTCGGGTATGTTGGGCCACAAAAATATTTAATATCATTCAGTGTCTCAGAACTTCGTATTTTCTTATAAAAATATTGGCGTGGAATCATGAAATTTTTTTTGCAGTCATTATTATATCCATCCGTACAGTGGCAACTGTAGTAACCTTTTTTAATTAAAAAAGACTACCAATTCTAGCCCTATACAGTGTCATCCCCAAAGTATGCACCATATGGAAAACTCATTTATTAAGGGTCTTTCGACAAAAAGTTATTCCTGATAAAAGTTTGTGCATCCCCTGAAACCGAATATGCACCAACAAAATACGGTAAAACAGACGTTATATACGAGGAGCCTTCAAATATTTGATTTTGAGACAATAGTAAAGTACTCTTATTCTGAAAAATCTCGGGAAATGTTATTTGGAAAAGTTGTTCAGCATCAAAAAATACATCCAGGTTTGAAGGCATGGCCATCTGAGTGAAGTTTAATTTTCTACCCACTTTTCTCAAATGGGGACTACGAAAACAAAAATTAGACAGGACCCTGTTTACCACGGTTTATTTAAGAAGGCTGTAATATTGCAAATCACACAAGTAAGGTGTTGACCACGGTCAATTTTTTTGACGAGTTAAATAATTTTTTAAGTTTTTGGTGCAAGGTTATTTTTATTTTTTGTTGACACCGAATGTTACTGAAAATTAAAGAGTATTCTAACAATAACTCAATATTCGATAATATCAAGTCACAAAACGTCAAAATAAAATAGGTATTTTGGAAAAAACTCATTGATTTTCTGGAGATTTTCTTGTCCAAAATAGTTATGAAAAAAATGGGTAAAAAAGTAAAACTTCACTTAGATGGCCATGCCTTCGAATCTGGATGTATTTTTTGATGCTGAACAACTTTTCCAAACAACATTTTCCGAGATTTTTCAAAATACTCTTGTCTCAAAATCAAATATTTGAAGGCTCCTCGTATATTACGTGTGTTTTACTGTATTTTGTTGGTGCATGTTTAGTTTTAGGGGATACACAAACTCTTATCAGGAATAACTTTTTGTCGAAAAACCCTCAATAAATAAGTTTCCCTTATGGTGCATACTTTGGGGATGACACTGTATATGTTTGGCCCCCCTCTCAACATACATTTTGGCTGCTCATTACAAACACAAGTGAACACTTTGCCGTGTACCCTTTTATAACAGAGTATCTCCACAAATAAATTTTTCTTAATTTATTTATTTATTTTTTCTGAGTTGGAATGTGATTCTTAGGGCCATTTTCCAGATATGTGGTCATGTCATGATTTAGTAATGTTTGAAGAAAAATATATAATTTCTTGTAGGGACTGGTATTGAGTAAGCTTAATACAAAGCTAAATAACGAACAACATGACCACAGGTAGTGTGGCAATTAATACTGATGTTTATAAGCTGTGGAAAAATTCAGTTTTACATAAATTGTATATATTTAACAAATCACATATGAGTGTATAGATAAAAATAACAAGTAAATAGAGAAATTAAAAAAGTATCAAAGCAAAATATCAGAGCTCAGAAAGTCAACCCACGAGTAGCATCTTAAAGTTACGCATTGCCGTTATGGTTTAATCTGGCATCATCGCCGGGCGCTTACGAATCGGAAGGACGAAAGTAAAATATATAAAGCGGACGCCAGCTAGCGGAAATTTTTGAATATATTGGACGCTGAGAGGGGGCTCCATGAAAGGACGCTAAGGAATGGACAAATGAAAATTCCAATTATTTATAGTCGAAAAACAAAGTCCAAACAGTTTCCATGACACGTCGTGTATGAATCTTGAAAATATTCATCTGTACAACTACAGGTTTCTTGAGAACTACATGACGGACGCTCAGAGATTGAGTTGTGAAAAGACGCCAGGAAGATAGCTGGATGGATGTATATATATATATATATATATATATATATATATATATATATATATATATATATATATGTTGTTGTTGAGTTCCGGTTGAACCGCGTCTGAAGTTTTGTTCTCGAGGTTTCGGCTTCGATTTTGAAGCCATTTTCAAGAGGTAAATGTGACTTCACGCTGAGGTCTCAATCTGCCTACTCCTCATGTTGTCACAGGGGGCAAGAGTTTGTGACTTGACGCCGGGGCCTCAATCTGCCTACTCCCCAGGTCTCGTCACGAGTTCTTTCTAAGGTCTCAATCTGCCTACTCCTTAGATCGAACTGAGGTATCGAGGGATGTTGGGTAGTATTTATAGCAGCGGGTGCTACTAAAGGACCGTCGGATGTCTTGGTGGAGACTGGGCATCTGGAAATTAGGGGTTTCCATGCAGTTGGAAGTCTCTGGCCGTCGTCACGTTTATTTAAGCAGGAAGGTCGCTTCTCGATTTCGATGGCCTCGCGAATTATACGAGCTTGTAGTGTTTTTGCTGTGGCGATGGTCTTAGTGTTCGCAAAGTCTATGTTGTGTCCTGTCTCTCGATGATGTTTGGACAGAGCTGAAGATGGGTCTGATTTTCGGACAGCAAGTTGATGTTCGTATACTCTACTTGTCACACGTCTGTTGGTCTGGCCTACATATGTTCTATGGCAATCAGAACATGGTATTTCATATATACCCTTTGATTCGTTGACAATTTTGTCCTTGGGGGAGCGGAGGAATGTGGATATTTTATTGCTGGCTGTAAATATCGTTTTTATGTCCTGTTTTTTTGAGAATTCGGCTGATTTTGTCAGTAACACCTTTAATGTAGGGAAGAAAAGCTTTGTGGGGAACGTTGTCCACAAGGACGTCAGTCTGTTGGATATTGAGGTTTTTTGAGGATTTCAATGAAGTGGGAAGAATTTCGTACATATGACGAGGACTGTTCTGCAAGGGGTTGGATAGTATTTGCAAGGTGTTTAGCAAGATTTTGTGTTGGAGAACCGAAAGCACTGACAATGGGGCGAAGAGGAACATTGGGTTTGTGTATTTTTGGGAGACCATATATGCGGGGTGTGCGTGAGGATTTTTCCCGGGGGATGAGAGCTTTCTTGGTTTCGGTAGGGATATTGGAGTTGTTGATGAGGGTCCTGGTTTTCTTCTCAAGATAGGTCGTTGGGTCTCTGTCGGTGGGTTGATATTCAGGTGAATCGAGTAGTTTACTCATTTTATCAACATAGTCAGACGTGTTTAGGATGACTGTGGCGTTGCCCTTGTCTGCTGGGAGGATGATCAGGTTTGGGTTGTTGTGGAGACTTTTCAGAGAATGTCTCTCTGCCGGTGTGATATTGGATTTGGGAAGTTTTGCCCTCCTGAGGGTGGTGGCGATGTCTTGTTGGGTTTCTTCAGCTATCATTTCAGGAAGGTGAGTGATAGCAGATTCAATTTGGGTGATGAGTGATTCGGTTGGAATTGAAGTGGGAGTGATAGAGAAATTGAAACCTTTGGATAAAATGTTGTGGGCATTTTCGTCCAGAGGGGTGTCGGAGAGATTGTGAACTAGGACTGGGGGATTGGATGTTGATGGATTCGGAGTGTTGGTTTTCAGGAGAACTGATAGTTTTTTCTTATGGGTCTCGGTTTTTTGTATGCTGATATGGTCTGCTTTCTCTTGAGAGATTCTGAGAAGTGTGTCCCAGATGAGTGGATGGATTTTGGCGAGTGATAGCGTGCCGTAGCATTGGTATAAGGACATATTGTTGAAATGAAGGTTGCGTCTGACGTCGTGGATGGTTTTTTCGGATGAGGGCCTGACTGGCGCGACCAAGGATGTCTTTGGCTGAGAAGGACTTGTCGTGATGCTTGAGTTGAAATGCTTTGGGAATGACATCGTGGTCTCTGCAGGATTTGAGGAAAGTGAGATCGCAGAGAAGTTTGGATCTTCGGATGAGAATCGTACTATGTAAGTAGAACTGTTGTTTTCGATTTGATCTCGTACAATTTTGTCATATTCTTTGCGGCTTTTCTCCTGATGAAGCTGATAAACATTAGCGAAATATTGAGATCAAGGACAAATGAGTTTTATTAGTAAACAGAGCGCAAACCTGAGAACTTCCAAATCTAGTTCATAAAGTACGGTCGAGAATACATCACAAATAAATACATGATGGGTTTCTATCAACAAATCAACAACACATACGGAACACAAGCCACGAGTCTATTGAAGAAATGGGCCAGTTTGAACCGGAAATTAGCCAGTTACGTTAACAAAAGAATCTTCCTACTACAGTGCAGAACATCAGGAATCACACCCAGACACATTCAGGATGGAAGAACAATCATCCAGAATCTTTTTCTATTACCAATAGCATTGAGAACTTCATCACCAAACTCACTAAAAAAACACTTTCGTTAGAGATAAAAATTACTTGCAACACCATTTCAAGGAACAACAAAAACATACGTGAAATTAAACTTGAATTAAACAAAATACTTCCAACGAACATAATCAATGAATTCTCCAGAAAAACAACAAAAAACGTATGAACATTATCTGAATAAAATTAGAAGGAGCAACATTAACAAACTAGAACAATTAACAAGATTATCGAAAAACCTTCACAGTGAAATATCAAGTTGTAATAAAAATTGGTTCAAAAACATTTCAAACGCAGATATACCTGAAGATATTTCAGATTTACTTTCTCTTGGACCCAAATTCGCAATTCCAGACACCAGTCGCACTCTAAAACTCAATCATTTATTAGCAGATGTAGAGAATATCATTGAAGATGTACCAACAAATTCTAAAGACATTTTGAGAGCCACTAACGTCCTTACCAATTTCATGCAAAAAACCCGAGCCAATAAGCCCACTTACACCAACATAATGTTTAACAAAACCAAACACTTCCTCAAAGAAAACCCAGATATCTATATTCTTCAGTCTGACAAAGGTAATTGTACTGTTGCAATGGACAGGAGAGAATACATAGAAAAAACCTCAACACTACTACAAGATAACGCCACCTACATTGAACTGAAAAGAGATCCTACTTTAACCATTCAAACAAAACACAATAATATAATCAAAAAACTAAAAAACAACACTGAAATAACCGAACTTGACGCTAAATACCTCACAATATACAACTCAGCATTTCCTAAACTTTATTGCTTACCCAAAATACACAAACCTGACATACAATTACGCCCGATAGTAAGTTCCATAAACGCCGCCACCTACAATACCTCGAAAAATCTGGCCAATATCCTCAAATCCGCCTTTGATGACAACTCCGAATACAATATAAAAGATACCTTCTCCTTCGTTAATCAGATCCAAAACTTCAAACTACCAGAAAACTACGTACTAATTTCTTTAGACGTGGTATCCTTATTCACCAACATTCCTTCAGAAGTGACAGTAATGATTCTTGAACAAAAATGGCCCCATATCAAAAAACACACCACTATCTCAAAAAATAGCTTCATTCATCTCATCAACTTTATTTTCGAAAACACTTATTTCAGTTTTGATGACAAATTTTATAAACAAATATTTGGTACCCCAATGGGTTCCCCAATTAGTCCAATTTGAGCACATATAGTTCTAGACTACCTACTCGATTCCATTATCCCAAAATTACCATTCAAATTTCCATTTTTATATAAATACGTGGATGATATTATTTGTGCAGTGCCGGTTGACAGTGTAGGGATAACTTTAGACACGTTCAATTCATTTAATGAAAACTTGCAATTCACAGTAGAACAAGAAAAACCCAGTAGCGTCCCGTTCCTAGACACCAAATTAATACGAACGGAAAAAAAACAGATAGTATTGGACTGGTATCAGAAGGAAACCGCATCCGGTAGATTCATTAATTTCGCATTCAATCACCCCACAAATTCAATTCAATTTTATTATCCCAAGGAACATTAAATGTTTATGAATAGGGACTAAAACACACAAGTACATAGTCAATATATGAAATTTTCACAAGTATGAAGGAAAAAAATATTTAACGAAATTAAATATTTGTGGGCAGTCAAAATGAAATGGCTTTCAAAACTGATGAATACCAATGAAGGTAAAAAAAATAACATAACTGTTGACTACATGCAAAATATATTGTACATTAGCTGATTAAAAATTGTTTGTATTTTTGCTTAAATTTCATTGTTGAGCGAAATGCTTTAATTGTTTCTGAAATTGAGTTATATATTATGATGCCATCATGGTAAATTGACTTTTTCCCAAAATCTGATTGTGTTTTATTTGTTGCTGGTAATTTTGTTTGTCTTGTGGAGTAATTATGGATATCAGCAATTTGAGTGAAAATAATATCGGACTTCTTACTATTATTTTTAGTAGAATGGATGAAACAGCTAATTTTGAGTTTATGGAGAGAATCTAAGTCCAATAAATTGTGCGGTTTGTATAAATTTATTGTTGATTCTAGATGAGGTAATCTATAAATACATTTGATTGTTTTGTAAAGTTTTCAAAGGTTTGTTAATAGATTTACTTGCTGTCCCCCAAATGGAGATGAGATAATGCAATTGGGAATAGATTAGGCTAAAGTATATATTTTTCAATAATGTGAGAGATATGTAGTTTCTGATTTTGTAGAAAATTCCAATGAGAGAAGATATTTTCATTCTAATTCTTTCAATATGTTTTCGCCGTGACAATCTCTCATCGATATATAATCCTAAATATTCAGTTGTTTCTGTGTATTTTATCAATTTATTATTGAATACTATGGGATTAGTTGGAATGATGATTGATCGTTTGGAAATATACATATACATATGAAGACTAATCAAAATTTAGAGTTAATTTATGTTGATGAAGCCAAATGAGAATTTTATCCAGATCACTTTTCATATCATCTTTGATTTTATCATAACTATCTGAGAAGTATATGAGAGTGGTATCATCAGCAAATAATTTGATCATTCCATTCAATGTTGAATTTGGTAGAGACTTGATATAGACGAGAAAAAGTATTGGACCAAGAATGGACCCTTGAGGTACACCACAAGTTATATTTCGAAGGGAACTTTTGTCGTCAATTTGAATAAATTGTTTTTTTTGGACAAGTAATTTTCAGACCATTTTAGGAGTTTACCTCTGATTCCAACATTAAATAATTTTTTTATCAATATCTTATGGTCAACCGTATCGAAGGCTTAACACAAATCCAAAGACAGGACACAACATTTTCTGCTTTTATCAATTTCTGATTGAATGTTTGAAACAACGTCCATAGCTGCTGACTCTGTGTCCCCAGACCTTCGAAAACCATATTGACTTTTGTATAAAAAAGAATTGTTTTCAAGATGATTCATAAGCCTGATATGTACCAATTTCTCCAAAATTTTTGCAAAAACTGGGAGTACTGAAATCGGACGGTAATTATTTGGATCATTTTTTTGCCACTTTTGAATATAGGGGAAACCTTTGCAATTTTCATTTTATCAGGTATTATACCAGTTTCAAAAGATTTCGATATAATTAGAAG
Source organism: Zygogramma bicolorata (assembly GCA_032362365.1). Classification (NCBI taxonomy): domain Eukaryota; kingdom Metazoa; phylum Arthropoda; class Insecta; order Coleoptera; family Chrysomelidae; genus Zygogramma; species Zygogramma bicolorata. The sequence goes on along the minus strand of JAVJAQ010001747.1, from coordinate 2,954,338 downwards.
CAAAATAGGAGAAACTTCAATTTTGACTGCTTTTACAATTCGTACACTAATTTCATCAAAACCAGAGGCTTTTTTCGAATTCAATTGATCAATAATTTCTTCTATATCAGATACACAAGTAGGTTCAAAAATAAATAGAGGAAACACTTGGAAGGACATCAGATATTTCAGAAGTATTAGGAATTGCATTTGATAATTTATCTCCTATACTAATGAAATGTTTATCAATTGTCTCACATATATCAAATGGATCATCAATTTTGTTGTAATCTATATTCAACCTTTTGATTTTTATATTATTGGTGGATGAATTATTAAGATTTCATACCTTTCCATAGTAATTTGGGCGTTGTGTTGCTAAATTGTTCTTGGTATTACTTATACTTTTTTTGCCGGATGGTTTTTTCAACTGAATTATTGAAAAATTCATACTTTTCTGAGGAATATTCAGAACTGGGGAATTTCTTTTTTTTTATTGAAGTATTTGTTTCGCTCTTTTACCAAATTTGCTAATTGATTATCAAACCATGGCTTCGAATTATTTGACGTGAATATGTATTCAAAGAAGAACACAAATTGAAAGTTTCTAGTAATTTCTCATAAGCACTATTAGGATTTTCATATAGGTCAAAAGAATTTTTCAGTTCAATTAATCTTCGTTTAAGTTTTTCACATTCAAATGATTTTATTTTTATATCATCGGTTGAACGTGTATTCATTTTATGTGAAGTATTTATACACGATATATACATTTTATGGTCACTTAGTGAAATGTTCTTAATGGAGAGATTTATATCTTTTCTGGAGTTGTTTAGAAAGTGGTCAATGAGAGAAGCACTTTTATTCATTTCTCTGGTAGGAATAAGCATGTTAACTGAAAATACACGATTGGATCTATAAATATCCATTAATTGATTAGTATCATTGTTATCAGATAGAATATTTATATTCATGTCACCAAAAAAAAAAAATCACAATTATATTGATTTTAACTTTCAAGTGTTTTATCCATAAATTGAAAAAAATGTTGCTTATTCACATTAGGTTGTCGATATAAGCCGCATAAAAGACAATTAGGTGACTTGATCTTCAGGGCAACGAATGTCAGTAGATCTTCTTCTTTTTTTTCATTTCGAAATTTAAATTATTCTTGACAGAAACACCTACTCCACCTCCTCGTTTCTTTCGGCTAGCATAAATGGATACGTATCCTTCAAAATTGTAAAATATTTCTTCTTCTTTCAACAGCCAAGTTTCTGATATAACAGCTTTCAGTTCATTGATCATAATTTTCAATTCATTCGTTTTACTCTTGAGAGATCTTGAATTGAGATAAACAATTTTCAGATGCTTATTGTCAGAACAACGAAATTCCGAATTGATAATATTTCACAACATTTGACATTGCCGTTGTCAACCATTGAAATCAATTGTTGAATATAATTTGGCCTCATAGTATTTCAGCACTGAACAAGTTTTGTCATATGCTGAGTGATTAATGCTGAATTTTGTGTTGTAATGCGAGTTCGAGTATATGCAATTCATACATTTTGTTTCGGTTTTGGAAATATGGCATGTTTTTTCTGAATGGTTTTCTCCACAACGGGGGCATATGGAATCGTTCCTACATTTGCTCGTTGTATGTTCAAAACGAAAGCATTCGTTACATTGAGTTACATAATTGTTTTCATAAATGTAACAATTCTGTTCTGTTTATTGTTATTTTGCATAATTTTCTTGAAGAGATTCCCATTAACCTCAGCAAATGCTGTATATGTATTTTTTCCTTCTAAAAATTGTATGTGATGAATTATAAATGTGTCAGTCTCACTTATTATCCTGTTTTGTTCCTTTATCAAGTTTTCCAGTTCCTTTTCATGATTTTTTTTCCCAGCTTCATTTCAACTATTTTGATTCTTGGGTTAATAAGTTTTTGAGTATCAACTGTATATTTGTTTTCTACTTTATTGTTTATTTCACTTTCTAATTTGGAACACTCTTCCTTATTCCCACATACGATTTTTAGTCCACCATTTCTTATAGTTTGGATATTATTGATATTAACTTTTAATTTTGCTACATTTATGTTTTTATTCAAATCCATTCTAGTTTCAATCACTTGTTGATTGGATTTTGGTTTAATTAAGACAGTATGTAAAGTAGTTTGCGAACAATTTGGTATTTTATTGGCAGCTACACTTGAGTATGTTGGTTCTGTTATATTCGATGTTTGTCCTGATGGAGGAGAAAAATTAATTTTTTCGTTTATTTCATTGATACTCTTCATAATATTTTCCATTTTTCACACTTCTTGCAAGTACTTTTATTCAGTTGCTCCCTCAGTAGATTAATTTGTTCTTTCAATAGACTATTGATTTTTTCTTTTTCACATATGATGGTTTCCTTGTCCTCTATGATTTTTTCAATAGAGAAATTTCATTTGACTCGTCAGATATTTTTGAAATCGAAACATTTATTGCAGAAGATGGTCCACACTCTTTTCTATCTTGAATAGAAATAGAAAAATTTTCCAAAAAAGCTTTTTGACTATCCCTTATTGTATTAATAGGGTATTTAGGGCGATTATATTCAGTATACTTTTCAGAGTCTGTGAAGTCACTTTCCCAGTCCGCTGGAACATTGGTTTCTTGGCTTTCTTTATCATAGTTTATCTGAATAACATTTTGGACGGCTTTCGTGCCACTTTTTGATGATTCTGTCACTTTCTTTTTTGATTTCGATTTCTTCATTAATCACGTTGGATTAGCTTCTACTTCATATGGCACGCGAAAAACGACTTATAATGTCCATGGAACATTGGTTATTACTATTTTATACTTGAAGATAACTCAGTTTTTGGACAATTTTTGGGACCTCTGTCAAGATGAAGTTCATATACAGGGCTATATAAACAGAATCACACATATTTGTCATGAAACTTTTTCAAAACAGAACCTAAAGAAATTATTTGCCATCTTCACGAACAACGGATATCCTAAACATATCCTTGAGAAACTAATTTACAACTCTAATTTCTATGACGGACCAACTGAAGATTGTATCATACAGTTCAAATACAAATCAATTCCTTTTGTAGACAAATTATCCCACCAAATCACAAATATTTTCAAAGATTTTCCACAGATAAAAATAGCCAGATACAACACCACAAAAATTTCGGATCTCTTTTCAAAAGTCAAAGTTGAAACACCTGTCCCACTTAACAGCAACGTTATATATGAAATCCCGTGTGGTGGATGTAACCAATGTTATGTGGGACAGACCTCGCAGTGGCTCAAACAAAGAATAGCCCTCGACAAGAGCGATCCCCGGCTAGGGAAAAACTCTTGTGCAGCAGTCGACCACTCCCAAAAAACCGGCCATCAATTTGATTATTCAAATGTAAAAATCCTAGACAGAGTCAGTAACCAGAAAACCAGGTTGTTCCTTGAAATGTACCACATTAACAAGAAACCAAATACAGTTAATTATAAAACCGATACAGGTCAGTTAAGTAACATTTATTGCAATATTTTGAGTTCTATTTAATCACTTTTGTAATATTTAAAAATAAGGACAGACATGTGCTTACTTATAAAAACCCTTAGATTAACGTTAATTACATCATTGCCTGGAGCAGCTGAGGGACTCCTATAAACATGAATTTTGCCTAGCTGATTCAGTTTAAGTGAGGCAGTAACTATGCGAGCATGGGTAGTTTGATTCAGCTTCCCAAGGCAATGAACACACCAGGAATATTAATTCTATGATTGTGGGTAGAACTGTTATTTTCGATTCAATCTTGTACAATTTTGACAAAATAGTTGAGGCTTTCGCGGCCGAGGTTTTCAGTATCACTACTTTTATTCGGGTTTGAAGGCCGTCGTTTTTTGGAATTTCTTCCTGACGTTTCGCTGGCTCGAGTGGCTAGCTTCTTCAGAGGTTCATTCATCTTGGAATTCACTCCGATGACTGGAGATTGTTTCTTCGCAAGTTGTATTTATGCCGATTCAGGTAGTTTGCAGTGCTAATTATTCCATTCGGATTCGGGGAATTGTCATTAATATTGATTACCTTGTTTACTTCCTGTGGGTTCGGAGAATAATCATCATTAATATCTGAAGAACTACCTGTAGTTATTATCGATTTTCTTAAAATGGGATTCCATATTCGGTTGAGGTTGACAGCTTCTTCTTTTCTGTTGAAATTATCCGTGTGTTTGTGGATTTCTATTGCCTCCCGTACCAGTCGGCTATGGTATCCCTGGTTGGGTGCAATCAGTTTTGCATTTTCAAACAGAATCCTGTGGTTTCCCTCACTAAGTGCGTGTTCCGCCACAGCCGACTTGTCAATTTGCCCTAGTCTGCAGTTTCTCTCATGTTCCTTTAGCCTAGTTCCCATGGATCTTTTGGTGGTACCGATGTATACCTTCCCACAGGTGCACGGTATGCGATAAACCCCTGCTGCAGACAGTGGATCTCTTTTGTCTTTAGCCGATCAGAGCCTCAGATCGGCTAAAGACAAAAGAGATCCACTGTCTGCAGCAGGGGTTTATCGCATACCGTGCACCTGTGGGAAGGTATACATCGGTACCACCAAAAGATCCATGGGAACTAGGCTAAAGGAACATGAGAGAAACTGCAGACTAGGGCAAATTGACAAGTCGGCTGTGGCGGAACACGCACTTAGTGAGGGAAACCACAGGATTCTGTTTGAAAATGCAAAACTGATTGCACCCAATCAGGGATACCATAGCCGACTGGTACGGGAGGCAATAGAAATCCACAAACACACGGATAATTTCAACAGAAAAGAAGAAGCTGTCAACCTCAACCGAATATGGAATCCCATTTTAAGAAAATCGATAATAACTGCAGGTAGTTCTTCAGATATTAATGATGATTATTCTCCGAACCCACAGGAAGTAAACAAGGTAATCAATATTAATGACAATTCCCCGAATCCGAATGGAATAATTAGCACTGCAAACTACCTGAATCGGCATAAATACAACTTGCGAAGAAACAATCTCCAGTCATCGGAGTGAATTCCAAGATGAATGAACCTCTGAAGAAGCTAGCCATTCGAGCCAGCGAAACGTCAGGAAGAAATTCCAAAAAACGACGGCCTTCAAACCCGAATAAAAGTAGTTATACTTGTACAATTTTGTCATATTCTTTGTAGCTTTTCTCCTGATGAAGCTAATAAACAATAGCGAAAGATTGAGATCAAGAACAAATGAGTTGTATTAGTAAACAGACCGCAAACCTGAATTCGAAGTCAAATAATCTGCAAAAATGAGAAAACAGACCACGAAATTGTTTGTGAAAATATACGTATGAAATCATAATGAATTGTTCCATCAGAAGTTTAATTTTCAAAAAATAATGCTAAAATCATCCAGCGGTAAAAAATATCGTAATCCAAGAAGGAAAGGTGGCTCAATGTACGAAACATTTGAAGTTTCGATCGCTTCATATCAAAGGATTATTTCGAACTGTATTTGAATTTTTGTGATCGTGGGGATTCATGAAAAAAATCGTTATTAGCCAATTTAGAATACATTTTCGATTTGTATGGTATTTGTAATGCTATTCTTCATGAAAAACTTCATTAAACACTAGATGTTCGCGGCTAATAACCGTATCGAGAAGACGGACAATCACTATATTCAGAGTACGGGTGTTGCTACAAAACTATACGTGATGTTAAGAGATGATAATGATAACTAAACCGTTTATCATCTCTTTAGGATGCCCAACAAATTCACAGAAAGCTATAGAAAAAGTAAGAAGAGGTTTACCTAGGGCCACTCTACATTTTAGATTTAGCCAAAAATTCGTAGAAACTTCTAATGGTCCAATTTTATCTCATGAAGAAGAAGAAACCTTGGTTCGTTTGATGAGAAAAAGTTTCCAAAAAAATAGAAGATGCATCTGTGAAGCAGTTCCTGGATGAAATATTCCGTAAAACCCCTTTTGTAAAAAATTGGGATCGACTGTTTCTGAACGTTGTTCGTCAGTGAATGGTTTAGGTGGAAATAAACAATCTGTACGGGGGACTACCACCTTCACAATTGCTTCACGGTATAATTCAAGTAAAAATTATACAATACTTCCATTTTTGGTGGAAAATATTACCGATATAGTGCCAAAAGTGTGTGCAAATGTTATTGTGATTCCGGGTTCGGCGGACAACAATTTTGATAAACCTAGAGAAATACATGGAATAATTGGAGTTGAACTTTTCGGGATGATTTCGGTAAAACATCGGATAACAGGGGTAACAGGTTCTCCTGTCGAGATAGAAACCGAATTTGGATATGTTGAAATGGGGAAAATTCCACTGTGGTCCATGGAATAAAATCCTTTGGTATAGTTTCCTCTCCAAAAGGATCAATCTATTAGACATCTATTAACAAAATTTCGGGAAGTAGAACATGTGCCAAATGAGCCTTTTACAATTACTGACGAAGTAGAGTGCGAGAAAATGTTACGCCTTCATCAGTGATACTCTTCAAGTATATACAAGAATATCCTCCTGACCTAAAGTATAAAAACAATGTTCATGTCTACTCAAAGAAGTGTTTTACTAAGATTTTGTACTTTAATTCTAGAGGATCACACTGATGATGGCATGAAAGCCGAAAGCGCACAGCAATTTATGAATGGATTTTTATACGAAATACCACTGTAGTCCTGATTTTGGGTTAGGTTTGACTTCGTTCAATTATTATTTTCATTATTATTATTATAAGTTTTATATATTCAACGACTTTGTCTTCATTTTGCATTCTGGCGTGATCGGTTATGTTGTCAATCACGATGGTAGTTTTTCAAAGAAAACATTGTAATATTTTCAATAGATATTTCGAAAATTTATATATTACATTCACACAATTCTGTTGTGATCACTCAAACCACTGTGTATGATTAGTTGTATTTAATTCAAAATTTTGTGATTACAGAAACAAAATAATTTATTTATTTAAATTCATGAATCACAAATTTTTTTGGTATCATTCAAGTTTTTCTTAAATATGAATTTTGCGAAGTTTTTGGAAGGAAATTCATATTTTTTTTTCGATTCAAGGCCATTTTGTGCGATTCCAAAAAAAATACGGAAATTCGCATTCTAAACCTATGCCAACACTGCTACCCTCTAAACTTGTTCCAATATTTTTCCACGATATTTCTAGCAGCATGGGGACTGAAAAGTCTTTATGCCAAGGACGTTTTCCATAGAAATGATATATGTAATAGTTTTTTTGAAACGAGCACTTTTCAATACATGAGTTAACCCTATTACTCACCCCTGGAAGGAGCAGTGTTCTCATCCCCCACTTCCTTCACTTCTTCTGGCTTCGAAAATGTGGAGGGAATAGCTGGTAAATAGTTTATCAAGGAGGCATCCAATGCTGCTGATTCGGTGATCATTTTGAGAGACTCGTTCAAATCTGAACTTTCTAATGTCAACAATTCTGTTTTCTAGTGCGGTGCCAAGGAAACAATGATATCAAATCAACAGAAATTCTAGAAAACTGGGTGTTATAATTCCGAGTGGTACTGCATAAACAGAATTACATTCAGAATGTGAAGGAATTTCGCCCCTGAAAGTCGTACTTCAATTCTCATTGGTGAATTCACCCTGAAGGGAAAATTAGGTTATATAATAGAAATATAGGAAACAAAAAAAAAGGATTAGTCTTCATTCTCGGGCCCTTTCTCATTTTTTAATAATAACATGCTGAATTTTTGCGAGTAGTTTCGTTCTGACTAGACGCCTAACTTTTTCATCCATAAAAATATTCGATAATGGCGCCAGCCTCAAACATATCGAAATGGGGAGTGGACAATATTGAATAACCGGCGGGTCTTTTTACGGTGCCTTAGTGAATTTTCAAATATTCGGATGATCAAATTATCCTACACACTGAGGGCCGGTCTTTTCACTTACAGATAAAGTCGTTGATAACTGTATCTTTCAGATATTCTTCTTCTACCGTCTTTTCACCTTCAAGTAGACCTATCTGATACATAAATACAGGGTATTTGTAGGATAACTTGTCTGGCACTTTGGGTTGTGGATAAAGCCTAATTTGTAAGATAAATGCCACAAAACAATACTTTTTCAACATAATTTTGTGTTTTATGCATGAATGAGTGAATAGGCAGATTATGCAATGCATAATTTTTGACAAAGCTGTCCCTTAAGCTGTTAGAGTGCTGAGATTAAAATTAAATTAGAGATTTTGCGAATTTGGTAATGATGAACGTACTTGAAGATATAGATTTGCTGTTAGACTACGATTCAAATGAAATAATCAATATTGCAATGCGGAAATATAACATTAGACCCCGAACAGACCATTTCAACTATTGGGATAGTAAAACATATTTCAAACGTTTTCGGCTCTTCAAACCAACCACTATCACTATATTATTAGAAGAAATTAATGAAGAAATCCGTAATCCCACAGGAAGGTAAATAAGACAAAATACTTTCTTTATTTGGATCTTTTTACTGAGGTAGTAGTAGTAGTAGTTTATTCACCAAAAATACAATAATACAATTCAGTATAGATTACAATACAATATTTTGTGAATAAGTTAAACTTGATAAGTGATTGAACACTTGTTTCGAGTTCAAGGAACACCTTGACAGTAAAATAGTACAATAATAAAATAATTAAAATCAAATTGTTGGAAGGTAAAAGACAAAAATTAACTGTGATAATATAACACAATATACAGGCTGATTCACGGTGGATGGCACATTAGACGTTTCTCGTGCCAGACAACGGATCACTTTGAAAATTTAATGGAGGGCATATTCGGATATTCTCTAGCCTAAACTAAAATATTTTCGACAATGCGGTGTTGCCGCTTCTATTAGAAAGCAGTAGCAACTTTGATTTTTCAAATGGAACACTCTGTATATAATATTATTTTTGAAATCTCCAACAATTGCCCGATAACTCTTCTTAATATCCCTATACCTATCTGTTTCGAAATAAAAATTAATTTCAATTTTCTTCTTCGAAAATCATGACTTCTAAAAATGCCGATATCTTTTAGTTAAGAAGAACTCTGATATCGAAATTTGGTTTGGAGTAAGGTGATACTTGGACACTTCCCACTCGTCAGCCTAATCTCCGTTACTTCAATACAGGGTGGTAAAAAAAAACAGTTTTTTCGTTTGCTTGAAAATGTTCTTAAATTGATTATTTTAAATGGACTTATGAACATTTATTTGTGAAAATGTCCCTTCAGAATGGTATTTCCATTCGGTATTTGGTAAGCAGGTCATGATTACTATTTGACAGTAGCGTTGTGACATTCTTCTAATAATATCGACATTTTCGTCACTTCAGAAGTTGCAAATACCTTCAAAACGATGGAACAAAACCATTCAAACGAAGTTCTTATGAATTTGTTTATTATTTTTGGACAGTGTGACAAAATTATCAGCAGAACATGTAGAAAGTTCAATGAAATGTATCCGAATCTACCGCCAATGAACCTCAAGAAATTTATACGAATTCAGAACAATTCCAACATGTTTGGATAAACTTTAAAAAAGCACCAAGAAACTTGAAATTGGAAATATTGATATGAATAATTATAAAAAAGTGAAACAATCATGTGGAATATTTCAAAATATGTTCGAATCGCTGGCCGTTCACTTCCAAGCACTTTAAAATGCGGATGTTGACTGCTTTCGTGGTGGCAGATCTGATTTCATTGGGATCCAAATCTTCAAATGTTTGGGCAATCCTTTCTAACGATTCATCTCTCGAACGCACGGGTACTTTGTAAACTTTTTCTTTAAACATTCCCCACAAATAAAAATCTAATGGATTAAGATCGGGTGATCTCGCTGGCCAATTCCATGGTCCCAAGCGCCTCATCCACCGATCGTCAAATAGTCTATCCAGTTCTGCGCTCACTTCTCTTGTGCAATGTGCAGGAGCTCCGTCTAGTTGGTACCAACAGTTTCGATAATCTTCGAGTGGCAGATTATCCACGAAACTGTCTACAGTATTTTCCAAAATATTCAGGTAGCTTCTGGATGTTAATGACTCCTCGTATATCACGTACCTCAATTTGTTGTCCATCAACATGCAGAAGACATTAAAACTAAATTTTTCTTGAAATCCGGCTTCTTTTGTGACGTGAGGAAATTCACTGGACCAATTATGACGATTTTTTCTATTGAAAATCCCTTCCCTCGAAAATTTCGATTCATCAGTCCAAATTATTTTATTTAAAAAAAGTGGATCTTCTTGAATGCGTGTTAACAACATTTCACAAAATTCTACTCTCTGTTGGGGATCTTGAGGCTTCATTGCTTGAATTTTGGTGAATTTATAATCATGCATTTTATGTCTTCGCAAGATTCATTGAACCGATGAATATTTTATACCCAAATTTTCTTCAGCACTTCTTATCGATGACTCGGGAAATGCGTGAAAATATGCTAAGACATTAATCTGGTTGTCTTCGAAAGTTACGGGTCGAGGCAAGTTTCTTGGTGCTTTTAAAGTTGATCCAAATGCATTGAAATTGTTCTGAATTCGTATAAATTTCTTGAGGTTCATTGGCGGTAGATTCGAATACATTTCATTGAACTTTCTACATGTTCTGCTGATAATTTTATCACACTGTCTAAATATAATGAACAAATTCATTAGAACTTCGTTTGAATAGTTTTGTTCCATCGTTTTGAAGGTATTTGCAACTTCTGAAGTGACGAAAATGTCGATATTATTAGGAGAATGTCACAACGCTACTGTCAAATAGTAATCATGGCCTGCTTACCAAATACCGAATGGAAATACCATTCTGAAGGGACATTTTCACAAATAAATGTTCATAAGTCCGAAACTTGACTAGTTAGGTATAGGTATGATACATAGATAGAAAGCAAATTTCAGCAGCTTTCCGAATTTTCAATAATAAACAGGGTGTTCCATTTAAAATAATCAAATTTCAGCAACTTTTTCAAGCAAACGAAAAAAACTGTATTTTTTTACCACCCTGTATTGAAGTAACGGAGATTAGGCTGACGTGTGGGAAGTGTCCAAGTATCACCTAACTCCAAACCAAATTTCGATATCATAGTACTACTCCTTAACTAAAAGATATCGGCATTTTTAGAAGTCATGATTTTCGAAGAAAAAAATTGAAATTAATTTTTATTTCGAAAACGGTAACAGATAGGTATAGTGAAATATCAAGAAAAGTTGTCGGGCAATTGTTGGAGATTCCAAAAATAATATTATATACAGAGTGTTCCATTTGAAAAATCAAACTTGCTACTGCTTTCTAATAGAAGCGGCAACACCGCATTGTCAAAAATATTTTAGTTGGCTAGAGAATTAGAGAATGTCCGAATATGCCCTCCATTAAATTTTCAAAGTGATCCGTTGTCTGGTTCACCAGAAACGTCTAATGTGCCATCCACCGTGAAGCAGCCTGTATAATAGGAGAATAGGTGGGACAATGAATATATAAAGGTTTGTCGATTAGTGAAATAATCCTAAAGCTAAATGTTACTATCGCGGGAGGGTGGGGAAACTTATTCATTTTCAAGCAAATTTGAGGAATGATTACGTGGGTTTGCGATGATATAATATTTCATGTGAGAGAGCTCTAACCTTTGCTTATGAGGACTAGGGCTAACTGCTTTCTTTCAAATATACATAACATGCCATTTATTTCTGATTGAAATTTTTATTATGTGTTATAAGTACTTATATATGTGAAATATCGAGATATTTAGCAACTGGAAGTTTCTATATAACAGTAGGAGATTTTGGAGGCATTCACAATTCATCTGCTGAAAGAATCATCAATAAAGTTATCACTGCTATTTGTCGCCCCAGAGAAAGTTACATCAGAATTCCAAAGATATTTTCTGCCAAGTCGCATCTTTTAATTTCCACAAGTTGGAATCTGTATTTTTATTTTCCAAGATGTTTTTGACATTCAAACACAATTTTACTGACAAGCTGGTCTCGTGTTGTGTGAAATTTGGAGCCCTGTCCACTTTTTTCCCAAAGCTTTCTTTTCCATATTCGAAATCAAGAAAAAACCAACTTGTACTGCCGAGAATACGAAATATTTGAAAATTTTCTGTCCACTGTTAACACTAGCACAAACGCTTATGTTGTTCTCTGTTGTAAGGCCAAACAATTATAAATGTACAGTTTTGACAGCAACATGAAGTTAGGTACAATTCCAAGTCATAGATAGGTACCTGAAGGATAGAATACCAAGAAGAGACGGAATAAAGTTGTCCCTTGGATAATTCTTTCTGAGAAATTTATCCGAAAGATAGGTACCAGAGACTTTATCGGAAGATGAAAAGACCGGCCCTGAGGGATACGATTTCTTAGTGTTACCCTCCAAAGAAAATCAATTCCACGGATCCATTTTTCCATAATGCCAAACTTGTTTCAGACTTTTTCTCTTGAGAAAAATTTTTTCGACTACCTTTTTTTATGATCTCAGGGATGTACGCCTCATCTAGGCTATTTGGAGTGCACAATATTCGTTAATTATTGGTGTGAAGATTACAAGTAAGTCCTTCAATTCCACGAAAAATATCAATTGTGACAATCTCTACTCAATAAACTAGGAAATATTTCAAGTGTAAGTACATTTATTTTTGTTCAAATGAAACAACTTGGATTTCGTGTTTGTAGGTAGACAGATCAGGATTGTAACGTTTCTACAAAGTCGTCTCTAATAACCAAGTATTTGTTCTCTGTGATTGGTGGAATTTGTATCCTAACTTGTGCAGGCATGAAATCATAACGATTCAGTTGACTGGAATCGCCTACTTTTCCGTTTAGTAAACTATAAAAAAATTAGCATTTTCACGGGTGGAAGTGAAAAAACAGAATTTTGATTGAATTCCTTCCAAAGTCCAAAAACACTATGAAATTTGAAGTTTTATGAGCTGTTCTGAAAATAATTGCTTTTTTTCTCTATTGAATTCGATGAGCCTGCTTTGGCATTTTCATTCTAAAAAATGCATGTATGTATGTATGTAGAGAGGTTTTCCAATGATTCATTCTGTCAGCTACAATAAGGGGTTACTAGATTTTTCGAACGACGTTTCGTTCAATCAAACAGTGTTGGCTTTCACGACGGTCTGAATACATGGCGTTTTCCAGGCTTGTCAGTAGTGGTCTGCAGGTTATTGGGGTTGACATCCCGTTCAACTACGGTAGACATTGTCGAAGACGATGCGGCAATGGACGTGCTCTCAATTGTGATGCGTCAACTGATACTGGACTTGAAAGTTTTTCCTTATTCATCGTTGAACTGGAGGTCCAACTATTTACTGCGATTACCAATAATTGATCATCCAGAGAAATATTTCATTACATATTCTGATGGTTCGTGTACTCCAAATTGCCAGTACTCCTCATATAGTTAGTTGGTCTCTGAGGGTTTTTCGCTGATTTGATACTAGCCTGTATGTTCCTTCAAGAAACTTCAATATAAAGTCCGTTGCACCACTGATAGAAGGTAGAAAAGCTTCACTATTGATGGTTCATTCTGTCGTCTCTGTGGAATAACTTTATCTGGCTCGTCAAGCTTGAATTCAACCCCGCTGTCACCGTTCTCTAGGAATGCGGTCTTCAAATGACTAATTTTCTGTCTGAACCCCTCTGGTTAACATCAGATCCGCTTTGCCCATTCTACTTGAAATCAACTTTCCTTTTTCGCGGGTGATGGTTTGAGTTTTTATCTAGAAAGAGACCCGTGTGGGCGGGTTAATGTTGCTGCTTATGTATACAGCACGACTCATTCTGCCATTTTCCCTATTTTCTCCACTGGAACACCCAGAAAGGTGATTCTTCATCCCTCATCCTCCTTCTTCGTGAACTGAATTCAGGAACGTGTGGCCAAATGGAGAGTCATACCACTGAATGTTCTAAAGCCTGCTTTCCGAATTCTTCCATGAAGTTGGCCACTACTGGACTTGGAGTACTCCTTCTTGCATTTTTCACCTAATTTATCATCGAACCCTCATCGAGCATCGTCTGACATCGACATGCTTCTAGTAGGATGGAGGGTTGTACGGAAAGAAAGGAGTGGTTATTACGGAAAAACCTCTGAGTCTGTAAAAGGCCAACTTCTTTATGAAATTCAAACAACGGGCTCTGTAGCAATTACTGGTTCGACCTTTTTGTTGGCTAAAGCATGTTAAACTTTGTGGTTTGAGGCAATGGAAAATATGAACTGAATGCGTTTCTGGAGTACCTGAATCTGTGGAATGTGAAGATCTGATTTACGATATAGAATGAAGGTGAGAAAAGGCTCGCCTATCTGGCTGATTCAGATGGAAGAAGACAGAGTGGCAGATTGGGGCATAATGTATACAAAAAACCCGCCCAAACGGAAATCTTCTCGAGAGGGAAGTCGAATCATCATCTGCAACAGAAAAGAGGTGTAATCAGGATCTGAGTAGGCAAGGCAAAGCGAATCTGTGAACCATAGGGGTTGAGAAGGGGTTAACAGATGCGGGTTGCAGGAGTTGGGTCCTTTCTGTTTAAGGCAGCAAGGAACGCTGCTGATGAACTTGGTTATAGTTTTTGACACGAAGTGGGTGAACCAACTCTCTGTCACCATCCGAAATAATACAATAGTCCTTATTGAGTTTTCGGCCCCAGCCGGAACGAATATCGTCCGAAAGAGGAGGAAAACCAAACCATGTTAAAGAATCTAGTCTATGAACTCCGCAGGATCCACCCGGATTATTCTGTCGAATTGGTGTTTCTGGTCGGTCACATACAGAAGGCCTTTATTCTCGGTTTGTTGCTTCAACTCAAGACTGACGATTCTCTGAGCCAGTGATCACTCATATCGTGGTGCGGGGAGTGGCCATTGGTTCCATATGTTACCAGCGAGTCCGCCCTTTGGGTCGGAGCATGGAACTGAGTAGTAAGGTTCAGACGAATAATAATATTGAAAATCCGGAATGAAGCATTTCCCTTCAAGGAAGTTGCCTAAGCAGCTAATGAGCTTTGACCCATTTTCGACGCTGAACGTGGCGTTAGGAACTCTGTCAAGGGGCTAGAATCCATTCAGCAAAAATTCCACATAGTAGCCGCGGAATGTTTGCATAAAACAATATATGGGCTTTGTTCAAAAACATTTGGGAGCCTCTGTCTATCCCAAAGCCTGACTTTGGCTTTCATTAAGTCGAGTGGGCTAGATTCGGAGTTTGATGGATTCATAATGGCCCCTCAGGATTGTGCCTTCAACAACTTCAACAAAGTCGTGTGATGGGTAGTTAAAGAATCCACACTAGATGCTGAGCCCATTGGGAGGTGCCTGAAATCATATCGCATTACCGTCAATATGCGATTTCGGCCTATATTCATCAAACAACGCAACGAGTATTGTACTACTATCTCAGTCACTCGTGTGGTACAGATAAGGCACAAGTACTGCTTCATGATTCTGGGGTTGAGTCTGTTGTGAAGGATAAGATGTGCCAAATAAAAAAAAACAGAAGTAATTGTGAGAATAGGAATGTTGTAATACTTGAGAAAAGACGTCGAATGAGAATAATATCATTGCTTCGAGAAATTGCGGGTTGAATATCCAAAATCTGATTTGTCTTTGTAATCGAAATATAAATTTGCTAGAATATTCTGTGACTTCAATTCTCACGTTTTCAGTACCAGTATGTCGTTTTTATACACAACTCCAACTTGTTATGACTTTTTGAAGTTTGTCTACTCATTCGAAGTGAAGAATGCAAGATGAATGAAAACCCTGGCGCGTTGACCGACATGCTTTTGTTTAGCCAATTCCTCTCGACCTGAGAAATCGAAGAGAAAACTTACATTTTTTGACGGTTGAGCTGGTGGTACATTTTCATTGAGGCGGCAGCTTACGAGCGATTTTCGATACCGGCGGTCTCATTGGATAAACTCTTGCGGGATCTTTCGTTCACCAATAGAATTATCAGTATATAAAATTCGTTAGGTCTAGTTCGTCTAATAAAAAGCTATTAGTTTTTTTGAAATATTTGACAGTTCGATTCGAATTTGAATGCATTTGAAAGTTCCTTTCTATCCAGAATCTTGTACCTGGTTCTTGTTTCTTTTCACGTTTTTCTTGTTTATCTTCTTGAGTGTTTATCGTTGCTGTTCTTGTATTTGATAGATTTTTTGTGATAGTCAGATTTATTATGAACCGATTTACAAAGCTCAAAATAAAACGCTCGTGTAACGTTCAGGTATTACTTATTCCTCCTATCATCGGCTCGTAATCACATTGAAATTGCATTTTTTACACTATGAAGAAAAAAGTACTTACCTATCTTTGATTCCTCAGAAAGTAGAAAGATGAGATATCAATACTTTCCAGTTTCACTCACAAATATTGTTTCGGAAGATTTAAAATCACATCACAATCAATGAGTCAAATCAAAAGCAAAAGGAATACCCAATAATCAGTCAAACTGTGATGACTACATAGTTTCTAGCATTTCGCGGGAAAGCAAAAAATTGCATGCAAAACATGAGAACATGAAATAAACATAACCTATAAATCAAGATAGCAAAAAGTCGAGAAAATTTGCTTACAATCCATTAGGTATTGGTCAACACACCAGGATTTTTATTCATCTTGGGAGAATGGCTAATCGATAAACGAATTGAATGGAATGAAATAATTTTTCTACCTTATCTTAGGTTTCAAAATAGTTGGCGTGCATTCGCCCCTTTTTTAACATCGTTGAACAAATAACCCCCCGATGAAAAACAAGAAGCTAGTTAGTGAATCATCTCATCATCACTTTCCTTCTTGATGTACAAAAGTTTCCATACTGAATAGTTATCATTTCTGTTCTGCCACCCCCTATAGCACCGGTATAACGTCAAATCACTAACGACCCTTCTCAGACGAATATTCCATCCAGATGAATGCTTACATAATGAAAAGACTCAATAAATCAATAAGGATAAATAGGGGTTTCACTCTCGTACATCTGCGCGGTTTTGGAACACGAGACGCTAGAGCACATTTTTGAGATTATCTTACGTATTCACACAATCACGTTGGACGCACACGTGAATATTTCCTTCTGCACAATACCATAACAATGTTATCGTAATCTCATCACTAGATGGTCGTAGATGTAAACGAACGTTGTTTCTTGTTGTATTTTCAGTTCTGTTTTTTTCGTTTTCTCCTGTTTTTTGTTTCTAACCGTTTTGATATCGTGTTTGGTGTTTGTCGTTAATTATAAAAAAAGTGTTTTATGTCATCTGTATTAGGATGTATCGAAGTGTTTCTGCAAACACAAGAAATGTTTATGGTGAGTCTATTTTCATTAGTTATATGTTCATGTGATTCCAATCAGAAAAATGTGGAACTAATATTTCTCATGATTTATTATGATGCGTTGTGAGTAATGCAACGAGAGTCAGGCAGATTTCGCCAAAAACATGTTGCAGATTCAAATATATTATCTAGAATGGGCATATTTAGAAAACTGAACAGAGTTATATCGAGAAACTTCCAGCTCTTTCTGGTGCGCGTCGTATTTTTAATGCAATGCACTGAAATGGAATTTATTGCCTTCAAAAAACTGAACACTGAGCAGGAAGAGAAAATGCAGACAAATAAGTTGTCAGCTACGTATTCCTTATACCTCAAAATTAAATATGCAATAGTGTGAACCTAATATGCTTCAAATATTCCAAATGAACAATTTGTTCAGGCCTCAACTCACCTACACTGTAGGTTGACGTACTAACACCTAACAGAAAACAACTACTCTCCTGGCTAATACCACGAAGGGCATTGGATTACAACCAATAGGTGTTAGAGCAGGATTCTTCACAGAAGAATTTAAAGGGTGTAGATAAAATAGCGTATGCAACTCTCATGTAATGGTTTCTAATACATGATCGTTGCATAATATACAATTATTGTCCCGCGTTAACTGCGTTAATATCTAACTCTCTCATTTCGTGAGCAGGTCATTACCTTTCTCCGAGGTAGCCGGGTATTCAATGATTTCTATATTCATTTCCATTTTCATTGTCGGTTTTATACAACTCAAAAATGACAATATGTTGTTATGGGAGGGTTGTATGGAAGAGCAACACTGTTGAATACCGCACTTCCTGTTGTAAAACGTTCTTCAAAACGCTTGAGGAAATGAAGACACATTATTATCGAAAGTCATAAGTCTGAAAAACCATGCTTTCGAATTTTGTCAACACACCCCTCTAGAAATTGAGGTTTATAGAATTGTTTTTATCTAGAACTGTAGCGTCACAATAGCAAAATATGCCATATTTCATGATTTTTTCCATTTTGGCACACTTTCTTGAGGTCAGTTGGATGAAAACTATCTGTTTGTATTCCTGAAATTGGCTTCAACTGAATTGGAGTGTCTCAAAGTCCGATTATTCAGGATAGCGGTGGGCGAAAATGGGACAACTTTGTGCATGTTGATCACGAACCATCTATCTAAGACATCATATAGTTCTTCATTTGGAGGAAATTTATATAAATATTGGAAACAAGAAAGGCAAATGAACCCATCATTTTCAGATCGAAACACCTGAATCAACACTTCTGCAGTACATCGTACACCTCAGAATATTGAGGATTCATCGATCAATATTTCGATTGAATTATAGAAATAAACGATTGAGCCAATCAAAATATTCATGCCGGAGATCACCCATTTTGGGTGATTCAATCAATCTTGACATGGATTGTCAACAACTATCGGTCATTAACATTAATCGTTGAATTGAATTTGTTAAAATCTATAAAAAAATAGGGATTAATCCTGCTCATGTCATAATACATTTCACCGAATATTCTTCAGTTGACAAGCAGACTTGCAGGAAATTGAGATGAGGTCACGTTTTGTACAACGTGACTGTATCATGAAAATTGTTTTGTTGCTTTCAATTCCACAACGTAACTGACGTCTCCTGCTGATATTGATGAGAATTAATTTCGAGTAACTGAATCTAAATTAAAAAAGTCGAGGCGAGATAGTAAGTTTGCGTCAAAGGAAAATCAATTCGAATGAGGAAGTAGTGGATAAAAATTATGAACGGCAGAGAGTAATTCCGTGCATGATTATATTTCCATGACTCGTGATTCATTTGGGAACGAGAGAGATTGTTGGAGTGAAGAAAATACAAACTGAACGAAAACAAGCCAATGAAATACGTGAATTATTATGATTTTGAAATTCATCAACAATAACATTATTTTCGGAATCCTGAACTTTTCTTTCCCAATTTTTTTTTGTATTGGTGCACTGGAAAATTCGCGTGTATATCCACATAGATATCTCTATCGAAACATCAAATTAGTAACGGATAATAACTTCACCATACCTATTCCGTTGAAATATATTTGAAGGTTATGATTCAGAGTACAACCCAGTAACTGTATGCATCACAGAATGCGTCAAATCCCATAGTTTGATTTTTTGCAGACTAATCCAAGTTTGTGACCTCGAGCGTGACCGCAACTTCGTCAAGAATGGAAAAAATGCGGAAAATTCGTCATTTTTTCAAATTTTGTCGATTATAACCATGGAGTAAATATGAAAAAAAAAACCTTTTTTGGGGTGTTTCTAAAGAAGACTAAATTTGCTACAATGTGATACTAGAACTGTCTCTGTAGACCCAATAGTTTCCGTGATTAAGCCTTTCAAAGTTTATCGAACTTCGCAATTTTTTGCAATTCTGTCGTTTTGAATGAATTTTGACACTGATTATACTATCGAAGCCGTGTACTTTCATGATGGGATGTTGAAAAAATTAGACGTGAAAGATGATGTTTAAACTAAGCTACGAATAATGAAATGAAATAGATAAGTATAACAGAATTTGATAAGTTTATTTTTTAGGAAATCAAGTAATATTCAAAATCGAAAAATTCAATCAATTCAGCCCACTAAGGCTGGGTACTTTACGACCTGATTAACAGTCCGTTGAAATAATCAGTGCTGAGAATTGACAACACATCCTGTCATTTGTAAGAGTTGAAGCACAGCCTAAGCACCGATGCGTAAAGTACCTGCCCTAAGAAGGTCTCGGTTGTTGTTCGTCTGTATTTATGGACGTATTGGGATGTCATATTCCCATCAGGAGATGTTGATGAATCGTCGACGTCTTGTGCCCACAAGTCATCCTCCATTTCGAAATCGGACAGGTCGTCGCCTTTTGGGATATCTCTACTGCAACATCAGATTTATCGTCACGAGAGGCTCCGCTGCAGTGCCTGCAGACTGATGAGCAATTTAGTCCCGCCTTCCTGCAGCTGCACGCGATCCCACAACCCTTCGTGTAGCCGCAAGAAATCATCCGCAAGAGGTGTTGTGGGGCTACATGCCTGTCATAATTTAGAATAGAATAGAATAGAATAGAATAGAATAGAATTTTATTGTTTCATCAAAATACATAGATATGATATATGAGTACAAATAGTATAGCGCGCCATGAATATAGTTAAGAATAACGTTATAGAATAAATATAATATATGATATAGTTTAAAATATATACATAGCTAAAATTCATGTGTGCAGCAGCGCATCATAATGTGTATAATAATACAATAGGAACATACAAATGAAAAAAAACAATAAAACAACTCACTACAGAGCAAGCTCGTGTGTAGCAAAACAGTAATATCATAGTTTTAAATATGTCTCTCATGCAACGTTTATGAATATATTGTGTCACGCAATGAAGGACCATGTACTCGGACATCATAATTTGCAACCGATTTTGAGAAAGAAAAAAAAAGTGGAAAAAGATTGGGGTAGAGAAGTGGCGATGGATAGTAGTTGGAGATTTTGAGTGTGAGTTTGAGAATGAAAATACAAGGATTTATTGAATTGGATGATATAACATCTGCATCAACTGGTTGGAATTCTCAACGATCCACGGAGCAATTTTCGATTTGAAAGAATTGAGAAACTTGAGATCCCTAATTGATTTATCAACCACATTGTACAATTTTTTACCAAGATAATTGAAACTGTATCTCTTCAACTTGTAGTAAAAAGATGGGACTTGTATGTTTCTATTTGAGACAGCTCTAGTTGTAACACCATCGTAAAATAATGCATCAGATGGACCGCATTTTTTGTGGGTAAAAATTAGCAAGTTTTTGAAGTATAGTTCTGGTACTGTTAGGACTCTGAATTCATTGAAGAGAAGATTTGATGGATATCTTCTCGGTTTACGAAGGCAGATTTTGATTATGTATTTCTGTGCTGTAACCAATGTTTCCATGATTGTTTTATATGCAGATCCCCATACTATTATGCAGTACTGCAGTAAGCTCTGTGTGATAGCATAGTACACTTTTTTAAGAGTATCAGTATTCAGGATATTTCTTAAGGATTAAAATTTATAGATGGTTTTCCTTATTTTTGAGACCAGGTTAGATATATGGACTTTCCAGGTTAGTTTATGGTCAATCGTTATTCCTAGGTACTTGGAGTTCTCAACATAGCTGATATTTTGATTGTTGATATTAATGTTTTAAAGGTCATTATTATTGTTATTCCTGAAAGGAATTGCTACTGTTTTGACAGTATTCAAGGTGAGTAAATTATTATTCAGCCATTTGCTGACAGACAATAGATTTTGGTTAGTTAGGTTGATAACTTCAGGCCATGAGTTCCCCACGAAAGTAATCGCTGTATCATCGGCATAAGCAGTGAAATTTCCCTGGATATCTAGGGATAACATGTCGTTCAGATAAATAATGAATAGTATGGGACCCAGTACTGTACCTTGTGGAACTCCATAGGTGACAGTTCTGTATTCACTGAGCTCACCGTTCACCCTAGTGCATTGATTACGACCGTAAAGATAATTTTTTATGAGGTCGTGTGCTAAGCCTCTTATTCCATAACTATATAGCTTATTCAGCAGTTCAGGATGGCTCACGGTGTCGAAGGCTTTCTTCAAATCAAGCATTACCCTCAGCACTTTTTTGGATCTGTCAATATTTTTGAAAAAGTTTTCCATAAGTTGGGTTACCGCATCGTGCGTACCAAGACCTTTCATGAATCCAAATTGTGATTTGTTGATTATTTTATATTTATTCAAAAAATCATAAAGTCGAGAGGCTAAACATTTTTCAAATAGTTTCGAGAATACAGAAGTGAGGGATATTGGTCGATAATTGTTGATGTCTGTTTTGTCGCCCCCCTTCAATACTGGTGTTATCACCGACACTTTCAGCGCCTTGGGGAATATTCCCTTTTGCATGCAGGAGTTATATATATATGGAGCAGTGGTATAGTTATGACATTTTTTAAAATTTTCAATATTTTCACTGTGATATTATCATTTCCTGGAGAGGTATTTGTTTTCATTTGAGTTATATGATTACACAATTCTACGTTGGTTATAGGTCTAAGAAATAATGATGCCTCATTGATAGGAATTGGCGTGTCTACAAATGATGGATCATCTACTATGTCATTTGCGAGTTTTTCCCCAACTTCACTAAAAAAATCATTGAATTTATTCGCTATTAAAAGTCCATTATCGGAATACTCGTTACATATTTTGATATTAATTTTTTCATTTGGCGAACTACCACCACCTGTACAGTCTTTTATTATTTTCCACGTTTCTTTGGTGTTACCTATGGCATTATTCAAAATTTCTTTATAGTACACATTTTTTTGACACCTTATGAGATCGGTGAGTGTGTTTCTATAGATTCGATATTCTCTTTGTAACTGAAAGTTGTCAGGTTGTCTTTTCAATCTCTTAGCCATGTTATCCCTTTTTCTAATACTTTTTACTAATGAAAGTGTTATCCATGGTTTCAACTTGCGATTCTTGGAGTTTATATTGATTCTTCTCATTGTACTGTTATTTGTTATGGAATCTGATAGCAACTGCATGAAATTAGAATACGATTCATCCGGGTTTTCAGTCTCAGACAAAACTGTTATCCAATTTATATTTTCAAGGTTAATTTTCAGTTTGTTATAATCAATAATTCTTATATATGATTCGGCATCAGAGTGAACATTGGGTTGACTAGTTTGTTTATTAGTGAAGCATAGCACCGGAAAGTGATCAGTTATATATGTCTTGATCATCGCAGATTTTACATATAGAGTACTGGGAATTTTAGCAAAAATATGATCAATATGTCGAACTGTGGTCGGTGACTCGTGTTGGACTATTTACAAGAGACATATAACCCAGAGCACTTAATGATGTCAGATAATTTTGGGAAAGGGGGGAGTTGTCTAAAATATTCAAATTGATATCCCCGATCAGGAATTTATGGCTAGCAGATAGTGTTTCAAGTATATTTCGAATCTCTCCAATGAAATTGTTAATATTATTATTAGGACTTCTATAAGTTGCAATAATATTGTAATCGTTACTGAACATCTGAAGTGAAATTTTCGCAGCAGTAAACGAAATATCTTTGATTTCATGAATTCGATAAATTAGATTCGACTCAACGAAAATGACAATTCCATCACATTTATTTGTAGTCGACGCAAAAATATGAGTATTATACCCTTCAATGGTAAATCCATCAGAAAATGAATCCAACCAGGATTCTGTACAGACTATGATTTTGAATTTGAATTTTGAATCATTGAGAAAGACAACCAGCTCATCAAAATGTTTTCTTAGACTCCTGATATTTATATGAAAGGGAGATAGTTCGTGATTATCATTACCAACTTGTAGTTCATCAATAAAATCAGAAGGTGAGTTAAAGCACTGGAAATGGGGCTCACTCATATTCTCAATATCCTCCAACACATTCAGAGCCATGTTTGTTCAGGGGTTGTCTGAGACTTACTTAATCAATATGGACTGGATATATATTACAAAAAATGTGAACCAGAATGAGGAAAAACCACTTCTAATTATCTTGGACGACAGACAGTTAGGAATAAAATCATAAACAAAATAAATATTGCCTTATAAATAAAGATGGCGAGAATAAAAAAGGTTATTTCTACATAGCACCGGTGTCTTTTGTATAACTTCTTGTGATCTTCCTGGGATTTCTTTCAGTTGGACTCAGAGGATCTTTCCTTTTATTTGATCTACTAGGTATTGAGGATTCTGTTTCATGCACGAAGGCAGGGTCGATGTTTTGTCCTGGTATGTGTAGCTAACACTATCTATGATCACTTTATTTTTCAGAAGGGTTGTACTTTGATTTTTTTCTCTGGCTTCCCTATAAAATTTCAGGAGCAATTTCTTTTCCTCCCTCTCTTGGATAGTCAGGTCGTGTGATACAGATATATTACTCCCTATTAGATTTTTGCAGTGCTTGAGGATGATTTGTTTTGTTAGGTTTCTTGTGACTTTCAATAAGATCGGTCTGTGATTAACAGTGTTTTTCTTTCCAATTCTGTGAATGTTGTTGAATTCGTAGTCCTCCAGTGTTAAGTTCAGTTTTTTCAAAAGTGATTCTTTAATGACATTCAGAATGTTCTCTTCAGGTTCTTCTTTAATCCCATATACAACCAAGTTGTTTTCTTTCAGTTTCCTTTCGATCGTTTCTGTCTCAAATCTGAGCTTTTTATTATCTAATTCTAGGCTCTCAATTTTCTCTTCAGCTTTTTTGAATTTTTCTTTCATAGATTCTAGCTCAGTTCTGATGCTTTTGATTTCGTTTTTTATATCGTTATTCTGTTCGTAGATGGCTTTGAGGATATCTTTGATTTCTTTATCCATTACTTGGATTATCGAGGATGTTGAGGATTAAAACATGAAATATATATACCCCCAGAATATATTCGCAGTCTGGCAGCACCGCTAAGTAGCACAACCTAAACGCTAGGAGATTCCCGGGTACAAAGTCCGGAGCCGGCGAGTTCAATTCAGTTAGTTAGCTATTTACAGCCTCGGAACCATTGGGAAACTTGAATGTACTCACATGTATTATGTATAGGTATATAGTGAATCGATTGTAATACTATCGATTATTTTAAAATCACTGTTTATAATCGAAAATGAGCATTTAACACCTTAAAAGATTACACGGGGTTTAATGCGACGTTGCACGATAATTAAAAAAAAAAAAATTTCGGAGTTGAGTCATTGTGGCGTGGATATCCACCCTCAGGAGAGGGTACGCCGGTACCTGTGAGGAGATTGTAAATGAGAATAGAAAATGACAAATGATGTGTAACGTGTATTACTGATGCAAGGACAAATTTTCACCTGATGGTATGTCCGCATGGAGTGCAAGAAGCAAGCAAGTCTCGTGTAGAAGATAACCTGGCTAGATTGAAGCTGGTTTTTGTCGCAGCCCTAGCGAATACTTGGTACCGCAGCTCGTCAGGGTTATGGGTGTTGGGGTTGCCTCCGTATAGAGCAATTATTATGACTCGATCTCCTGCTGCTATCTCGTCAGGTGTAGAGTTGGTGTTGAGAAAAATCTCAGTTTACTTTTCATCGTCCGAAACATTTTTGGATATGAACAGTATTTGCTTCTTCCCTAAGCCTAAGAAGCAGGATATCGGGTCACAACCACTAAAGGCATGGATGAAGAGGAAAAGCTCTAGTTTCGAAGAGGATTTTGAAAAAGCGTTGCTGGAATACATGACATTTTCCACATTCAGAAAATTTCACGTATGCTTGAAATCGCAGTAACGATGATCAGCAAGTCAATGTCCTCACCAACGAGTACCACTATATCATAGGTAAAGGCAGCAGTTACAGCTGTATTGATTATGAGGATCTTCCTCTGCTTGGAGTACTAAAATGTAGTGATTTCCCATTTTTGTTGTCAGCAGCTTCATGAAAGGGATCTTGTTTTTGTCATTTGTCCAGAATTTCTGTTGAGTAACCTGTGCCATGGTTTTCTCATCAACGATCATCTCTAGCGGTGTAACTTGGATCTTCGTAGACGCTCAGAGCTCTTTGTGTTTCTCTGTACAGCATCTACGGAGTAACCATCAAAAACTACTGCCCCGTTCGAGCCGTAGTGAGCAGTAATGTACTTAATGTATTCGTCAGTTATAGCACCATATGATGAGCTTCGAAGCCACACAATTTTGTGGAGAAGATACCCTCCATCCACTACTACAAACCTCGTAAACGAACCCTTACTTCTCATTCCAGGTTACAGGTTGAAATACTGAATACAAGGTGGATTTTTTGCTACAGATGGGTCGCAATCGTGTCTTCACACGAGCCATACTAGCACACTCCGTCGGAGGTAATTGCAACAACATTCAGCTATAGTTAATCGAGTGACGTCTAAAATATTGCAAAAAATTCCGAAGTTCGAAAAAAAAATTATAAACTTCAGAAGGCTCAATCTCGGAAACTATTGGGTTTATAGAGACAGTTTTAGTATAATATTGTATCACATTTAGTCTACTTGAAGAAGATTACGATTTTTTTGCGGTTTTTTCGAAATTTCGAAAGCGCATTACATGTCAGATAGACGTCAAAGTCAAATGACACCATCATAAAAAATCAGCGATCCAGTATATTCCCTCCCAACTGGAACAAAATAATCGCCATCATCTTCTTCGGTGGTTGTTGATCCTAAGCTTTCAAATTTTACTCGGGTAGGCGCCTGCTACATTTTCAAAGTTATTTCTATGTTCTGTGGACTAAACTGAATCGATTTATAAAAATGTCGATGAATCAGTACTACAGGAACAAATTCCTAGCAACGAAGAATCATAGTAAGAGAATATGGAATATCATTCAAAAAGCACCAAACAGATTATCTAATGAAAAAAACACTTGGTATTGCAGCAATAAAAAATACAGCAATAATATTTTATGACAGTGATAAATCTGATACATCTAACAAGCTTTCTGTGAAGATAGTAGTGGGACGGCAAACATAATTCAGGAAACAGAAAATCTCCCTCATAATTTTTTCGAGGCAAAATTCGTCACATCAAGTGAACTAATTTCATTTAGTCGGCAGGTGGTCTACGGCACTGCGCTGAAGTATATTCGATGCGACTTTTTCAGTGCTGTTTCAATCTGCGATCGGAGTGAAATCTTCTACTCTAAGAGCCAGCTTAAATCTGACAATACATTCTTCACGGTATCTGAAATTTCGTCCAGTGAGATTTCTATACCCAGTAAACAAGCAATGAGTACTAGCTAAGCCCGGCTGCGGTAGGTTTGGGGTCCCTCAGGTGAGTCAGGGATGAAAATTAAGTAAATTTTTAAAGTATTTTACGGCGTCTGCCATTTTAATATATTATTCATTGAACTATTTTAGGCTAATATTGAAAATGGCTAACATTTTTTTCGGTTTTAACTATTTAGAAGAAAAGATTCGTATTCAATTTACTGGGAATATTCAAATACTAGAGTCAGGTCATGAAAAAGTTATTGCACCAATAGGCATTACTTCTATAGATGAATCTTTATTTGCTCATTTAAAAGAAAAATACATTTTACAAGCAGCAGCTTCGATCTTATATAAAGAAATAATGAACATCGAAAAATCAAAACTCCCAGATAATTTAAATAGTCAAAAATTGATCCAAGGTGAATGTTCAGTCCCATCAAACCTATCAGATTTTGTGGGTTCAGTTATTGGAAGTTATTTTCGCAAACTACAACAAAGTGACAGTTTCGAACGTCACGTCAATTCTGTGAGCCAAGACTTAATTTATATGACTCACAATGGAAATCTTAAAACTCCCAAACATATATGTTTAGGTATCACTTTGAAAAGACTCACTAGCAGCCGTTAAGTAGTTGATATTATCAACCGCTACAGACATTGCATTAGCTACAATGCAATTGAAGAACTTGGGACTGACGCTACATATACATCGACTTCTCGAGCTGGTCTGTGCCCAGAAATCATCAATAGAACTGATAATTTATCGGTGAGTATTGCATATGATAATTTTGATAGATTTGTTGATACGAAAACCGGCAAAGATACTCTTCATGATACAGTAGAGATAATATGTTTAAAAACATCGATCCTACCCTCGAAAATGTTGAAGAAATTGAAAATGTTGACGATTTGCGAGAAATCCACACTGAAAGGCGTCGAAGACGATCCTTTGAAGCAATTGATCCGGAATTACCGTTCTTTCCCAGAAAAAGTTAAAAGAGCAGTGGTTTTCAACCTGAAATTTCTGAAAAAGAAGAAGAAAATGTTATCATCCATGAAGATTTGTACAACCGTATCGATACTGTTTGGATGCTTAGCCATGCTGTACATTCACAAGATATCCCAATGTGGGTAGGTTTTAATAGTGCTATAACAAAAGATGACAGTCCTCAGCAATTAATTTCTAATCTCACTCCAATCAATGCATTCCCAACAGCTCACCCAGTAGTTTCAGAAACAATGGAGCAATGTATGAAAATTTTATTTTATTTTAATGCTTGATTTTTTTTACATCATTATAATAATTTTATATTTGTTACAGCCTTATAAGGGACCTTTTTTTCCCTATTATGCACGTTTAAAGTAGTAAATGTGTTCGTTTAATTATATATTTAAATTTTTTTTTACATTTATTAATATAATTTTAATTTTATATAAATTTTACGAATGTGAAAATTACAACTGTGGAGAAACTTATGCACGGACTGCAGGAAATGTTTCGCTGTAAAACGAATAGTCACAACCGGAAAAAATGTCAGCCATTTTCAATATTAGCTTAAATTAGTTTTATAAATAATATATTAAAATGGCAGACGCCGTGAAACACTTTAAAAATTTACTTAATTTTCATACCTGACTCACCTGAGGGACCCCAAACCCATTGCTTGTTTTCTGGGTATAGAAGTCTCACTGGACGAAATTTCAGATACCGTAAAGAATGTGTTGTCAGATTTAAGCTGGCTCTCAGACTATTCCTGTCTGGCTCGGTGCAATAGGCACTTGTTGGTTGCCTGGATACCAATCCCAGTAGATGGGATATCTTGATCGAATACACCAAACGATCCAGTTGCACTTTTGGTTTTTCTGTTGTGAAACAGCGCATGTGCTACCGTAAAAGTCAGTGAGACGCCTTAGAGGGCATCAGCACCCAAGATAATAAGCCAACTTTTTCCCGCACAAGATTTTACCTTCTGGGTTAAATAGCAGAAAAATTTAAATGAATAAAACAGATAACAGCAAACTCGAAAAGTAACTGTTAACCAGGTCCTCATTGCCTCTCAGCTCACTTCATGAAAAATACACCGGAATGACGTCCTCTCATTAATATACATTATCAATATTTCACAGATATATTCATTTCCCAACCTCATTTGGGTTCGTGAATAGTCACACTTTTTTCATTTGCAGCAATAATCGAGTAACTATTCTTCTCATCACGTTGGCTTGAGACATTTAATTGAAATAACAGTTTGTTGATTTCGATTCATTGCATTGCAATGTATATTCAATAAACGAATTCTTCCGGGATCTAACAAACAACAAACCTCTGCGAGAGTTTCATTTTTTTATCGTGTTGTTTGGATCACTAATATAGTGAATTCTCTAACATAGAAGTCAACCTCATTCCAGATCTCATTCAGCCACTATATTTTATATTTAATCATATAGCCCTCGTTATTTCATGAAAGCTGAAATTTTCTCTGCGCATCTCCTCAACATAGCTGAGAACAATCAGAGACAATGGAATTCAGATATTGCCTAATTGTGCGGGAAACATGCACCAAAGATTCTTTTTTAAGTCATTACGGATTTCGTAGCTCTAATCACACATTTTCTCTAATATTTCATCAATTTTGTAGATCATTCTTATTTTCATGAGTATTTTTAGGCTTAAACATTCGTTTTCTTCATGAACTTTCACTGCTTTGGAGCTGCATTATAGCCTGTTTCGACGATGCAAGTTTATCGCTGCAACTCCAGAAAATTGCATGTGTTCATGCAAGTTTTTCGAGTTGCATGAATCTTTTTTGGTGTGATAAGTTGCAGCGACTTAGTTATTTCTATGGTGAATTTGTTGCCGCAAACCACAAATATGTGGTGGCATCATTGTGAAGAATATTGATTTTGAACATTTCAATAATTTTTCGAGACTTGAGGAATCAAGTTGAGTAATAAGGTGATTCAATCACAATATCAATTATTAGAAATGAATGAAATTATCAGTTGTGATGATGTAGACGTTCATCTTGGATTCAGTGCTATTTTTCAATATTGGCAATGCAAACTGACAGCTAGATGATATATCTCGCAGCGACTAGTCGCCGCGAGAAGTTGCAGTGACAAAATTGCATCGTCGAAACGGGGTGTTAGCTTTCTAATAGCCTGTTTCGACGATGCAAGTTTGTCGCTGCAACTCCAGAAAATTGCATGTGTTCATGCAAGTTTTTCGAGTTGCGTGAATCTTTTTTGGTGCGAAAAGTTGCAGCGACTTAGTAATTTCTATGGTGAATTTGTTGCCGCAAACCATAAATATGTGGTGGCATCATTGTGTAGAATATTGATTTTGATCATTTCAAATATTTTTCGAGGCTCGAGAAATCAAGTTGAGTGAGTAGTGATACAACAGGCATTTTGGCTCATTTCAAGGTCACATCTAGCGATTGGAGTTGGAAGATGACATCGGTACACATGGCGGTACATAGGAACGTGTCATGTTCTGGGTACGGCGATTGGAGTTGGAATATGACATCGGTACATGGGGAACGTGTCATGTTCTGCGTACGGCGATTGGAGTTGGAATATGACATCGGTACATGTGACGGTACATGGGTACGTGTCATGTTCTCTCCTGCGGGCAGCAGGCAAAACTTTTTTATTTGAAGAGATATCGAAAAATTACATTTGGAAAAAATGATCAGCGTCGAAAAATAACAAAGACCTATTGTTGGAGAAAAATTAAAAAAAATTACTTTAGATTCTATGGGTGTTTATCGTGTAACATGTCGGTTTTTTTCGGACACTCTGTAGACCATACCGTTGCTCGTAATCGAAAAACAAAAAAACTGTCGTGTACGTCTCAAAATACTCTACACTTTTCAGTCGAAACATTTTTTTCTAAACCGATCGGAAAATGGAAAAATCGGGAAATTTCTGAAATTCATGTTTGGAGTTTTTTTTTGTGAATATCTCGGAAACGGATGAGAAAATCAAAAATCACCAAGAGTAAAAAAATGATCACCTTAGTGTATACTATGAAAAACTTCAAAACATTTAGTGTCAAAAATAAATTGCCGAAACCCGGAGTCGAACCGAGGGTCTTTAGATTTTCAGTCTAACGCTCTTGCCACTGAGCTATTTCGGCTATGTAAATGAAACAAGTACATAAACAAATATTTTATTTAGAAAACAGTGTAATCACATTGGGAAAGCGAATCCAAAATGTCTCATGCAAATCTTGTATCAAATATGGTTTTTCGATGCATTTCATCCAAAATTGGTTCAATCGATCGGGATGATTCTGCGATGCGTCTCTGGAAACGCATTCGGTCGATCGGAAAATTCTCCCAAAATTTGCTTCTTGATTGTCTGTATGCAAATTGCCACACATACAAGTAGTGCACTTGATTATCCTCGCTGAACCTCACCCTCTTCATATTGCGAAACTTTGAACTTCAATAGATATTTGAGTAGAAATTTGAAAATTTGCATCAGCGATACACTTGTAATGAAGTAGAGTAGTCCTGCAATTGTTTTTATATCAGATTCGAGACACAGCTTGGCAGGTTCAATTTTCTTCCAATCTGGTAAGTCTCCAAAACTGCGGTCTTCAAAAACAAGTCTCAGCTTGTAAGAATTGGAATGGGCAGGTACTTCGGCACTCAAAACATGCAGATGACCTTCATTCAGTGCAGTCGGAATCATTGGCATCCAATTTGAAGGCCACGTTTCGTTTCTATATCCGCTCGCATTTTCAAAAGTAACAAACACTTTATTCACTTTTTCTGGAGGATTAATGTAGAGAATATTGGAGAAGACTGCAGACAAAATTATATAATTTGATCTTAACACGGCCATTGCAGACAATCAACTGATCTCCCCAATGGACTTACACATACATTTATACAAAAAACTCAAAGACATGAAAACATTTTATTTTTCAGAAATAGGTACAGGTGTAATTCTACGTGTAGGTTTTACATTGAATTTAAATCTATTTAAATTGAAAAATACATCGTTCCATGCTGCTACCAACGGTGATCTGAGCTTGAATTGTTCCACTAAAGATGAAATTTCGACTACCATACCATTTGCTGCACCATCCACTTCCATATTTTGAAACAGTGTATCAGACTACAGCGCACTTTTTGACCTCTATGATTCATACACAGAGGTTTCTCAAAGGAAAAAACTGGAGGCTGATTGGCTGTAGCGTTCTCAGTATGAAATTTTTCCAAATTAACAATGTGTGGTGGTTGTGATGTGTATTGGGCAAAGTAATTTTGAAGAATGTCGAATTTTTGATGCCCCTTCACGTATATCACATCAGCATCTCCCAACGTTTGCCAAATAATATTCAAATCAGAGTAGTCGACGAAACCATCGGAATATCGCAAGCCGTGCACGTTCTGCTCAACATATCTCACTTGACGTTTCTCTGCAGCTGAAAGTGAACTATATGGCTTCGGAGGCTTCAGCAAAAAATGATTCGTCTGTGCGCCATCGGTTATGGAAATTTCTTTGGGGTAAAACACACCACTCAAATCAAAACCTTGAATGTCTAATGCTACAACCTTCATCTTCGGAGTCTTCCATACAACTGATCGTCCCCCTCAGATCTCTTCAAGATAAATGACGAACAATCTCACTCAATGGTAAATTTTCTATAACACAATCGTGAATGATGATACAGTAGGCACGCGTGTTAGCTGGGAACCCATTTTTAGCTTCAATATCGAGCTTCACATCCACGGTGCTCGACTTCATGAATTCCGCCCTTTTGGAAACATCTATCACAAAAATGGCTCGATTTTTGAATGTTATGTAATCGAGTAATGGTTGTTTTCTCGGAGTGTTCATGTAGCTGGAGTAGAAGTCTGTATAGGTGCGATGTGCCTCAACGAAATCGCTTTTTTCAAAATCCAATCTCATTCGCTCGTGCGGGTAGATGTCACTGTTCAATGTCAATCTGATGTCCATTATATCAATATTATCAAAATATGTGGGATCTTTGTGCAAGTTGTCCACACGGCCTGTTTGGAATACTGTGATGATATATCGAGGACTCTCCATGGCAGAAGCAGTTTTGACAGCCCAAATTTCTTTCGTTGATCCCTCAGTCAATGCTGGTAGTTCGTGAAGTTCCCATTTTCGAAAGGGTATCATTATAGGTGTATCAGCTTTGATGGATTGCAATAGGTTCAAACGAATTTCATCATTAGGGAAAATGTGCTTCACTTTCAATTCGATACCTTCGATTTGCAATTTGGCAGTAGTCTTTCCAGGTGCATTGGCAGCATCTTTGACGAATATGCTGTTGTTGTCGTTGCGTGCACGAACCAAACGTAGAGACTGTTTACCGCATGTAGCAAAAGTATAGTCATTGAAAATGCCCAAAAGGTGTCTGAGGGGAATGTGAAAGGTGAAAAATCCATCAGCATCATTTCGTAGAGATCCATTGGGATAATTCCATCCAGATGTACACATGTGGCTGGTATCGTCTGCACTATAACACAAGTATCCTCTGAGTGTACTCACTATTCCAGGATTACGAACTGTATCCAATTCTTTACCATTGAGCTCGTATGAGATAGAGTCGAAAAAGAAAGCTGGTGCATTATTAACAAAATTAACAGTTCCATCTCCAGCAGTTTTTTTCATTGTTCCTCTGATACTTATTACAGCATCGTACATGAGTAACCATGTTTCACTTTGTTGAATGGAAATTTCAACAATATCATTATTCTCGAAGGATTTCACATATGGGTAATGAGTTCTAGTTTCCAAACGTTGGATGGATTCGTCGAATTGAGGTCGGCGGTAGATGTCGAACACGTGTCGAGACAACATTGTAACCCAATGATTGTAGAAAGCGACGATTTGTGGCGGAAAGTTTGGAAGTGACCGACCTGTTGGAGGACTTCTTCACTACTGATGGTGTGGATGTGTTGTGATTGAATATATCATCAAAAACTAAACCCATTACAGTTTCTTCAGAACCAATCTTATGACATTAAGTTCACCTCTGAAATTCACCGGAGCGAAATCTTGATCGAGAATGTGTACTGTAATATTGTTTATTTCACCTTTGCTCGTCACAGGTAGATAGATCAAATTTAGTGGAACTTCGTCGATGGCAAAACCGGGGTCGTCTCTGGGTGCAAATTCGTAGATGGTATGTGAAGGTCGTCCGTTGAAATATGCACCCGAAGTTATATTACAATCCAGGTGAATTGTTCGAACTTTGACAATTTTCACAGGTAGATCAGACTTGTGAACTTGACCAGGTGGCAGTAATCTCTGTGAGAATCCCAGTAATTTTCCAATGCAGTCCGCAGGTCGAAAATCAATGGCGTGTACTTTGCTGTAGATTTCACACTCTAGAGTATTGAGATTGGCTTTCAGAGAAAATACTTTATCACTTATATCGTCGTCCTCCTTCTCTCCACTTTCAGCGTCGTCGTCGTTTTTCTTTCTCTTTTTTACTTCCTTGGGTTTTTCCACGAATTTCGTGAGGAATTTGGCAATGTTAGTGATTTCGTAGGAACCAATGGGAATACTGATGATTTCTCTCTTGGTCGTATCAGCGTTCTTGAAATAGTAAAACTTTCTATTACCCTCCTCTATGTTTGGGATGCTGTTGTACGAGTGAAAACCAATCAAAGCCAAACCGTATTCGGCGTCAGGGTCCAAGGAAATCGGGTTGGTGAAGTCACTGCTAGCCGTGGAAGTATGACTTGTCAGCGTGACAATCAGAGACATGACTGAACCTCAATCAGTGCTACACACTAGTTTTATAGAGGAATTCCAAGCACAAATGCCCACAATTTGTCTCATTGAAATTTTGATAGCGATCATTGTTGTATGAAATTTTGACATTGCCCAGATATTTCACCAATTCCACAGGTGGTTTCAAACGACCGAAACTGTCGAAATATTCCACCTTATTGCCATGTTTGCAGTAAGCTACCCAATGAGTTCCTTTGTTCTTTTGCAAATCCAAATTAACGATGGCACATTCTTTGGCTGCTGGTGTGGAGTGTGCGAGTTGATCACGCATGAAGACTCCCTTGAAATGAGGAATTTTCAATTGCTTCGCATATCGTCTCAACTCCACATCGAAAAGGGCTCTATTGGGCAGCTTCAACGGGAGTTTTTTTGTTTTCGAAGGAAAATTCCATAGCCACGACGACTTTTCCTCAAAAATAATCCTGTCCCCTGTTTTCCGATCTCTTCCATTGCTTTGTTGTGTCGATGATCTTCTTCAAGTTTTTTCTTTGCGTTCTTTGCATCAATCACAGTCTTGGCAACTCCTGCAGCGCCACCAGCCAAACCACCTAGGGCACTAAGGGCAGCAAATATTGGTATCAAAGGTAGAATACCACCACTTTTTCCTTCGATTGGTATTATTCGAGGTACTCGAATTTTTTTGCGACCTCCTTCTTGTTTAACCAAACGTCTAGCAACACGTAGAGCAGCCAGCGATGACTTGTGGATATCACCCGAATTGAGAGATTTGAGAGATTTTTTAATTTTCTGAACGATGGCCCTTTTGAATGATGTCTTTTTTACACCCATACCAAGTTTGCGTTTGGTCTTCATGGCAGTAGTTACGAACCAAGAGGCTGCTTTCTCTCCCAAACTAGCGTCTTTCGATTTGAATCGCTCCCAAGCACTGTTCTCCAACTCCAAATCAGCCTTATGACGATCTTCCAAAGACTTGTTTTGAGAGTAGGCTATGTCGTGTCGGCGGCAGGCTGAGTCTAGACCATTTATGCCCTTTTGACCAAGAGCTAACCTCTTCTGCAGTTGTGTTCCAGGTCCGCAGTATTGATATCCAGGCAAGTGTAATTCAATGGGAAGTTTATTGATTAGAGTGTTCACAATACCACCACCTTGCCGTTCAAAGGTTAGCATTATACTGACAAATGTGCTCAGAGTAACTGTGTATAAAGGGATCCAGTCCCAGAGGACGGTTGAATCTGAAAGCATTAGTCGCGTTTAACGAAGCGTTAGTTGCATTAAACGAAGCGCCAGTCGCATTTAACGAAGCGTCAGTCGCATTTAACGGTGCGTTTAACGAAGCGTTAGTTGCATTTAACGAAGCGTTAGTCGCATTTAACGGTGCGTTAGTCGCATTCAACGAACCGTTAGTCGCATTAAACGGAGCGTTAGATGCTTTTTCCACAGTTTAATGTGGGCCACCATGAAGGTTACTCAGCAGAAACCTACGCTGCCTATAGAAAATTTGGATTTTGTTAACGTGTCGAAAAAGAGTAAACACGGTGTTCTGTTACCCGATTCTTTCAGAGCTATATTTTGCGGTCCGAGTGGGTGTGGTAAAACCAATGCCATGTTGAGTTTGTTATTCAACCCGAATGGCGCTAAATTCAAAAATGTCTACGTCTACTCGAAATCATTGTTTCAACCGAAATATCAACTGCTGCAAGAGGTCATGAAGAAAATCAAAGGTATGGGTTACTTCCCCTTCAAAGACAATGATGAAATAATCGACCCGGCTGAAGCTCGAGAACATTCCATATTCATTTTCGACGATGTGGCTTGCGATAAACAAAATAAAATTCGAGAATATTATGCAATGTGCCGACACAAGTCAATAGATGCCGCATACCTTTGCCAAACTTACTCGAAAATTCCCAAACAATTGATACGAGACAACTGTAATGTAATTGTATTATTCAAGCAGGATGACATGAATTTGAAACATGTCTTTGATGAACATGTCTCACCTGATTTCACCTACGACGAATTCAAGACAATTTGCTCGAAATGTTGGAACGAGAAATTTGGCACTTTGGTCATTGTCAAGGATTTCGACAGGAACAATGGCAGATATCGCATGGGATTCGACAAATTTATAAGAGTGTGATGCTGGAGTAATTCCTCAGTAGGCATCATGTCATCGACAAGTATAGATGATCAAATTACTGATGCTGAACGTAAATCAAAAATAAATCAGTTAGCGAAAGGAGTGCGAAGGAAATACTTGGCACTGAAATTGGGCAAGTCTGAAGAAGATGAAGCTATTCAAAAATTATTCAAACCCATAACTGAACCGCTGAAACAAATTGCTGCATACTCAGCACCCAAACGAAAATTGAAACCACCCCCACTGAGACCATTCAAATCGAAATATGTCAAACAATTGATAAAAACAGAACCTGAAAAAGTGGACGAAACGCAGCAGCATTTAGAACCCACCAAATTTCTACAGCTGGAAGAGGTTGCTGCTGCGGATGCTGAAGAAGAAGAAGATGAAGATGAGGTCTTCGATAGTTTGGAATCAAATCAAAAAATTCCAGAGGATGTACTGAATGATTATCTAGAACAATATCCAACAATGTCGCGGGAATATATCATGGAATATTTGGGTAAAAGTGAGCAGATTGATATGGTTTACGGTCCTATATACGACTTTGTTTCTTCAAAATGGTTCCTGGGGGGAAAGGAAATTGATTTTCGCGAAGGAAAAATCATAACAGAAGGATATAATTTCAAAGAAACACCAGGTCTGTATCAATTGCTATTTTATGATTACCCCAAAAAATATGAGAAGGAAGATTTGGAAAATTATAAAAGGATTTTGGAGTTGACAACACCTCATCTGAATAGTCTTGGACGTATGAAGGGTACTATCAAAAATAAATACAAGCATATCATCAGACCTCTCTTCCGACACCACACCACTGGTAGTGGCATTCCAATCGATAGTTTGACATTCAACGAAAAACCAGTTGAATATGTGTATTGGGATGATGTCAATGAGCTGGTCGACAGGTTGAGACTTCTCACTGCATCTGAATCGGCAGGTAATACATCTGTACATAATGAGATCGTGGCAATTATTGAGGAATTGAAGGAGGCCGGTGTCATCCAATAAATTCAAATGTTTCGACTCTACTGCATCAGTCTCATTATGAGTATCAACAAGTTCGGTTACTCTGCCAAATCGGCATCTGATGAAGAGCCGCAAGGATCTTGTGAGTGCTCAGGTATAGTCTTAAATTATACTCACGATGGAAATATTGATGCAGATTTTTTGAAAATAAGTAATGTCAAGATGCCAACAGATGGTGAAGATGTGGCCAATAAGAATTATGTGGATAGCACCTTGAATAACTTGCTTGAACAAATTAGACGAGAAGCTTTGGAAAGGGGGAAACTTGCTTCACTTTGTGCACAGCAAAAACAAGATATAGTAAATGCTATGAATTTGAGAAGTAAAAATATTCGAGAAGCCATGTTACTTATCGATAAACGAATCGCAAATACCGATGAACAACTTGCTGATTTCAAGATGAAAACTACATCTCAAATGGATAATCTACACAACGATTCGGTTGCAAATATGAAAAATATTCAAACTGCCATGGTACAACATACAAATGACATCGAAAAATTAACTGATGAACAAACCACCTTCAGTACTTATGTAAAAACTATTGTAGAACAACACAATAAAGGTTATACTCAGATTGAGGAAGTATTGACTAAACATGAAAAGGATATCATCTCAATGAAAAAGGATACAACTTTATTGGCTGATGATACACATTCGAAACTTACGGCTGTCATACTTCAACATAACGCTGATATTACCAAAATAAATTCAGTTATACTTGAGGTAAAAGCTACCATCGATGCCTTGGTCGAATCACAAAAAGACCGTTTGATCACGCCGAAGCCAAAATAAATTCACAGTATAGTATGTGCCATCGGAATGGAAGGACATTCAAAGGAGAAAATTCAGCTGGTAAATGAACTTCATAGGGCAGTTCGCAAGACCTTTCCACGCCGTCGCACCATAATTAAGGGTTTGGATGATTTGTGGCAAATGGACCTTGCTGATCTTCAAAATTACGCCAAAGTCAATCGAAACTACAAGTACATTTTGGTTGTCATCGATACCTTTTCCAAATACCTATGGGCTGAGCCGATCAAAAGTAAAAATGCTGCAGACGT
This sequence comes from Zygogramma bicolorata, assembly GCA_032362365.1. Classification (NCBI taxonomy): domain Eukaryota; kingdom Metazoa; phylum Arthropoda; class Insecta; order Coleoptera; family Chrysomelidae; genus Zygogramma; species Zygogramma bicolorata. The sequence goes on along the minus strand of JAVJAQ010001747.1, from coordinate 2,915,227 downwards.
CACCAATGCAATGACCGAAATTTTGAAAAGGAGTGGGGGGCGATGTCCCAAAAATCTACAGTCAGATTTGGGCAGAGAGTTCTACAATTCAACGTTTCAAAATTTAATGAAGAAACACCAAATCAATCATTATAGTACGTATACTGTGAAAAAAGCAGCTATTGCAGAACGTGTGATTCGAACTTTGAAAGAGAAACTCTTCAAACATTTCAGTTTAAATGGCTCCTACAAATGGCTGGATATTCTACCTCAACTCGTTCAGAATTACAACAATCGCAAACATCGCACCATCAACATGAAACCCTCGGATGTTACGAAAGCCAATGAAAAGCATGTTCTCAATACTGCCTATAATTTTATCAAAATTGCTACTGGACGAAAAAAATTCCAAGTCGGTGATATGGTTCGAATTTCCAAGGCCAAACATATTTTCGAGAAAGGTTATATGCCCAATTGGACATGTGAGATCTTTCGCGTAGCAAAAGTCAAAATTACGAACCCCATTACCTACTTGTTGGAAGATCTGGAGGGGCGTCCAATCAGTGGTGCTTTTTACGAAGAGGAATTACAAAAATCTAAAAATCCCGATGTTTATTTGGTGGAAAAAGTCCTTAGAAAGAAGGGAAATAAGGTCTATGTGAAATGGTTGGGTTTGGACAAATCACATAACAGTTGGATTGATGCGTCGAATCGTTTGTAAATGAAAAACGAGCACAAATATTCATTTACATGAGGGCCTTTCAAACCAATCAATAGCCGGATGTGCACTCGATGGTATAAATTCATTTTGATTTGATGAATTTTGATCAGTTTCTAGCAATCATGCCTGAAGAGCGTAGTGAGTCACCAACTTCTGATTACGGTTCCTCTGATCACTTTGACTACGATGGCGAATTGGAACGTGTCTGCCAAATTTACCAAGAAGCCATCAAATGTGAACGTTTCTACATACTCAATTCAGTGTTCAACTTTGGTGCAAATTTATTCAACTTGCATTGTGGCCTTAGTCCTGCACGAGGTTTCGAACCAGCTGTCAAGATGGTGTATTCGCTGAACTCTGATTGCCAAATGTCCTTCAATACCTACGAATGGGGCGTATTCATCAGTTTGCTGAGCAGATTATCGCCTGCTGCGACCATGATCCTAGATTGCGGTGACTCCATCCATATTACTTGGAAGTGCAGTGAAGATATGAAGTTATGTGTTATATCCAAAGACATTGAAATGTTTCATCTGTTGGAGAGCGATGTGTATGAAATTTTGCAATTAGACTGTCTAATTACCAAAAAATTCAGCATGTTGTCAAAAATGAAATTTTCCGAATATTACCATAATTTTTTGCAAACAGCTGCCAAAATTTCTCAACAGGCTGATTCAGCAACAGACATTATATATGCTCTATGTGATTTATGTAATAGTTGTGAAAGCTATTGTATGCGAGAATGCATGTATTTCATTAGAGATAAAGTATTGATTGATTTGGATAGAAAGAAATTTCAATAAATATTAAACATATCTTCGTTAGAGTTTCATTTCAGTTGTGGCAATGGAGGTGGAAGCAAGAATGTTTGTGATACCTGAATTCAACACCTATGTGGATAGACTCGAAACTTTTCGTAATTGGAAGTCTGAATTTCCAAAAGATAAACTTGCTGATGCCGGATTCATTTATACTGGCAGAGATGATGTAGTTGTGTGTCCAAAGTGTCAAATTGAAGGATTTAGATGGACTGCTGGAGATGACCCTCTGATGGATCATTTCAGGTGGCAACCTGATTGTCAATTTTTTGATGATGAAGGAGATTATGTGAGACGGAAAAGACGTCCTGTATATAAAGATAAAGTTAATTTTGAGGCTCGATTGAAGACGTTCGATGACTGGCCTGTATGTATTCAACAAAAACCACATGACCTAGCTGAGGCAGGATTCTTTTATACCGGCAGAAGTGATCGAGTCAAGTGCTTCTACTGCGGACTCGAGGTGAAAGAGTGGATGCCTGAAGATGAAATTTGGGCTCAACATCAAATCTACCATGATAAATGCGAATTTTGGAAACTCAAAAATCCCAATTTTGAATTTAAAAACATCCAATCTCCATCAGATAAAGATCAGCGTTATACTTGTAAAATTTGTTTGGAAAATGAAATGAAAGTTGTGTTTATGCCTTGTAAACACTTAGCTTGTTGTGTAGATTGTTCTATTGAATGTGAAAGTTGTCCGATTTGTAGAACACCTATAGCTTCATTTTTGAGAATTTTTGTAACTTAAAAATAAAACAGCATCCACATTTTGGTATTTTATTTCATAAATCACGCATCTGAGTAATCAATATACATAACTGGGTAATCAATATACATAACTGAGTAATCAATCAGTATGAACAAATTATATCAACGTGTACAATAAGAAGATAGTATGAACAAATTATATCAAAGTGAACAATAAAAAATAGTATGATTTTTCCATCTGTACCTTGATAAAGTACCAAATTTTCAATATATATTTCATTCAAATTAAATCAACGTGTACAATAAAAAATGAAGAATTTTTTCATCTGTACCTTGTATAAGCTACAAATTTGAATTTCAAGAAATTTGACCAATGAGAATCGGTAAAATGGTAATTTCTCCTTATTTGTTTTTTCAATTCTCTAATACAATTAACATTTAGTTTCTCTTTAAATTCTTTCGGTATAATGAAAGAACAAGTATTCGGCATGTCTTTGCAATACCAAATTTCAATACCAAGTTTTTCAACTGCAACAGTCCTACAAATTTCATTTAAGGTCAATTCTTGTAGAGTTGGGATGGTGTTAGACCTTTTCAGAGTAACACACCTATCGACCATATTAAAACTAGAACAAAAAAATCGTCTCATCAATAAAAAAATCCAAATGAAAACCTCATTTCAAGCTATAGTGCCCCCAGGGTAAAGTGTCAAATGATTTGGGGATTAATTTTCGTTTGTCGTCATGTGGACTCAGGGCCTTTTTCATCTGCTTGATGCTGAAAACGTTGTGGGCGTATGAGCGAATAGTACACTGTTCACGTATCTTTTCCTTGAAATTCTTGAGACAATCGATATAATCTTCGAAATTGATTTTATTTTTGACTACATTATATCGAACTCCCTTTGATTTTTTGGTAACTTTTCCGCCTTGCACCTTATAGGCGTACATTTTGGAACGTAGCCCTACAAAATCTGTGATAATTTCACCATTTGCCTCATCTTTCATTAAGCCAGGAATTTTTTTATTCACAAGTGGAATTTGAAACTTATTATCGGGTGAATAATCTGAAGTATCAAATTTTGATAGGTGTTTTTTAACGAGTTCCGAATATAAATCTTCACACGTTATTTCGTATATGAAGCTGTCCGTGTCTGAATACATTAATTTGCAATTTTCTTTACCCAAAGTGGGTATCATAAAGTCGTAATGGAAATCGAACATGCATGTTTTTGAAATGTCTAATATTGCCATTCCAATGTACAAAGGTTTATTGAATATGAGTTCAGCCTTTCTCAATTCAATAGCTATCAAGTCTGTATCGAAAATAGTTCGACTCTGAAATCGGGGGCTAGAAATTAAATTCTTAGCACCATAACGACCGTTCCACGAATTTACAAGTTTGACCACCCGGTGTAACCGGATGTTCTCCATTGTTTTTCCGAAAACGGCATTATTCATTAGTTTATATAAATTTTTTTCGAAAGAACTGGTGGCTACAGCCCTTAGACGAGTATTCATTTCGATATAGGGACGCAGCCACGCAGATTGTTTGAATTTCAGAACCCGATGAATTTTCGTCAGAATCAAACCGTTATTCAGTGCCTGTTTCAAGTTACGATAGTGCAAAATATATTTGTCTTTATTATACAGGGTGCCCATTAATTTTTTCTGTTTGGAATTTGGTGGTGCTCGATGCTCTGGACAAAATGGAAAATCTTTATGTAAATCATGTAATCTCTCAGGATACTCCAAATCGACTTCCAATATGTAGCCTTCCGAAGCATTGTTGGGGATTTGAGTAACATCCTTATCAAAATTTTCAACCCACTGAAAATTGTCGTACGGTAAAAATTCCGACATTGCCCACCCATATAAATTATTAACGTCTAAATATGAAAGATATTTCGAAGGTTTTTCAGCATCGTATGCTTCCATATATTTATTATTTGCTCTTGAATATCTATTCGAACAAACCGATATTCCACCCCTTATCCCTTTTTCTATGAACATAATCATGTCAATGTCTTTTAAAATTCGTAATTTACATTTTGTATACTTCAACATAGCATCCCACGTGTACCCCGGCATAGTATAATACCACGCGGGATCCAACCCATAAGTCGTTATGCTTTTTTCCCGAAAATTCTCAAAAACATCCGCCAATAATAAAATATCTGTTTTCAAATATAGGTCGGCATACGCCCCTAAATTTGTAATTTGGAATGACTTCCAAACATTTTGTGCGTGAGCATATTTCTCTTCTGTTATGTGTTCATCGTTTAATTTATTATAGAATACTTCTCGTGGTGGTAACTCAGAGTCGTTCAATTTTTCCATGCTATCTATATAATCATATGGAAATACCCCCTTCTTGGTGAGAAGAGCGAATTTCTCAGCATCTAAATGGATAAATTCTTTTTTCAAAATTTTCAGATTATTTTGATTCAATGTGGATGCTAATTCATCCAACGACGTTCCCATGAATCGGAAAGAATCTATAAATCGAAATTTGATTTTAGTTGCAGCATCGTTCAGTGTAAAGGAAATATATTTCTCTTTATTTGAAGGAAGTATGCTCACACATCCTTTTTTTGCGAGATCTCTTATAATGAAGTGACTGTCGTATCCTGAAAGATTATGAAAAGTAATGGGTACCATGAATAATTTTCGAAAATTGACGTTACAAGGAGCTTGATGCGCCCACCCCCGAAACACCCCCGTGAAGTGATCGTGGTCACGTACGATAACATCTTTGGGGGTGAATGGCTTCTCACAAATATGACAAGTCGTTGCAGCGATTGTATTCAGAGGCACTATCATCGGTTCAATATTCTTTATTTTAGATTCGACATATTTTGCAATATCGGACAACTCATCAGCAAACCATTTCATACAGTCTTCACCTCGATAGCTTTTGAAACGAGAGAGACTGTCGTCATAGGAACACTTTAAGTAGTAGCCTGCACTGAAAGGTATATGTCTTTGGTATTTTGTAGTTTTGTTTGATATGCTTTCATTACATTTTTCCAACAGTGACTCAAAATCGGCGAAAATCATGAATGGGCATTTTTGTTTATAAATATTATTTCGAAATTCCACATAATCATATGTAGGGAACGAAATTTTACAGTCGTTCACTTTTTCACACAAAACAGTATGATCATCTAATTTTTGTTCAGAATGAAAATAATTTAGACATCTATCACATACAAATTTTTTACAGTGGTATTTATTCAATTGGAAACTCAATAATCGCGATATGTTTTTAATCCAACAGTAATGAAATTTAATTTCGGTCTTGTCATCATCAATAGGAGGTGCCTCATAATCGTTCAATTTTGGAAAATAATTGTCTTGAATCAATAGCAAATTAACATGTCTGAGTCGTTTTTTGGTCGTGAGTCTGGCAGGTACTACCACATAAAATGATTTTTGATTTGCTTGATTCAATTCTAAAGTGTAAACATTCACAGAAATATCATTGAGTTGCTCAAATTTGGGAATTTGATGTATCTCCATTGGAGTATTCAGCCCTGTAGTATTCAAAACTGTAGAATAGTGCGGATAATTTAACACTCTGTCTGAGTTTTTTTCTACAGGATATAAGGCGCTAATAATACTCCAAAAGAAGCACATTTCATCATCATTTCGTACATTGATGCATGCATGCTTACTTGCGATTTGTTTCGGTAGCGGAATGAAAGAAGAACCGTTACCAATTTCAAATTTATTTATTGCTACTTCCAACAAAAGAATTTTACTCAAAGCCCAACCCGACATGTGTTCCTCAAATTCACTTAGTTTATTCAATATTACATCCACAGCGTTTTCATTGTACCAAGCAGTCAAGTCTGTACCTGAATCTATAACTCTATTTGGGGTACTGAAATATTTCCGATCAACAATTTCCCCATCATTTGAATTTTTAATAAAATCACCTGAAAATGTTAAGTTAACTTTGAGAATTGACATTTCTTTCAAAATTTTGGAAATCTCACGTTTGAATAAGAAAAAAGCATCACCTAGAAAATTTTTAGGATCTTTATGGGTTAAATTGATGATTACCCCCGTTTTTACTCTACGATTGAAAACATTGTTAACATTTCGCCACTTTACCCTGGAGCTTCGTCGCTGTAAACCTGAGCCTGTATGTTTATTATTCATCATTCTGATAATCAGTCTGAAGCGTTTCAATTCTCCAATTTTTGTAATTATTTTCTTTTTTTCCCCAACCGAGAAGTTAATTTTTTTCATAGCTGAAACGCATTTTTGTATATGCTTATTGATAAATTGTACAGCTCTTTTGGCAATATCATCTGAATAATTATCTCTGATGAGTGAAAGGTATTTATCAATTACCGACATTGTTTTTGGAAAATCGGTCATTTGGATTTTATTGATGAGACTCACCGATTGTTCAGAAATTATTGGTGCGATGAAGTTGTTCTGTACGCTGATGGTTCTGGAAGCTGCTGAGGGAAGGCTCTGCTGAGGCTAGGGACTGCTGAGGACGCTGCTGTGAAGCTAGACTGCCAGGGAAGACTCGATGAAAGGCTACTGAGGTGGTTCTGTGAACGCTGTCGAAATGGTTCTGGACTGCACACGTTGATATATTTATTGTTCTGAAATAATTCCGTTTTTTAATACAAAATATAAAAAAAATTGAGAGTGTGTTTCATGGGATGATGGTAGTGATCTATAGAACTTTAGGTACAAAAAATATTGCAAAAATTCTCTGCATATTAAACGACGATACTAACCTTAATTTTGTACAATTTCAAATGAAGCAACACGATTGGGTTTCCCGATGTCAACCAGCCCCTTGAACACAATGGCGTATTTTCCCGACGAAAATTCTTCCAGGTAGGAGCGGTAGTCCTCCGTCACTCTCTGCGGCAAAAACGATACCTTGTCATCCAAATCCAACAGCACCGTCTCACCAAATTTCCCTCGTACAATTTTGGCTGCTAATATTTTGTGCGGCGTCCCTATAGGCAAATCCGCAACTTTAATAATTGGTTTCTTCTCGACTATGACTGATTTGGCGTTTAATTTTTGTAGATCCATCTCTGAGAAACAAAAATAAAAAAGGATCACAAATCACATGAACACTTTCTCTCAATGAACGGAGGGATATTTGACTAAAATCATTTGTTAAATTTTGGGACACCTCTCTGAAGCAGAATCACACACATTCTCCCCCAGAAAAAACAAGCAGTCTAGGTGAAAACATTCAAGTAAACTAAGGAAAATTTGAACTGAAAAAATGAACCGCTTCGAATTACAAATTCAATGGAAAAGAATAGTCCCTCAAAGGTGCACATTGAAACATTAAAGTGAATCTAAGATAAATTTGATCTGAAAAAATGAACCGCTTCGAATTTCAAATTCAATGGAAAACAATAATCCTTCAAAGGTGTGCATAAAAACAATTTGAACTAGAAATGATTATTGAACTAGCTCTGAATTATATCACATTAAAATTCATCTGGAAGCTGAACTAAGAACGTATGAAAATCAATGAAAACTACAACTCAGAAGGTGAACATGGAAAACAATTGAAAAACACTTACCTTCAAGAAATAATTGACGCACTTGTCACTGGTATCACTCTCAAGTATGAACTGATTTTTCGAAGTGACTTCAAAAAAATTATTGGTGCACTTGTCACTGGTAACACTCTCAAGCATGAACTGATCTTTCGAAGTGACTTGTTAATCTAACAAAACTTCAGACTGGAAAAACCCATTGTTCATATTATTGAATTAATTTTCTTATCGCAGAATGTGCATAAACCAATTTCATTATCAATTTCTCATTTCCTGTTAGAGCGCCTGCATCCATTTGATATCATTATCTCAATAAACATTCTTCAACGTTTGGAAAAACCCATAATCTCGCATCCATTCGAATGAATTTTTATTAAAGTGTTTAATTTCTGGTTTTCATTTTTATGGTTGAAATAACATCGTTGAATTTTGATAATTTGAAATTTGGTGGTTCTGACGAACGGGAGACTGAACGGTTACGTCATGCTAGGAATTTTCATAGTCGTTTTTGAGTCGATTGAATTTTACAGCTTTTCGTCGATATTTCCTAAACTATTGAATCTAGAGGAAAAATGATTTTAAGTTTTCATAGTATTCGACGAGATCTACAATTTCACTCCCATGACAAATTTTGATAAAGTGAGTGGTTTCGGAGATATAGTTTGTTTTCTTGAAAAAAAATCATATTTCCCGTACTGTTGATTTTAGAAAAAAAATGTCTGGAAGTTTTTCATAGTATACACTAGGGTGATCATTTTTTTACTCTTGGTGATTTTTGATTTTCTCATCCGTTTCCGAGATATTCACAAAAAAAACTCCAAACATGAATTTCAGAAATTTCCCGATTTTTCCATTTTCCGATCGGTTTAGAAAAGAATGTTTCGACTGAAAAGTGTAGAGTATTTTGAGACATACACGACAGTTTATTTGTTTTTCGATTACGAGCAACGGTATGGTCTACAGAGTGTCCGAAAAAAACCGACATGTTACACAATAAACACCCATAGAATCTAAAGTAATTTTTTTTAATTTTTCTCCAACAATAGGTCTTTGTAGAAAAGAATAAGGACTCCTTAAATGGCGAGTAAAAATTTTTCCAGTCAAAACTGTGATCTGAAACGTGTTACAACCGAAAGGCCAAATTTTGTCGAAAAAATGCCGGAAAAACGACTTTCCAATTTTCCGATTTCCTTCAAATTTGATAGGTGTCTGCGGCCCCATGGGATCTAAAAATGTACCAAATTTCAAAGCGATACCTCTTTTCGTTCAAAAGTTATCATGTTTCAATCAAATGCGATGACAGACGGACAGACAGAAAAAAATCAAGTTCAATCGGCCTATTTTTCGACGCTGATCATTTTTTCCAAATGAAATTTTTCGATATCTCTTCAAATAAAAAAGTTTTGCCTGCTGCCCTGTCCGCAGGGGAGAACATGACACGTACCCATGTACCGCCACATGTACCGATGGCATATTCCAACTCCAATCGCTAGATGTGACCTTGAAATGAGCCAAAATGCCTGTTGTATCACTACTTGAGTGAAAAGGTGATTTATTCCCAATTTCAATTATCAGAGATGAATGAAATTATATATCAGTTGTGATAATGTAGACGTTCACCTTGGTAACTTTCAGTGCTATTTTTTTATATTGGCAATGCAAACTGACAGCTAGATGACATATCTCGCAGCGACAAGTCGCCGCGAGAAGTTGCAGCCAAAATTGCATCGTCGAAACGGGATGTATAGCTACTTCACTCTTTAGAGAAGATAACTCTGTCTCACATTGTCATGTGAACGGAAATATTGGCATTATAGGGTAGATGTCGTCACAAAAAAAGCTTCTGTCAAAAGTAAGTATAAATATGAATTAATAAAGTTGAGGGGTGTCTGGCGGGGGGATTATAGCCGTAGTGAGTGTCCGGCAATGGATGATGTGATTTTTAATGTCAATCCGAAAGAAATGAAAGAAAAACTGAGCTTTATACTCCACCGATATCGAGGTTTCAGTTCACTCACGTTTTGTACTCGGAACCTGCCCAAGAAACCACCATCACAAATCCATAGTAACTGATCATTCTCACCTGTGTTGGGACATGCGCAGAGAAGCTTTCAGTTTTTATGAAATAACGTCGGTCTGGCGGTTATGGGCTCTTGCTCAAATACTGCAGAAAAATCACTCGGATCTTACCATTGAGAAGTATGTCTTTATTAGTTACCCATTATATCAGCAGAAAAAATTGGATGAGGTTCAGTTCATTCGGTTGTATGAACAGAATGCCTGTTCTTCCACCTAACTTTTATATGCTATTCAATTCGATACGATTGACCAATTGATTTAGGAATCGACAGAAGCAATGGAAGACAATCGATAACATTAAAAGATTTCATTATTCATGAAGATTTGAAATGCAGAGGACTCGCGAAAACAATTATTTCGAATCTCTTTTCTCTATAAAACAGAAATCGGAATTCTGGGCAGCAGAGGAAAACGCAACTTATTGACACTAACCAGACGACTACACAGCTTATCTGTGAGATGATGCTGTTTTTAGATGTCCTGATGACAAGGTGTGATCGATGTTTCAGTCTTCTGATGGAATCTGGTAAATGGCATTCTCCTTGCGGTAGAATTCAGACCTGTGTTTTTCAGGGATATTTTCCGAAGTATTTTCGTGAATCACTGATCATACCTATTAAGTGTTGAAACAGTTGTCTGGCATCATATTCTTTGATTCTATAGTTTCGTAGCTCCAATTTCATAATTTCATGGATTTGCAGCCCCCTCTGCAATCAGCTATACGATGTAGCATTTGTGGAAATCGAACGGTGTGATCGGAGTTTGAGTCTCCTGATCGGATCCAGTAGATTACGTTTCACTCACGGTTACATCCAGCTGCTAAATGAAATACTTACTATCAAGCATATTATTCTTCCAAAATTGGATTCCTTCTCCAATTGATGAAAGAGATCGTGAATATCTTATGCGATGTAAAATTTGTGATTGATGTCGAGGATTATGACGAAATTGCCATTTGAAATTGATGGGGTCGAGTTCCATCATATATTGAAAGCAAGCCCCTCCGACCGACCTGTTGGCCTCGTAAGATCATATAATCTAGGAAAGGAAAAAAAACTGTGGTACAATGGGTAGAATGGAAATTTATCCTTATCGAATATAAAAAAAAATAGCTATAGTATATAGGAAACGGTGAGTACTAACTCCAATTGGCTGATTATTGTGGGAATCATTATGTGACGTGAATCACTCTAACTCTAAGTTCCTTGATAAGTTTCCAGAAGTTTTCAAAAGAATGACGTTGGACATTATTTCTGGGGCTGCTGAATCTGTAAAGATTTTTCCATATTGGCTCCTTACATATAGCATAATATGCCAAAAAAAAACAACATTCTACATTGTTTCAATTTTTATTTCTGCATGTCCATCGATTCTCCGAAGTTAGTGGAAACAACCCACACTGAATTGTGCCAGAATATCTAAAAGATCAGATCTTCATATGAACATCTATGTTGGCTTATTCAAGATCCAATTTTCCTGTTTTCGAATTCACATTAATTTCTGTCTTCTTTCAATTAATTTTTTTCCTATCGACCAGTTGACCTACTACACGCAAATCTAAAAAGTCTTTCGCGATCCAAGGTATTTGCACCGATATCTTGAACATGATCGAGTTCATTCCTAGAAGACTACAACAGACAACAGACTCAAAGGAGACCAATGGAAAACAACATAATCAAGCTCTAAGAAATGTTTAATGAAAGAAAAAACCCACAGGAATTTGAGTGAAACTTCATAGACGGACTCAACATTATTTTTGTAATAGAAAAATTATGTATATCTAAATATAAAATGAGTTTCACGAGAGATTTTCGAAAGAAAATAAAAAATTTGTTCATTCATTCGAAATATACTGCGAATATATCGCTCAATTAGGTGTTTTCCTCGGTATTCGATTTGGTAATCAATAACTCAATTCTAAGCAGGAAATCAACTTTCATTAAGAGTGTGATGCAAATAATGTCATCTCTCTCTTGTTCATTTCTGTTGTGTTTACTGGGACAAAGCAAATATAATAAGATAATTCTGGAGTTGAAAAAAGAAAAGATGATTGAAAAATCCTAAAATATTCACGAGACAATTTTTCAATATTATCACTTGATGACACAACTTTATATTAAAGGGAATCAATACAAAACAATATTCCCCTGAAAATTCAAGCAATCAGGAGGTTTGAAGAATTAATTCAGGCTGTGATCGAAACATGTTTGTATGTTTTTCCGTTGGATAATCACTGAAAATGAAAATTCCCTCCATATGTAGAGAAGACTTAGAGTTTTCCTTCCCCTATTTCAAATCTTGATACTCCACTTCGAGAGATTGACTACATACGTCGATTCACTGTTACAAGTTCACCGATATTATCTTCTACGACAGCTTTCAAAGCTAGTACTGAAGGTGTATCACATTCATAACTACAGAGGTTTCGTATAACTTTTTTTCCTTCTGGACCTCTGATCTCAGTTTTATCGACCGCCCTATGAGTATACCTCACCAATCTTGACTCTATGAATATTGTTTCTGCTGAATCATCATAATCCAAATTAATTTTCAACACTTTGAGAAGGCCAAAATGTCGAGTTCATTTCGAAATAAATCTTGAATGGATTGTGTGATTTTTATTGACGAATGATCCAATCAAAATTGACTTAATCCGTCGGATCATTCTGCATTGAACAACCAGCTCTTAGTCATCATCAGGCTCGAATCCGTGAAGGCTGTAGACATTATCCTAACCACTGTTGGTTAATTGCCATCGTTTATGATAACAAATACTGTTTTCCTGTTGTATCCACTCATGAAAATCAGAATTAGATAACTTTGTAGTTGGAAGTATCTATATTCCTGATAGTGTTGGAAATAATGTGAATGCCACTTCATATATTGATGTTTTGTTTTTGTCTAGTGTGTCGTTATGTATAAAAAACAGTTGTTCTGCAACTTTCATGAAAATAAAGTTGTTTCGGTTTGATAAAGAAATAGAATCAGTTGATTTATTCCGATTTATTTCGAACTACGCTCTGCTATCAGGTTATGGGCCCAGGTTCATTATAAAGTAAATCAGCAGTTTCCGTACCGGGTGCCGTTCGAAAAGTGGAAATACCAAATATATTGACATATTTGATTAGTAATCAATTGTGACGTACTTCAGTATATCTACGGAGAAATATATCACAATGTCCAGCACCAAGGAGTTGGAATCACAGATAGAATCCCTCAAGGAAGAGATTGGCCGGAGAAATATCAAATTTACCATCATATCGTCGTCTGTTGGAGGTTTGGCTGAATCGAAACACCTTAATGGAACAAACAATAATGAATGGAAGTTCTGGATGAAAAACTGCCTTATAGATGCCGATCTTTGGTGTTGCGTTGAACCAAAATACAATTAAATAATTGATGCAGATATGGATCAAAGAACATCACCCAAAATCAACCTTTCTTTCAAATCTTGCGCTGCTGCTGAAACGAAAAAGTGCAAAACTGCTTAGGAAGCTTGGGAATATTTGGAAAAGACCTATGAAGATCATGGTGTTGTCAGGCTAGTAGGTCTTTATTCTCGTTTATTCGAAACAAAATTTGAACAATTCACTAGTATGCAGGAATATGTTGACAGCATTTTGAAGATCGCCGAACAGTTAGAAAATATCGGTTTGCCAGATGAATTCAAACCAATAATACTGGGAATACAAGGATCAAAACAAATAACTTCTACTGAATTCGTCAAAAACTTATGGTTGCAAGAAAATGTAAAAAATATGTTCTCGGTATCCAAGGAACATTCCGAAACGGCATTTTATGGCAATAGTTCCAGAAATTCAGCGAGAAACTTTCGGAAAGGTCCCAGATGCTCTAATTTTAACGGGTATAACCACAAAGCCAGTGAGTGTAAGAAACCAAGAAAGTTTGACAAAGGGAAGAAAACTGAAAGGGGGTCTGTTGCACTTACTTGCAGTGATCATTCGAATGATGAACAATGGTACATCGATTTTGGTGCCACACAACATTTCACTCCTCATAAGTGCTTACTACAAGATTTTCATGAAGAGAAAGATCGAGACTTCAGCATTGCAAATGGACAGAATTTGAACTGCACAGGCAGAAGACAAGTTGAGGTAATTATTCACAGCGAAAGATTGGCCATTTTGGGAAACGTTATTCATGCTCCAGATCTCTCTCTGAATCTATTATCAGTGAGTAGGATGGTGAGCAGTTATTTTCGATGGAACTGAACAGTTATTGAATTACAGCCCAACAAAATTGTAGCTTTTGCTCCGGAAGTGAACGGCATGTTTAAACTCGATATCGAGTACCCATGTCAGAATTCAGCAATGGCAGTTAACTCAAATTCTGTTGATCTCTGGCACCGACGTTTGGGACATTTGAATTATGATTCAATAAAAATTCTGAGAGACAAACTTGCAACCGGAATGAATTATGCAGGCAATCATTCAATAAGTCTGGAGGAATACGTACAGAAAACTTTCTAGAAGTCATACACTCAGACTTATTGGCATCGATGCAAGTAGAATCTATTGGTGGAGCTAAATTACATATATTCGGATGCAAGGCATTAGTACATGTACCGAAAGAAAAGAAATCTTGATCACAAATCAGAAGAATACATTCTCGTGGGATATGGAGAAAACTTCAGTGGCTTCCGATTCATTCACCCTGTACAGAAAAGGCTGTTCGTGAGCAGTGATGCAGTTTTTTTCGAAAATGAAACTGTCAGTCAAAAAGGTCAACTGTCTGATGATATTTTCCCAATGTCAGAAGATACGAATGCAGATAATGGCAAAGGTGTAGAATACGTCAAATCGCCAATTTTTGGAATTTTTCATGGAAATCGCCAAAAACGGCCTACAATCGAAAAATAAATAGAACGCGGAAGCTATGAAAAACGATTTTTTCGTGTGAAAAACTGAAATGATATCCAAAAAACTAGTAATTTCTAAATTAAAAGAAATCCCATTATGTTGTTGCTTTAGTCACAAAATTTCGAGCATATGTTATTTCCAAATATCCAAAATATCCATTGAAAATATCATAATATTTAAAAAAAAAATCACCATTGACACTGACAACAGCGACTGTCAGTGACATTTTACTGATAACGCACTTGATGTAAAGCAAAGTTGCCAAACTGTAAATTAAAACCTAAACTAACCTAGCATCATTTGAATAACGTCTAATTATTAAGATAAATCAAGATCAAACCTATTTAACCTAGCATCGCTTGAATAATGTCTGATTATATTGAGAAAAATCAAAACTAACTATACTTTGTTCAACCATCCTTTGCCGTTACGTCATAATCGGTGACGTATTCTGCTGATTTACGTTTGTCTAAGATGTCTAGAAGGATGGTGTACCGAGTTATACCTGGGCATGTTTAGGGCAACGTTGGTATATAGGAGGAAGGTTACGAAATGTCATCATATCGATCCCTCCATATTGCGGGGGCGTCAATGAGGTTAAGGTGAAATTCCACGACATACTAATATGAAAGTGGATTTCAGTTTATGGTATCTGACTGGTAGGTAACAACAGATAGGTAAAAGATACGTGCTTCCCTAATAAGATCTATGAATATTCGAGTATATTGAAAATCTAACTTTATGGTGTTCAAGACTAAATATCAGTTGGGAAAAAGTGTGGATATTCATACTCTTCGTATTTGTGTTTGACAGATAATTCAACTCGATCTGATCTTAATATATGTGAAAATTGAAAACGAAAGCAAATGAAAAATTGTACTGTGTGTTTTGTACGTTGCACCTTATGAATTAATTGAGATTTTGCTTAATTTTTCAGGTTTCCACCTTCCAAACGGAATTTGGTTTTCAGTTAAAAAACGTTCAGAATTGACTTCTCCAAGCAATATAGTTGAGTACAAAACAAATAGGAACATCCAAAATATCTTAAGAACAAACCATCACAGAACTTATCAGGTATAATTTGAATGTAAACTTGCATCATATGCAAATTATAAACTGAAAATTGATTACCACACAAATACTAAAATACAAAATTTATCATGCTTTTCATTGTTAACAAACCCCATTGCCACAATACAAGTCAATATGATGTATTTCCGAAACTGTACAAAAGTATGAATCTAAAGAATTGATACATTTTGTTTGTCAGCGTTGTCCATACAATTCAAATTTCTTTCTGTTATTTTGAATGAAGAACAAACTTCTACTGCATCCCTTTTATAAATCATATCTTTCAATAGGTGTTTTGTTACTGAAATTCCATTTGGAAGCCGTAAACCTGAAAAATTAGGCAAAATCTTAATTAATTCATAAGGTGCAACGAACAAAATACAAACCTGTACGAAACAGCCAGTTTCTTATCAATTTAAGTAAATGAGGAGCATCAGGGAAACAGAAATTTTTTTTCTTCGAGGCAGGGTGTTGAAAAAATACATTATTTATGTCAATACCCAAATCTCTCAGGGTTTTTTGTTTTGATGATCCACAGTCTCCAACTATTGCTACAACATCGAATGATGCACCGTGTAAAGCAATAATGATTTCTATCAGTAAATATGTATTCATATTACTGTCGAAGCCAATATATACCGGTTGCTTCCAATTACCAAATAAATTTCTTGCCATTACACTTTGAACATGACTGTAAGGTTCTACAACTTCATCTTGTTTCTTATCATATTCATATATTGTTGAAACTTTCATTTCATCATATAATAATACTATGCCCTTTCCTTGTTAGTCATATTTACTGCACCAAGTGACATAAATCATAAATCTGAGTACATCCTTCAGCAAACCTGAAGTCACATTAATTTTACTACAGTATAATTGCAATCTTCTCACATTTTGAAGAGGATAATTTTCCTTCTGTGAATATAAATACGCCTGTTTGCTGAAATATCTTAGCGTGATAGCTTTGGAGATGTCATCATTAGACCACTTCACTTTCTTTTTCAATTTCAGAATAACATCAAGCTGAGCACTGGATAGCGTTCCTGACAAAGATTCTAAAATTCTCTCTTACAATTGACTTGGCAACATTCTGGTAGAGAGTTTTTTTATCAAGATTCCCAATTATTTTTTCCAAATTTTTATTTTTCTTTCTTTCTTTAACCAGTTCATTTCCTAGGAATGTGTTGCATTCTTTGAGTTTCATTCATCTCCTTTTGTTCCTGGAATCCCTGTTGAATTCTTTTCAAATCCCCTTCAAGCTTTGAAAGTTTAAATACACATGTTTCTGATGCACCTCCTTGTGAAATCTCTTCCAGCACATTTTCTAAAATATACATACATTATTTTACACTCCCCAAAAATACTTGAGAAAAATGTAAACCAACCAGTAATTTGTAAAAAGTGATTTTTATCTGGTCGTAATTTCTTTGCTGGAATGACTGAAACATAATGAGAAATCAAGCAAATATATCTACAAAATTAGGGAAAACGGTAAATCCGATTTTGGCAGAACTCACCATTTTTCAACAACCTCACTGATGACTTAGGTTGGTTCTCTCCTGTTATTTCGCGATCATTTTCATAAAAGTGCTCCGAGCATATTCTACAATAATTTGTCGGAATCCACCCAAGAAAAAACACCAATAACTCATCCTAATAGAAACATAAACAGTAAAATATTACTCTAAGAAACTCTTTACACTTATGAAAATTGAACAAACGACTTAAAATATTAAAAAAAAGATTTTCTAAACTCCACAAAGACAAGACAGAATACACAAGGCAACGCAGGTTCAGGCTGTGGGCTGTGCTGTGACAACGCAACCGCAACAAATCTTTTACTTTTACAACAGAGTAACAAAGACACCAAGAGACAGAGACAATCAGGAATCAGCCACATAAAACATATATGTTTGTGTGTTCTGTGACAATTTCTTTGCACTTTTTCTGTTTATCTTTGGTTCTATGGGGTTATGCCACCTATAGAGATTTTTAATTTACCCAATTTACCCCAGTATTGCCAACTTCGATTTCTCCAAACCCTGTCCCTAGCCTCAGGTACCCCTTCGCCTATAAACTGGTGATATTTCGTAACTTTCCTATATATGAACGTTGGTTTAGGGTAAACTTGGCGACACATGCCTACTATGATAATAAGCATCATGACCCCTTGACATCAAATCAGTTCAGATGGCGTTTTCAACGAAAAGAGTTACAAATTTCCTAGGAAATGTATAAACGGCCGACCTGACGGCTGGATATACTTTTACTTTTGGACGCTGACTGATCAAAAACCTAAATCATTTGTTCAGAATAGTGGCCAAATTCCCTATAATTGCGTTCCTTTCATTCGATTTTGTTTTTTCTGAGTATGTCATTATATTTTGCTCATTTTGTTGACTGCTCGAATCGAAGAATATAGTTTGTCGATCGATCGGTTGACTAGGCACTTCCAAGTAGCGTCAACTAGCGATGAATTTGAGAAACACACCACGATACGTAAAAATGACACTGATGACAGATAAGTGTCGCCGCCATAAAATTCTAAACAATATCGCATCAGTCCCAGCACCATCCTTCTAGACATCTTACGTTTGTCTTATATTAGCTGAATGTTATTTTACACTCAACCTCAAAATTATTATTCGTATGTACCTTCCTACCTGCAGAATATATCGCATACACTCGTGTTCTTATTGCATGTTGATGTATGATATAAATCGATGATCCTCGAGCAGAACATGTCCGACATGAACTTTGATTTTGTAGTCTTTATCTGTTTCCATTCCACTAGTAGCTAGTTTTTGAACAGTTCCAATAGATACTTCTAGAGCATCAGCAACACGCTATAGAATTCAATGAAATCAAATCAATAAAAACTTACATTTTGCATAACATGGGTAGATACATACGTTGTAGACTGCATTTAACGGTAAAAGCGGCACTCCAGCATCTCTTTCTCTTGAAAAGTAGTCAATCAACTTCAAAATTGAGCTTTGCTTTTTCCCATTACACCAGAAAGGCATTTTGACAATGAAAAATCAACTGAAAAAGGCGAAAATAGCCAAAAATACTGAACAAATCAAACTATGACATCTGAATTGTCAAAAATGACAAATAAAATTCACATCTACGTTAAATAAGACATACGTTAATGACGTCATAATTCCGTCTCATCTATTTCATGAATGAAAGATAAAGTTGGAGAACGTATGACGTAACGGCAAAGGATGGTTGAACAAAGTATAACCTAGCATCATTTAAATAACGTTTGATTATTGAGATAAATTAAATTCGTACCTAACTAACCTATCATCACTTGAAAAACGTCTGATTATAGGGAAATATTAAAGAATTTCAATAGTAAATATTTTTCGAATTTTTTTTGAGAATTGAATATTATACCAGATTGAAAAACCAGCACTTACAAAATATTTCAGAAATCTCGGTGGTGCATCATAATATCCGTCTATAACAGTTGTCGATTATTTTCAACAACCAATATAATTATATCATCTCATTTTATATATAATAAGTATATGAAAATGTGTTGAAATTAAATAAAATTGAACGAAATAAAACTGATTATGATCCAAAATATATAATTATGTGAAAGAGTGAGTCAAACTTAACTCAATATAGAACCTTCAATCAACAAAATGTTACTGAACTACTTCCACAACATCAATAATAGTCGCTTCCGTCTTCTTCTATTAAGTCCATATCTTCAATCGCATCCGCCGAATGCAAAGAAACATCTTCAGAATTATTGTTGTTCGGATTATACAATTCACCCGCTAACTTTAAGAATTCTTCCATTTTGTTAAGATTTTAAATTCTGCATTTTTTCAGAAACATATATTTTGCCAAGTTTCCTGGTATATGCTTTTTTTTCCGTCCATACGAAGAATTCACCGCTTTGGCGTATTTCCAAGAAGACTCGATTGAATTCGTATGTGTTCCAGTTATTGGATCTTCGAAAGTCATAGAGTGATTAACAGTGAGATGTTGGAAACCCTCCTTTGACAAACAGTCGCAGGCTTTCCAACAATCAGAAAAATTGTGGTACCATCCTCAATCCACTCTTTTATTATAGGCAATAAAGTGTCTCCATCTCTTCGTTCAACTGGCACCATAAAAACCCTCCCAGTTTCTCGCTCGAATCCACCGAACACACATTGCCCCTCAATTCGATGACCACGATGGTGTTTTCGTTTCCCAAATTTACTTTCATCGAACTCAACAATTTTACCTGGACCGCCAAGTTTTTCGGGCTTTGTATAAAATGCCTCCAATAACACTTCCCTACAGAAGCTCGCCCAGTCAACCGCTGTTTTTTTTGAGATCTTAACTTGATCACCAATCAAGTTTAAAGAAGCGTTCGCCACCCATAAATTGATAAAAATTAATACTTGCAGAATAGTCATTTTGGTTTCTGCAAAGAATGTTCCTGCGCGTAGAGTTTTTGTATTTTCACATGGAACTCGTTTCTGTTTTCTGACAGACAATTTATTTCGGCAAGTCCATCTCCAACCATCAGTCCTAAAAAATCATATCATGATTATAGGTATATAATCAAAAATGTAAATAATTTTGTCTAAACTTACCTGTGATCATCTTCAACGAGCGTCAAAAATCCATCACATTTTGAACAAACATATTCACCTTCTTTGGGAATCAGCCCCCAAACTCTCAAAAGAGTCAGTAGTTGTTCTTTATTTTTACAAATTTCAGCCAAATCGAGAATATTCATTGTGTATATTTCAAGATAAGCGTTTGAATTGAATGATAGTTTCAATCAATGTCAAAGAAACGTAATTTTGAAGTCTCGGCCAGAGTGATAATGAGATATTATTTTGAAGTCCCCACCAGAGTGTTACTGAGATATAATTTCGAAACTTTGGTATAATAAAAAAATATACTCACCATGAATGCAAACGCGTGTGGTCCGAGAGACTTTGTGGTGCAGAAAAAGAAAGCAGAATATGTCCATTTTCGAACTTTAAAGGATCATATATTGTATACCATTCGAATATAAAATAGAACATTTTGGAGTTTTGGCAACATCGTACCAGTTATCTCCATGCAGCTGACAACTGTCAAATGACTGAAATTTCATGAATGATGGATCAGCCCCCAGATTCTATTTCACGAATTCGATTGTCGAGTAGCTCAGACTGTACCGAAAATATACGCATATTCTAAACAATTCGATTATCGAATTCGTGAAATAGAATCTCGGCTCTGGTTGATGTCAACTTTCTGACTTGTAGTTATTTATTAAATTATTCTAGTAATGAACGCAAACTGCATAAGATGATATGTACAAAAACATAATAATTATTCAAGAATAGTATATGTAGATATGATTTCATAAATGTAGTGGTAGGTACAAGGATGATATGACAGTAAATCTAAGGTTTTTTTCGTACCCTCCGCACATAAATTTTCATTGAAATAAGGTTTTCCTATGGTTTCCGCAGCAAAATTTCATGTTTTCCATTCATTTCAAGGTACCCTGAAGTTCCCCAGCGATTTTCATCAGAATCTGTGATTTGACGTGTTCTACACCTTTACCCAGATAATCAACAACAGTACGAGAGTATCGAAACTATTGTTGAAGTGGGGGTATCTTCACTGAGTACTTCTTCCGATCGCCATACAGATTCAGCGGAAATAGAGCAGAATACATTGAAAATTGAATCGACAATATCCGACACCGAGAACTACGCAGAAACTGAGGAAAATGTCAGAAAATCCATTCTGAATAGAAAAACGAACATTCTGATTTTATTCATCAAGTCATGGTAGAAAATTCATCAGATTCCACAACAGTAGAAAAGGCTTTGTCAGGTACCAATGCAAGAGAATGGAGAGCTGCCATGGAAGAGGAGCTCAGAGCTCAACATGAAAACAAAACCTGGGAATTGTGTGAAGTTCCACCAGGAAAGAAACCGATTCGAAGTAAATGGACATTCTAAACCAAATTAACGGCATCGGGTGAAATTGAAAAACACAAAGCTGGGCTTGTGGAAAAAGGATATTCACAAATAGCTGGAGTTGATTATGAAGACACTTTTTCGCCAGTTGTGAGGTACAGTTCCATCAGATTTCTGATTGCATTGACTGCTTAATTTGAATGGACGATCGATCAGATAGATGTCGTTACTGCGTTTCTGCATCCAAAACTAGACGAGGAAATATATATGGAGCTACCAAACGGAAGAACATGTCACCATCTGAAAACATTGTATGAATTGAAACAGTGAAGCCGAGTCTGGAACAAAGAGCTCGATTCAGTTCTGAAGAGCCTCCAGCAATCGAAAATGGATCCATATGTTTATTTCAATATAAATGAAGGAAAAATCACAATACTTGCGATATACGTGGACGAAGTTCTTTTATTTTCTAACAATAGCAACCATGAACAATTTTTGAAAGATGAGCTCACGAAAGTTTTCCGAATGGAAGACCTTGGAGAAGCACATTTCTGTTTGGGTATGAGAATTCAACGTGATCTTAAGACAGGCAGAATCTCCAAGAAAAATATATTGGAGAGGTCTTGGCTCGTTTCAATATGTCATGTAATGGTGTTTCAACTCCGATGGATTCAAACCAAACCTTATCTCGGAGAGAAGGAAATGAAAATAACCGAAAATAAGATATATCCAAAATTCCCTATAGAGAAGCAATTGGAATTCTCATGTATGCCGCTCAATGCACTAGACCAGACATATCATTTGCAGTTGGATAATTAGCAAGGTTCTGCAACAATCCAAGTTATGATCACTAGACAGCTGTCAAACGTATTTTTCGATATTCGAGAAAAACTTCAGAAGTGAAACTGGTGTTTGAAAAATCCACTGATAACATTTGCGGATTCTGTGATTCTGACTGGGGAGGTGATACTGACGACAGAAAATCCACAGCAGGATATATCTTTATGTTGAATGGAGGACCAGTAAGTTGGACATCAAAGAAACAACACACCATAGCTTTATCGACAACGGAAGCAGAATATATGGCTTCAAGTTCAGCAACACAAAAGGCCGTTTTTCTGAAAAACTTGTTACAAGAAATTTTCCTGGACATGACGAATGCAGTTACGATATTTTGTGACAACAAGGGAGCATTTGACTTGAGTAAAGATGGTGCATATTAGTTAATTATATTCTCCGATTTATTTCAAACTACGTCTGCTATCAGATAGATGATTTACGAATTGAAATATTTACAATACTATTATTTATATATGATATTACTTGATGACCCAGCTATAATATAAAGAGGGATTCAATACACAACCATTTCCTATACCATTAACTATAACTCTGGAAGTTTTCTCAGTTCAGAAGATCGTTTCATTGGCAGTTCAAGAAAGTCGTGGCATTTACTGCGGAAAATTTAACTCCTCTCATGTAATGTATAACATGGATATACAAACCATTGATAAATTCCAACCCCATGCACGGAATAGAATATTGGAGGGATTCATCAGTCAACTTTGATGTTGCCACGAGAATGACGTAGGTAGTGTAGAAAACCAATCCGTGTTGAGCGCAAATATTGGTAAACAAAGATTCAAACGGTAATCTCATCAGCACGAGGTCACTCGAAGAATGTAAATAATGAAACAAAAAGGGTTGGTCCGCATAGAGTACCGCTATATTGAATAATTTTCATGACATTGTGATTGTAACGGTGCTTAACGGTAAAAGAAAGTGAAGTGTCGTGATTGTAGGTTCAAGGACATGCGGAGTATTGAATCCTTTCTGTTTCTGATAATTGCAATTGAAGATTAGTACAGTGCAGTGGTTTGGTTTAAATGGTTACCTATATGTGATATATGAAGTTGTGATTTGATTCAACACGTAAATGAAGGTGAATATTTCTACTCAAATTATAAAGAGCTTCCAATTCAAATTCGATCTTCAATTGTTATGAATTAAGATGCATTATTCAAATATCTGTATCTGATGATGGATTGAACCGCGATTCTCTATTAAGAATGAACCTCGTTGGATTCTGGGTGTGGAACTATGAATTAAAAAAAATTGATTGGGCTGGAATTTAATGGAGATTGGACCAAAACGTTATGAAATGAAGTTTCAGATAATCAACAAAAATCGAAAAAACATTTGAAAAATAAAATTTGAAGAATAGTGATATAATGAGTGTGATGTTTGCAGCGTAGGCCGGAGGCAAATGCTGCAAATCATACGGATGGAAACGACTTTAACAGATAATAGCGAATTGATACAATTAACGTTCACTTCAAATTCAATATCATTCCAAATTTCCATTTAGGTTCGATTAGATGAGTAGCTGTCCCTGCTTGAAATTTGACAGTCCATAGGAAATATGATTCATTGTCTAATAATAAATAGAACTGTCACACAATGAAGTCTTGTTTTATCAAATAAGGAAATTAAGTTGAGAACATACTAGAACTGTAACACAATGATATCATTGTGTCGACAGTTAGGAAAATGAAAATGAATTATATTGTTCTATCAAGAATGTCTGAGTAAAAAGGATTTGAAGCGTTTTTGTTACGCCATCTATACATGAGTCGATATTTTCGTTTACTTGACAACACACGACAAATTTTTCTTCTCTGATGGATGAAATAGGTGCAGATTTCTGTGTGTCCCTTTAAAAAAAATATTGAAAGAAGCAAATGAAATTTTGAAATAGAGATGAAAAAAGAAGTTTATACGGGAAATGAAAGTTTGGGCATTGAGATAATTTTCAAAATATGAATGAGTTACGATATCGATGAAAAATTCCACATCTTTCACTGAACTGATTTCCATCTTCTGGCTCTATGTTTTCTGATATGAAATATTCATTTTATTCTGAGTGTGAAGGGAAATGGCCCTCAGGAGGTAATTTTTTCATACAAAATATGAAAAGGAGCAGAAGCTCTGGGATCATCCTCAAATACGTTTCATATCAAAGCAACTCCTTGAGTCGGCCAATACCTCTGCATCTGATATGGCTCGACTCGAAGCTGTCAGTAGGAAAGAATATGGTGCTTGGCTCCATACACTACCTCTTTCATCACTTTCATCACTAGAACTAGATGATGAGTGTTTAAGGATATCAATTGGAGTTCGCTTGGGTTGTTCTCTTTGTGTGAATCATAACTGCAGATGTGGTGCTTATAATAATAAGTCTTCATAGATTGAGTAGCGGATTCAGTTCTGGGCGTTTTTCTAGACACTCCACCTTGAATGATACCATCAAACGAGATCGATCAACATCTGAGATTCATCATGTTTTGGAACCTCAAGGAAACTTTCGTTGAAGATGGAAAACGTCCTGATGAATGTCGCTTATTCCTTGGAATCGTAGAAAACCTTTAGTATGGAACTTCACTCGTATCGACATTTCTTCAAATTCACATTTAGAAGCAACATCCAGGTCGGCAGAAGGAGCCGCTGAATTAGCCAAAAAATATTTATATTCAAAAAATGGTTATATTGTTCATCCCATTGAAGTAGAAACTTTGGAAGTAAGCTTCAAAATTCTTACAAGTTGTTGGTCGGAAACAGATGAAAATTTAATATTAACCGAGGGCAAAAAAATCATCTGATACAAAGAATCAGTACCGCTTTCCGAAGAGGAAATGCTGCTTTTATCCTTGGAACTATTGCCAGACCACATTGTGAAACTGCTTAAATTCTGATGAACCACAATTCCTCTCGAATTATGTTTCTTCATCCTTCCTCATTTCCCTTATTTCCCCAATATTTAGTCTACACTTGTACACACTTTCTTTCTGATAATTTAAGATTATATATTCCTCTGAATCGCGCCAGATATGCCGATGATTGAGCAACAGACTCTTTTGGAACACCACTTCTCAAACGACTGCAGAGTATTGAAAATACTTCTTGTTTCATGAACAGTGTTTATTCCATATAAAATGGTAGTTGGAGTATCTGAAGGACAACATTTATTTTAAGGATATTCAATAATTTTGAACATTTTTGCAGTACTGATAGAATTGTCGTCCGAGGATTCGTCTGAGAGAGCCGTGAATACAATCTCTTCAAGAAAACAAATCAAAAGATTTGCTCCCCATTCCGTTGGCTGTGTACATCAAGATCCCTGAAATTTTCAAGATACTTGATGAGGGTTCTACAGATGCTTACCAATTCACTGAGAACCCCAATATTATATTGCCGGAAGTCCATTAGTGATTTTGTAGTAACGAAAAAGTTTAGGAGTTCTGGTCGAGGAACCTTGATTGAATTCATCAATAAAATGCTCAGATTCTTCAACAAGATAAGAAATTTTGGAAGGAGATGAGAAACCAACGTATTCTTTGGCTCCTTGGGACTGTAAGCTGAATGTGTTGTCGATTTAAATTTTTTTTTTCAGAGATGAAAATAATTTAATGAAATCTTGCTCACAATTATTTGAAAACACTTTTGAATACAGTGGCTGAATCGCTAATAATTGCTAAAGTGTTCGACATATCATATATGTATATGTTGTTAGACAATGCAAATCTGAAAATTTCCATGGTTTACAGAAACTTATTCTACTAATACATTCAATTTACATCTATTCCACAATTGACGTCTACTGTAGTTGATGGTTTTTGATTTTATGATGGTACTGTGACGAATATGATATATGAGCTTCATGAAGTACATTCGAGGGATGTTTCTGAGAGGTCTTAGTAAGCCTTCCTGACCTGGGATCCATTTGTTGGGTTTCTCTCCCCTGGAAATTAAAAAAAAAGGTTCAATTCCTATGATAATAATTTCCAGGGAAAATGGTTGTATCTGCCCCAATATATAATTGCAATATAATGAACAATCAACTGACTTTTCTGTCAGAATTTGGAGATTTACAGCTCATCCAATCCATCCTGGCCTCGAATACTTTTTCTGTTGCACACTGGTAATGTAGTCCATGAAGAAAACAAAAACCCTTCTAGGAATGAATTCCAACCCAGTGAACACTTATAATAGGTGTTTCTTCTTCTTAGTATACTTCACAAAGATTGAAAGGTATATACGTTATTAGTTCGTGCCAATATGTATTGGATAAGCTGTAATTATAAATTTCATATATTGAAAAATAATAAACTTTCCTTGGCGACGTTTCGGAAGCAAGCCTCATTTTCAAGCCTTCATGAAAATCTCTATCTAGTACTTCTGATGAATGTCAAAATGAGACAATAGCATGACTAATTCACCAATAGCCATGCCAGATGCTGATTTTGACACAACCTACTCCGATTTGAACATTGATCTATGATCAACCAACGAGTAGCAATCTCTCAATTTTCATTCAACAGAAAACATTAGGAATAATAACAGCTGAACATTAAATCAACTCGAGAGAACAAGAAATAGATAAGTCGAAATCAGCTGAACACATGTCATCAAAAAAATGTACATACATGGTTGAAAGGAAATTATCTCAATTTACTTGACAGAACAGAATGGAACAAAAAGGAAACTCAAAGATGCTTATTTTCCTATAATGCTTGAATGGTGGTGGTGATAGAATTATTTCATTTCCCTCGGTTTTGATTTCCAATTCGGAATAAGATTCACTTTCTGAATGAATGCAGTATACTACGTCATCATTAATAACGATACCAATAGAAAAATTAATCGATTGTCATTTGTCTTTTCAGAATAACTGATTCGGTACCTATCTGATTATGGCATGGGTGACATCAAACTTAGTACAAAATACTTTCTCATCCCTATTTGTTCAAAATGGCGATGGCTTAAGAGTCAGTGAGGATTGTCTGGGTGAGTAAATATCACGCATATTCTTTTAAAGTATTTGAGTTCAATCGTCATGGAATAATTCTATCCTCTTTTCTTCATATACATCCTTACTATCTCTATTTTCTCGAGGGGCACCTGTCGATGAAAAAGTTGAAAATAGCACGATTAGTAAGGTTTATTCCGAATAATTGGAAAATGTGCATTTTTTCTAACCTACTCCCATGTTGTAAAGTGGCCAACTGATCACTCAGAAGAAGACGAGGTAGTGAATTACTTTTAAAACTTTTCTAGCTCTTCGTCTTTCGTTCGAAACGGTATTCTACCTATTGTAGTTTAGATCCCCGCTAGCGTGTACACACCAACGTAGTTAGGTTTCCAAATATAGAATGTTACCTCTTCATCAGCCAAATACATCATCTGTCGCTCCTCAGGACTGGTCCGTTTTCATTGTTTAAAATGCCACCAATATGTTCATGAACATATTTTCAACCTCTACATAGGTAAATAACATTAACCAATAATGAAAATCTTGATATTGGAGTTTCATAAATTTCGGGTATTCGCAATGGCTCCATAAAAAATGACGTTCACGACTTCGAAGCCTTCCAGGTAAAGGTTTTTCACTCAGGACAACTTCAAAAATATAACGTGAAAAATTCAAATGTATCACTTCGCCAGAGCGAAGTATCTTAGATATCTCTTCGACTACCCAGCTTCAACCAACTCTTGGAAATCAAAAGTGCCAAGTTTTTTCACGGATACCAAACATCAGTCCTATAGCTGTATGGAGAAAACAAAAATCTCATATTTTGTTATTTAGTCCAGTCTATGACCATTTTCCTGTGTATTTATCCCATACAGCACCGATTCACATGAAAATTTGGATTCAGGATCTACAAACACTCCTTTTCAAAATCTACCCTGTGCCGAGGGTTGCTTACTCCCTGGGGGTGGATGCCACCCCTTCTTGGGGGTGAAAACATTTTCATTGGAAATAAGTGCGGAAATCAATAGATTGACTAATTCTAAGCACTTTTTGTTCAATGAGATTTTTTTCTGGAAAGCAATACTTTTCGACTTATTCACGAGTGAAATTGTCGATTCTCAGTCAAAAAAAAACACGTTTTCCGATCCTTTTTCGCGAATAACTGGAAAATAATGCATCTATTCGAAAAACCTGTGGAGAGCAAAATTATAGCTTTTGGAAAAACAAAGGCCATTGTTTAATTGTGATGTATCCAAACCCACTACAAACTGAATAATTGCTTGTTGAAAGTCGGTTGGTATTTTCAAACGCCAGAACGGAAAGTTTCTACGTACAATAATCAAAAACCAATGCATTTTTCGGGAGAAATTAGTTGGACCTTTTTTGAAGTCATTCAAAAATCCTTTATTTTTGTTATTTATAAAAGTTTCTAGCATCAAACCTGACCGAGTTATGAAGGAAATAATGTTGAATCCTATTTTTTCCATGAAAAAAATTGTGAATACCTCATCCTCTCTCCCTCCCCCTTTGGAAAAAATCGTTGCCTAGTGGAACTATCTGTATATATTAATATATAATATACATATAGTTCCACTAGGCTCGAAATATAGTTACTATGTGTATTCTTCAGTATACTAATGTACTAATTTCTATAAAAATTGTTTTTGTTTTTTTCCCATAACTCGCTTAGTCTTCAAGCAATCAAATTCACCAAAAAAGTATTTTTTAGCTTTTTTCAAGAGCTATAAGCTCATTTTTCGTTACAGATTATATTTTTGAAAAGGTTCATGCTGAAAGGGCTCAAAAAAGGTACTTTGTGCGAACCCTCACAATATTTAACTGGCCATATCTTACTCTATTTTCATCCTGCAGAAAAAAATGAAACACCGAAATTTTCAGAGAAGAATAGCCTTCAATTTTGTAATCTAGGAAATTTTGCATGTGATCAATACTTTTCGAGTTATTTCGAAGAAATGGTGATTTTTCGCTGAATCACGTATATTATTTTTTCTCTTCAATCTCAATGTTTTCCCAAAACTACGTACTCTCAATTGATGAAAAACTCAGAACTCATTACAAGAACATGAATGAAGTGAATTATGGAGTATCAACGATTTTTTTCAAAGGGGGAAGAAGAGAGGATGAGTTATTCACAATTTTTTTTCAACGAAAAAATAGGATTCAACATTATTTCCTTCATACCTCCGTCAGTTTTGATGCTAGAAACTTTTATGAATAAAAAAAATCAAGGATTTTTGAAGGAATTCAGAAAAGGTCCAATTAGTTTTTTCCGAAAAATGCATTGGTTTTTGGTTATTGTACGTAGAAACTTTCCATTTTGTCGTTTGAAAATACCAATCAACTTTCAACAAGCAATTATTCAGTTTGTAGTGGGTTTGCATACATCACAAATAAACAATGGCCTTTGTTTTTCCAAAAGCTATAATTTTGCTCTACACAGGTTCTTCGATTAGATGCATTATTTTCCAGTTATTCGCGAAAAAGGATTGGAAAACGTGTTTTTTTTTACTGAAAACCGACAATTTCACTGGTGAATAAATCGAAAAGTATTGCTTTTCAGAAAAAACTTCATTGAACAAAAAGTGCTTAGAATTAGTCAATCTATTGATTTCCGCACTTATTTTCAATAAAAAATTTTTCACCCCCAAGAAGGGGTGGCATCCACCCCCAGAGAGAGAGCAACCCTCGGCATGGGGTAGATTTTGGAATAGAGGGTAAGTAGAACCTATATCCAAATTTTCATACGAATCGGTGCTGTATGGGATAAATACACAGTTTACACTTTTTTCACCGTCATAGACTGGAGTAATTTCCTCGATTAGCTTCTTGAGATCAGAAGGTGTTTCTAGAAACGTTTTGTTCCAATATACGCGACGAGAATTATTTTTGTGATATTATCAACGTATAGATATTTGGATTGAACCTTCGAAAAAGTATCAATTATATTCGACTACCCAAGGTATTCTTTTTTTTCAGATAGAATATTTTTGTAGGTAGTATCAGTTCTTGGCTGTAGCTATAACTGCTACATCGATTTCCTTTCAAAATCAAAAATGATATTCAGAAAATCGAAACATAAATAGAATGTTGAAATATTTCCCCTTTTGAAAACTTATTGGCTACACTTGCCTTTACTTTTTCTCTCATAGGAATTGAAGTCGATTAGAATCACTATAGAGCGGGCGCTGCAAAACATTCCGTTTGAAAAAACCGATGACCTCATTCTGATTGATTGAGTTTTTAATCCATCGATGTAGTTGTGAAAAAAAATGTATAGAATGCAAAAACCATTGACCGCTATTTCACGACTGGGATGTTTTTGCAAGATCCTTTCAAACCTGGAACTGAAAGTTGCCAGAATAGCCCGTTGTCAGTTGTATTATAAATCGCTTTTCTCAACAGTTTTTCGACTTCAGTTATAGCTGAATTTCATCCATTATTATAATAGAAACTTTTTCCATAATTATGAAATAGCGGTGGTTCGAATTTTGTGATAACTTTTTTTGAAGTGAATAAATATTGCTGTAACTATTAAAATAGAAAAAAGGCGAACGAAAATTTATGGTGAACTGGTGAATGAACCAAAAAAAACTATTCAAGTGCAGCAAGTCTACGCAAAGAAGAAATCTCAGACAAATTTGAGAAGTTGTTTGATCCGAATGCTGATGAAGAACACTTCTCGTGGTATAAAAGTTGCATAGCCAGCTATATCGGCGAAGAAGAGATTCGTCGTCGTCACTGCATAGAGCGCTGGAAGAAAAAGCTCCATCAACACAGGGCGTAGCTGGCCCATCAACTGACCCGCAAATCAAAAAGAAGCAACAGCGATTCGTCGAGTGACTCATGCTGTTCCATTTGTGGTAATACGACGAAAAATCAAAATGAAAAAAAGTCATCTTTTAACTTTCAGCAGCTTTGCTTTTTTTCAATACTCCGCGTCGAAAATACTATGAAATTTTCACAAAAATTTGTTATACGAAACACCGGAAGATTTGTTTGCAGAAACTTCCATTACCATACATCGTGTTACAGAAATTACGTTTCATTACCAAAATCTTCTAGTAACGAAAGAGGTCGACCAACAACAAACATCTCAAAAACAGTTACTGGCTGCTTTTGACAAATTAATGGCGGATATAAAAGACGGTGTTTCGACGACCGCTTTTAATTGACATACTTGGCTCAACGCATGACTGTACTCGCTGAAGTACAGGATGTAGTTCTGATCGTGATCTCAAAAAGATGCTGATCAATAATTTTGGTGACAAGGTTTTATTCTTGTATCTTACTGAGAGGAAGCAATCTCCTTTGGTTTTCATGGCAGGAAGTTCATTAAGGAAATGGCTGAACGTGTACGTCGGCTAGACTGTAGCAGAATCGTCATGTGTGCTAAAGAATTATGGAAGGAACTATCCACTACTGAACTTATACGAAAGTACAAGTTGTTTGATGAAATTCTTATAGAAGATGCCGCGAAGAAATGCACATTTTCGCCGAAATGAAAGACTTTCATACAAGCCTCATTTAGCAGTCAAAATCTAAAACTGTCAGGCAATACACTTCATGAAGCATTAGCGGTGTTCAGTGATATATATATATATATATATATATTTATCAGTGTAACGAACAGAAAACACCGCAACATACAGCTCTTGCCGAATTCATTCACCACCTACCTAACTAAATTGAAACATATTTTACACTGGGACATTAAATGGCGGAGATTCTATGTAATTTTCAATCATGATACTTAATCAAAGAATGATAAAAAGAATACCTCACGGACATGGCCTAGCTCTTCAGGTTGACTAGTCATTCAATATCTGAAGCTAAGCAGCTGGAAAAGACCGCGTCGAAAGCTCATAAAACTGCAGCAAAGTATTATATCATAGCTCGCAGGAGCTATGACGTAAAGCCGGCGGTCCTGAGTCCATGGTTGTTGGACTCGTGAAGGATCCCTACCTCTGGTTGGAATACTAGAGTGTTCGGCAAAATTTTTGGTTGGGGGAAATGTGGTCACCGGCGTCGATGATTGGCCTTGGTAGGGAAAACAAGCCGACGTTGAATAAATCATTTATAAAAAGAACACCTCACACACTGCTAAACAGAAACTAACTGAAACGGACTACAAATATTTATATCAAGTCGTTCAACCAAAATCCCAGCTGGCTGCAAAGTTTTTTTTTTCTTGTTTGAAAAATAAACTAGAGCTCGTTCGATTCCTCTGCAAGTATTCTCCAACTTTTCAAAAATCAATGCTGAAACAGAACTTTTCATTGCCGGTGGACATGAAGACTTCAAAAAACTTATTCAACATCCACTTTTGGCATAAGCTATCGAATAGTAGTTGTTGAGGAATTTGGTTTGAAGGATCGGACAAAAAACTCTTGAGCTGGGATTCAATTCAAATGTATCTGAAATTATTAGAACTTTTGATGTTCTGTATTAACATTGCCTAAGGGCTGCAATACATGGGCCTCCGAACTTACTCCAATTCGGTTATGAAAGACGAGATGGAAAGTTGTACCCGGTGCAGATGGCAAAACCACCTATGCCAAATTCTTTGATCAGACTTTGCAAATATAATGCTGAATGCCTGACAATGTTCTGCACTTGTAGAAAAAGCAATATCAATTGTATTTCCCCCTGCAAATGCATCGGCAATAATTGTCGAAACTTACCTGAATGAATTTCTCACTACATATTAATAGGTAAACCACTTTTTTTATTGAATTTGTATTGATTCAGATCATGCCGTTTGTTTCCATACCTTACCTAAACCAGGTGTTAATAGTCAATAAAAATTTTTTTTCGTAGCTACAGCGATGGAATCGAAAACTATTATAGGGCCGAAAGAAAAAACTGGACCATAGTTCCGTCCGGCAACCTCCAAAATATCATTTGTCAAGTCTTCCCCAACTCAAATCATCAATCAGAATGAGGTCATCGGTTTTTGCATACGGAATGTTTCGCAGCGCTTGCACTACTAGCAATATCTGCCATTTTTGTATATTGTGTTTAAGACCCTAAATTGGTTTACCATTATTATACATCTCTTCACTCTCCAATATTTCTGACATGCCTTGTATAATGTTTGCTTTGAATTTGAATATTATATATATAATATGTTTTTCGAACATGAGTAGTTGTGTTATTGCTATGATTCATATTTGAAAATGTGCTTGAGACAAAGTCATACTGGAGAAACTTCATGTGTACTCTAGACGAATACATTCCGAACCATTTTCTCACAAGTGAATCGTTTGTTTTCTCAATCGGTATCGGAAATTGATACAATGAATTGGCTTGGTTACAGGCCAGCAATTCCATGTGCTCATGTTTATTTTTCATATATGTCATTTGATAATACTTTTTCTTCCACACTCATGAAATTGAAATAAACATATTCTTCAATTTCCGCATATCTATATCATTTCAGCGATACTGGAAGAAATACTGAGAAAACTCACTTCTGAAGATGTGAATCTCCGTTCATTTCGCCGTGCGATTGGCTTCGGCCAAAACATCCAGAAGAATCTAATCCCACTTCTTCTCTATGTGAGAGACGAAACACAAATCAAAGATGCCACTAAAATTATCGACACCACAATCAAAATATTCGTGAATCTCACAATCCCTGTGGAGTATTTGCTGCCAATTGAAGCCGTATCCCGCACTGAAGTCGGGAAACACACCATTTTTGAGCTCAACAAACTCCTAACAAGCAGCAAGGAAGTTTTCACGGATGGCCGAAATACCAAAGCGCTTGTTGATCACATGAAGTTTTTGGTAGAAGTAGATTCTCAACTAGAATTCGAACAATGCGACAGCATCAACAATTGCTTATTGTTATTGCGCAATATCCTCCACATTCCTGAAAGTAAATCACCAGCCTCCAATGGATCCTCTTCGCCATTTAGTATGCAGAATCAGATTATATGGAATCTGTTCACGCAGAGTTTGGATAAGATTATAATTTATCTCATGTCTTGTCCTCAGAAGGTAACTTTTTTTTCACTACCGTTATGCCAAATAGCAATAGCCCTGGCGCACAAAGCTCTGTGAAAAGAGAAACTGGTCTAAAACCTAGAATTGTTTATTGTCAATTTTTGAAAGGGTGCAAAAGTTTGTTGAAAAGTTTTTCCTTTTTCGCTTTCTCATTTATGCGACAATAATGCCAATCAGGTCAAATTCAATGATTGAGTATATTCTCATGTCTTGCAGAATAATATTTTAACACATAATATAAAAAGGGTTTCCCAATAGTGTGTAAATACAGACTCAATATGTCGAAAATGCGAAAATATTCAATGAACACTTTCAAATGGAAGTTATATGACACCAGGAAGGCCAAATTTCGAAAAAGTTCGAGATGTACAGGGTGTTGCATATTTCCGTGAGGGCAAATTATATAGTTTTTTCGAAAGGAACAACTATTGTTAATGCAGGGCGGAGCATATTTCTCCTTTCTCCCGAATCTTGATTGTTATTACTAACTTGTCTGTTTTTCATTCAACAATACAGCACAAGAAGTTCGAAAGCTCACTGTAATATTCGAAATATAAACACGAAAAGGGACGAACGTTATTG
Source organism: Zygogramma bicolorata (assembly GCA_032362365.1). Lineage (NCBI taxonomy): Eukaryota > Metazoa > Arthropoda > Insecta > Coleoptera > Chrysomelidae > Zygogramma > Zygogramma bicolorata. Next base: position 2,880,055 of record JAVJAQ010001747.1, on the reverse strand, counting down.
CTATTTTTTCGAACATTCCCATGAAACCCAGCTCACTGTTGTTGTCTCGCGCACATGTCGCTAAAATATACACCTCGTATGCTTTCCAACGCGATCAATAATTTGGAATTGGTCAATTGCATATTAAAATGGAGATAAAAACTTAATTTTTCTGTCAATACAATGGGCTCAGAATTTCCTACTCAGCGCTGATTTTTTTTCCTGTCGCAGAGTATCAAGTTTAAAATTTCTTAGAAAAATTTGGAAGCGAAGCCGGCTCATGAAACAACTGTTATAGAGTTCTTTTATCGAAGTAGCATTTGAAACACCCTGCGAACATATAAATTTTTTTCAGACTATTACATGCTATTTTGGTTTCCTCTGAGCCACTCCACCAAATTTCTTCCGGTTCTTTGAAAAAAATCAACAGCTGTTTCAGTCAGAGCCGGATTCACTTCCGATTTCAGAGAAAAAATGTAACCTTCAACGCCACATTGTATTCAAAAAATTAGCGTTGAATATGGAACTATGACACCATTTTATTAACGGAAAAACAACATAGTCCTAAAAAAAATTGTTCTGAAATTATTCGTTCCGCTAACCAGCTGACGAAACTTAACCCTCAGAAGTCGAAACTTGTGCGAGCAATGGATTAACGAGATCTTACATTTTAACGTGTGAATCTCAGCACGGTGGTCTGGCGGGGAATCGAACCCCGGTCTTCCGCTTGAAAGGGGGACGTGCTGACCACTACACTACCGAGAACCACGGTTGTTTCTTCAAAAATATATTTGCAACACCTTGTACGCCTGAAACTAGTTTCAGAATGTGGCCTTCCTGGTGTTATATAACTTTCATTCGAAACTTTTTTATATCTTCTCGTATTGTCGATATATCGAATAAAATTTAGATTAGATGTGATTCTGTGCCAACATTTTTTCTAGCATTATCATTAATATCATTATTACTTTAAAGATGTACTGGGGGGTTACAATGGTTCAGCTCATCGCGATGATGTATAAGGATCAGCATGTTGGAAACCTTCAAAAACTCCTTAATCTATGGCTGGAAACATCCTACAGTGATAGCTCAGAGGATAACGAGAGCAATACCTCTCCGCCTGAACAAGGAAGTGAAGATTCATCTCCTGTCATTACCTCAGATCCCACATCTGATTCAAGTGATAATGGAAATTATACGACCAACCATAGTAATATAAGCAACAAAGTGAGTGTTCCCATTTGTTCATCCTCTTTCATTATTTTTCATTCTTCTTCATCCAAACAGATTTTTGTGACGCTCATTTACCCTTTATATCAATATATTTACAGGGCATTTCTTTGATGTCATCCCCCCTTTTATTTTTTGATTTTTTGAACGGGTCAACTCAAAAAATTGAAACTTGGGATAATGAAATTGATGGATGAATACCATATCTTGGAGTGAAATCGATACATAAAAGTTTCAAGATGGTGACTGGGCGGCATCTGGACGATAAAAATTTAATGGAAAAGGAGGTCTTGTGATACAACATTTCGAAGCCCTTGAATGTGAAGTCAATATCTTCACCTACGACAAGATGGCGGAATATTTGATAATTGCCTGCAAACATCGACGTTTGACTTCATAATTTAGGGAAATAAGCTGAGTTCAGTTCAGAAGATGCTCGAAATGGTTGCTGTTCCGCCATCCAGCTTCAAAATGATGTATCACAAGACCCTCCCTTTCCATTAAATTTCTTTCCAGGTGGTGCCCAGTCGCCGTCTTGAAATTCTCACGTATCAATCCAACTCCAAAAAATAGTATTCATGCATCGATTTCATTATCCCAAGTTTCAATTTTTTGAGTTGACTCGTTCAGAAAATAAAAGGGATGATATTGAGGAAATGCACTATATATGATATATGCAATGGAAAATATAATTTTTTTACTCGTTCAAGGCGACAGTGAATTCGGAAAGGATGAAATGCAGTACAAATGAAGTTGTGAGAGCAGTTCAGAATAGAAGCAAGTCTTTAGCAGATATGAAACGCAATGAAAGTACTGAAACAGAGAATAGTACCAGCAGTGGCGTATCTTCCATGGGACACAGCATGGAGGTAAATTCGTGGAATTAATTCAAATTATATTTATCAATATCGGTTTACGATTTCCAGTCCAATGATAGTCCATCCGAAAGTACTGTTCCTCATACAGACACGAATAATGTGATAGCAAAGAAAGTTTCAACTGTCCGTCCCTCCTCCCAGAGTGAAATATCAGATTGTGGTTACGTGACCCAAGTAGAGAATCAGGAATCGATCTCAACCTCGAGCAATGATGATGATCAACCGCTACAAAAGCCAGTCCACCAAAAACCCCACAGTTTTCAAAAATCGAGGTATTCTACCAGCAAAAATAGAGCTACCACTGCTCTTGAGAAGAAAGAGCTACGCAGAAAAAAACTTGTTAAACGAAGAAAAACGAATATGTGAGTTGATATCAGTATTTATATTGTTCGTACTATATAGTAGGTAGCACAGTGAGTCTTTATGAGTCTTGTTTCGTGAAAAAGTGCTTGCAAAGAGCAGTTCAAATGACAAATAGATTCTGCCCTATATTATGAAACCGTAGACTTTTGAAATGCTGTTCGCTCTCATTCGTAAATAAGAATGGAATTAAATTCAATATTGCACCTCTATTGCTTGATTTTTGATGGCATTTTGACTATTCGGTATCTAGAATTCTTTGGAATCAGGAGACGTCTGTAGACTCAACCTATATCTTGAAAAATCAGTTCAATTTTCAGACTTCAAACGTTCGCCTAAATTGTCAGAATTCTACTATTTTCCTGAGTTATTCCATACAAAATCCATTTGTATGTCATTATGCTCTTGATGGCCAAAAATATGTTTGTGAATTGTGAATGCTCTTTGTACCCATTATTCTAAAGATAACAGAAGAAAAATCACACCAATATTTTTTTCGTCTGAAGACATGTAGGGCTAATGCCTGCCACGTCTTGAGTTAACTATGACTCCTAAGTAAAAAAAATCACCTCACAGAAAGACTGTTATTCGGGGGATTATATTTTCATTCACATCAAATGAAAATTATTTTCATAGGCTTTCAAAAATAAAAACGTGAATGTATCTTATTTATAGCATCAACATGAAAGGTCTCCTGCATCATTTACCAACAGATGAGGATATTGCCAATATTCTGAAGGAATTCACTGTGGATTTCTTGTTGAAAGGATATGGTACTCTGGTTAACGACTTACACTCCCAGCTTCTGACCAACATTCACTTTCAAATAGACACGTCCCACTTTTTCTGGTTGGTAACATATTTCCTAAAATTTGCTATTCAGCTAGAGCTAGATCCAGAGCATATAAGTCCTGTTTTGTCGTATGAGATTCTGTCCTACCTAATTTTTCAAGGAGTTTGGGTATACGAAGAACTTGAAATCAGCTGTACGATACCCGATATCGATCTGAAGTCGTGTTTGAGGCGATTGCATCTGGTGAGTACGAGAAGTATAATACTATATATCATTGTTTCAATAAAATAGTAACATGCCTATTCGTAACAATAATTTCGTGTTACACCCCAAATTATCGATAATGATTAGATTGTCGTATTCACTAAGGAATTTACCCGAAAACGAAATGAAACGGATTCAAAAATGATGATTACAAACGTTTTTCAATCAGATCGAACAAAAAGTGAGTTCATATATTTTTTTAAAAATTATATACAGTAAGAGACGAAGTTCAGTTTTCACAGAAGTAACTGCTCAACTGTTATTCCTCCCAATCTCGAGATATCTGCCCTAATTGATGACAAAAACGAAATATATATATAGCAGTCTCGTACAATTAAGCAAGGAGAGATCATGAAAGCATGAGTGGATGATCAGACGTCTTGATATGTGGAAAGATGAACAAATTGAATTGATAATTGAATGTGTGAAAGACCTAAGACAGGAGGGCCTGTTTTTGGGTGGAAGTTTCCGAGCGGCTAGAAGTACCTGATTGAAAGATGTTATAAGTTAGGTAGTGGGGTTCGTAGCACTCTGGTAATTGAATCGAGATCGTAACTCATAATGAAAAGCACCAATGAAATTTTCATTTCCCAAAGTAGACACGGAATCGATGTCGTTGATAATTCTTTATTAGACCGTTTTATAAGGTTCAATCGGTACACCCGAATTTTAACTCGAATTTCTGCATATGCCTTCAATTCCGGAAATATCTGTTATGTCTGTTTTGAATTTTCACTCTCGGTTTCACTGTATACAAGAAATTGCAGTGCTGCTATTTCATATTGTGGACGATGAGTCGAGTCGTTAGGAATGTACCTGAACGTGGTCTTTTTTTTAATAAATGTCACACTGTATTCAATTCTCTTCATTCCTTGTGAGCAATTCATTCAAAAATGGCTAATTTAAATGTTTTTCGAAAAGGTTCATTTCAGCAATGTTTTTTGAATTTGCTTGAATTGTATTTTATGGATTAGGTGTCAAATAAGATTGGGACTTTTGTGTGATATTTTTGGACATGAACAGAATGACGTAATGATATTTTTGTCGAGTGTTGTAATGATGTTCAAGTAGTTGGCTAGGTTGTTTGTATGTGTGATATCTGACACAGCTGTGGAAGAATAACAGTAATTTTTGTTCATTTCTCAACTGACTGCCATGCCGACTATATAGGAGTAATTATAAAAATCGATGTTGCAATAATGGGGTTATTTAGATCGCGTGAATTTCGTCTATAAACTCCCCATTTGGCACACCGAGTAATCAAGGGTAGGTTATACTGTCTGTCTCTTATCGTGAAATGTTGCAAACCTAGCTAGTACAACACCGCTTGTGAGAGAACTGGATACTGGCCTCTGGCGTACTGGCAGAACGTGATATGGTGCATATATGCAGGGTTTGAGGCAAATGCAGGGTTGTCAGTGTATTTATTACCAGATCTGAATATTTGCTTATTGGGTATAACACTTCGAATTTATATTCTTTCGATCTTTATTGATTTCAACTATTTTCAAGTCTTTCTTGTCATTTTCTCCAGTTCGAAGACTTTCGAGGTAATCAAAATCGAATAGTTGATAGCATATAGCATACCAACCTCAGACAAATTTCATTTGAAAAAAGGAAGCTTTTTCTGTCGCGTAAAGTGAAGAAGGTCATTTTTTCCATTCCTGTATTATTCGAAATTCCAGGTGGTGACAGCTATAAGAGAATTCCTACAGGGAATAGAGGCTTACCAGAAAATGATTCATCTTAGCGATGCCGACAAAGATCAATTGGCAAAACTACAAAGACAAATAGGAGAAATGGACGATTTGAAAATGCTGTTCGTCCTCCTTCTCAGACAGTACAATCCAAATATGCAGAGTAAACAGTATTTGCAGGATCTCATTCTGACCAATCACAACTTCTTATTATTTTTGGAAAATTATTCCAGTATTAACAATCAACAGTTTAGCCTTGTTAACCACTTGAAACAGTAAGTTACAAAAGATAAATATTTTGAAAACTCCTCATATTTGTCAGTTGTTGGAAACTTCACGCTCCGAATTCTTTAAACATTATCCAATTGACGTGATGAGTAGTTAGGGTAGACGATACCAAAGTAGCATAGTTTCGAACTGCGCTCTGATTCTGAGGGTGGATAGCACTCCTCGTAGGAGAACATATTTTGAGACCATTTTTGAGAAATACCAAAAAGAAGAATGCTGAAAACCTAATAGTTTTTTCTCGCAACAACTCGATTCGAAGCATTGAAAGTTGAATAATGGAAGTCTGAAGCATCTTTCGCAAAAAGCTTGATGAAATTTTATATCTTTATTAAAATTGGTGACGAGATTAAGACGGTGCTATCACAGTCAAGTTGTTCATACCTTTGAATCGAATATTGTGACAAGAAACTTCCAACTTTTTTCATCGTTTTCGTTTTATTTTGGATTGTACTATTTTATTCCTGACTGTTATGAACATTCCATCATTCATTCCTTGATGCATCATTGATTCCTGCCAGGGGACATGAAAATCTACGACTCGAGGGCTCTCAGGAATGGGGGAGTAATGGAGTTGGTGATGATGATGATATTTGTATGATAGTTCCTTCATCGAAAATAACTGTTGCAACTGTGGGAGAACGGGAGGAATTCTAGCTTCAATTTAATAGGTGGAATTTGAGACAAAATCGAGGACAGAGTTCATATAGATAGCTATTGGCGTCAACTTCGAAGGCAGTGAGCAAGGACAGGCATAGACGAAAAGAAGTAGCTTCAAACTTACTATTTTATTTTAATGTTTGGTTTACAAATTTTGTTCGAACACGGTATGGTACACCCTCAGTTCAATAGTTTCTTTAACATGGGGACGTAGACGATTTCGATATTCAGATTATCGAAAGGTTTCAATTGATCTGAGAGAGACCTCAATTCATTTAGTTCACGCGTTGAACAAAAATGTCTCATTGAGACGATGCATGTTTAGGTTTATTATGACATTTTGCATAAACGAACACAAATGTTCCATTTAAAACTCGACTTCCCTCATCTTTATTACAAATCGAACCCAAGATGTGACTTAGCTGTACTTGAAAAGATAGAATTTCACCAGATCATGCTACTCCTTCAGACCTTTCGAGGGAAGAAGGTATTGCAACGCTGATCTATGAACACACTTATTGAGGATGTCTTGAATAGATTGCAGGAAGCTGATCACTTCTGTACCATCGACTCAAGAAATAGATTATTCATGTCACAATATTACAGTAACAAATATACTTCATTCATCACACACCATAGAAAGTTGTGTGTGACACATTGTGAATAATGTTCGATGATATTGAAGAATCTTTATTTTGAATAATGAAATGAGATGTGAACATATAATGGTCGGACCTGCATTCTTTCAGTTTTTTCCATGGAAAGTCAGTTTTCTCTATTTGATAATGAAAAGCGCAGATCGGAAATATGTCTTTTCTGAAGTTAATGGAGAAGAGGGCTTATTTTTGAATTTTCATGAGAAGTGTAGGTTCAAAGAATTCGGATGTGAAAACTTATTTTTATCTAATACAATATATATGAACAACCACTAATATTTTTCAATTTTTAGATTTGCTACGGTTGATATAATGCGCCAGTACGGACTGTTATTGGAGAGTTTCAAAGAAAATGGAGAATTTGTGAATAATTGCATATTCACTATGATGCATCATATTGGAGGGGACTTGCAAAACATATCATCTCTCTTTCAGCCCAGCATTTTGAAGACCTTCTCACAAATTTGGGACACTGATTACGAATTATGTGACGTGAGTCAGACCTCATTACATTATAGAAAATGAATTATTATTCCAGAATTGTGGAATAGATTGTTGATCATAGTGAAGCGAAAAATTTCAATTGTTTCCTTCATTTACTGTTTCAACTTCACTGTTGCAACTTTCAATTGGGAAAAACTGAAAACAAAACTGGATTTTTAGATACAGGCCTGTAGATATTCTCATCTATTTCGAGATCATCGAAGTTATCATCAGTAATGATTGCTCATTTTGAAAGTTCAGAAGATGTTTCGTGGCCTTATTCATCGATATATTTGAAATATTCAATACTTACCGATGTTGGCCATATACTTTCGAAGTAAATGGAATTCCCAATGGTTATTTGATGTCGTCTTCAAATATGCACCAGAATAAATTCAATAATTGAGAAGAACACAATTATTTTCGAAAAAAATTTAAGTTGTGAAGTATTTGAGATTATTTCAACAGAAGTTGCCAAGACAATGTGCTAACATTTTTCGAAAATCTTTTCAATTGAATAGATTTTTTTTTTAATTACGTTCTTCTATATACCTCTTAAAGTAAGATGGCTAGGTCAAACTTCTTTACATGAAAAGATGTGCTTCATAATAGGAAATTTCAATTGGCGTTCTCTGCAATTCTTACCATGCCCCATGTATCGACACCCACACGGTACACTGTGGTGTTGAAAAGTAAGGTTCTGTTATTCCAATATTTTTCCATCAAACGTGGGAAATGAAGATCTTTGGAATATTATATCAAACTCAGAAACGGTCATTCAAACTCCGCAGGAAGAATGTTTCTTATTTCAAAAGACAAAAATGCTTACCGAGGACAAAGGACGAGGTGAGAAATTTCTCGAGAATGTTAAATTTTGCGCAAGGTTTGTATACTATTTTTCCATTCATTCAGAATACTTTCATGAACTGGAAGAGAAAAAATCGTTTGTGAGCTTGATATCGAAACATTTTGTGTTTCGAGTAGGCATTGCAAGTAGACGAACTTCATGAAGCTATACCACTACTATGGTTCGAGTTTGAAGGCCGTCGTTTTTTTGAATTTTCTGAATTTGCTGAACATCACATCACTTTGCAGATATCAACCAAGCAGCAACTGACGGTTATGAAGCTTGACATTCTTTTAAAATTATAGCAGAATTCCTGATTTTGTAGTGGATTTTCAATTCTCGCCCACTGACTTCTTTGTTGATTGGTTGATAACACTGCTACACTGTGCATGCTTCATAGAATAACTCCAGGAACATCGATGAAAGAAAGTAAGCTGCTGTAGTTTATATTCCCGGTGATGTCCGGACTTGATTGCGGCACTGCCGAAAATGCAGCCGAAAGCTACCAACATCAAAATCTGAGACCACGGTCACCTGGCCCGGATATCACCGAAAATATTTCAGATATATCGTTCCCGATATATAAGTTTTGAATATCAGGCAAAATATGCTTCAATTACGCTTTTACGTTATACCTTTCACAGTTGAGACAAATTAACAATCGCGAGAAAATGATTGATCTTTTTTCTTTACGTGCCCAACCCTCCCACAGTACTGCAGCTGATGGTCACGAGACTCGACATTAGAACTCTTTGGATGCATGACTGACAAAATTCGTATTTTGCTCCTGGTTTGAAAGCAATGCCTCTTATCCAATCTGAAAATATATACATTCTATCACAAACAAATCTTATTCATTAAAATGATGGAAGATAGGGTTGGAATAATTTGGGAATAATTTGAAAAAAAGTGAAAGGAAAAATGTCCACAACTCTTTGAATTTTCCAAATGTGTTTTGGGAGAGTTGAAGGTCGGTTCAAACTCAATTTGTCTGAGAATACGAGTCCAAAGGTGTGAAAGCATAAAGATAAACATATTCTCTATGGTTATTTAGCTCGTGGGAGTTTGGGTCTAGTTCGAATAGCTGAAACAACCACTTTCATTTTGTTGTCGACGTTTCGACGTTGATAAAGTCATACTTAGGACACTACAAGGTCACAGTGAGATATATATATATATATATATATATATATATATATATATTATCAAGACTTCTTTGCGACTTGGTGTCGAGGTCAAAGTCTCCCTAACCCGCAACTTGATAAAATGAACGACGCCAAGAAGAAAAAGAGGCTGAAGAACAACATCGTCGGAAAGAAAGGGAAGTTGAAAAACAGTCAATTCAAGGGGGCGTATTCAACAAATACAACGTGTTATGTAAATGTATGTGACAGTGAAAACTCTTAATTGAGAAACATAATCAATACAGGATGAAATAAAACAACTAACATCACACGAAAATGACTTTCATCACACATAAGCTGACCCAAGCCCCCAGGTTTTTAATTTTCACAATAAAACGCAAAGGAAACACTCTCAGTATAGATGCGGAAGCCACCACATCGGTGATGTAGGTCAACACTTCTGGCGAGCATAACATTAGAACTAATACGCGGACACCCATTTTGGAAACAGCCACTGGAGAACGATTCACCGTGATCGGAAAGAGTGAAGTCATGTTTGGACTTGATGACAGAGGCTAATGTCCTGATGGCTGATATCGTCCACGATCTTATTCCTGGACTCGATATCATGACTGCCCACGGGTTCGTAGTCGAAGAACAGAACCGTGATTGTCGAAACCGAAAAAATAGTTTCACCTGTACCCGTCCAACAACCTGGAGTGAAGGAACGCGATGAAGTTGAAGAAAGAAGGTTACAGGCCGCATGAATATCTTCCAACATAGAACCAATACCGGTGATGCCGCTCCTATCCGACATCTACCAAGGCGGCTGCCTTTCAGTTAATAGGGGAAAAGTACGGCCATCAAATGAAAAAAATGTTACGAGAATGGTAATAGAGAACTCCAGTAGTCCTTGGTCTTCGCCTGAAGTAATAGTAACCAAGAAGTATGGATCGCCAAGATTTTGTGAGGACTACCGAAGAGTCAACGATGTTACTGAAAAAGACAGCTACCCTTCACGCAGAATAGACGATTCCCTGAACGTACTTGCTATCTGTATATAGTTCTAAACGCTGGACCTAAAAAGTGGATATTGGCAGGTGGTGGTCCACCCCGACGCCAAAGAGAAAACGGTGTTTTCCACTGGTAAATGACTCTAACAGTTTCGAGGTATGCCATTTTGACTCCGCAATGCTCCTTCCTACCACCTTTCAACGTTTAATGGAACTGGTACTATGGAATCTCACATGGAAGACATGCCTAGTCTACCTCGACGACGAAGGAATGCCATCTTGCAGCTGAACCTAGAGAAATACATCCTCTTCCAACCTAAGGTCAACTTTCTCGGGGATGTGGTGTCCTCGAAGGGCATTGCGACCAATCCAGACAAGATCAAGACAGTACAGGAATGGCCCGTACCGAAAAACAAGTACGAAGTCATAAGCTTCCTGCGACTCTGAGGGACAGCTCTCACGATGGCTAGAAAAACTACGAACATACGAGTTGTCCCTTATTTTCGAATCCAGGTTAAGACGTAACGATTGGTGTCAGGAAAGCGGAATGAGTCACTGAAGAGGGCCAGACACTTCATGGTCAATACGCGGAGGAACGATTACGACGCTATGGAGGAACTCGCTGAAATGTTAGAGGCCATTGAATTGCGGCTGGAACAACGGCACAGGGAAGAAAAAGAGGTGGAAGAACAACGTCTTCGGGTAGAAAAAGAAGCGATGGAGGCAATGGAGTTGCTGCTACAACAACGACGCCGGGAGAATAATGAAGCTAGAGAACAACGACACCGGGAAGAAAAATAGGCTGCAGAACAACGTCGCTAGGAAGGAAAATAACCTGAAGAAAAACGACGCCAAGGAGGAAAAGAGGTTGAAGAGCAACGTCGTCGGAAGAAAAAGAAACGTTGGGGGCCATGGAGTTGCGGCTAGAACAACGACGTCGGAAAGAAAAAGAAGTTGAGGAGCAACGAGGCCAAGAGGAAAAAGTAGTTGAAGAATAACGACGCCGGAACGAAAAGGAGGCTGAAGAACAATGTCGCAGGATAAAAAAGTAGACGGCTATAAAAACTGCAAACATAAGAGTTGGAGATACACCATTGCAAAGGAAGAAGTCATGGAAACGCAGACGGTCTCTCAAGGAGATCTTGCATAGAGAGAGGCTGCAAGTTTTGCCAGCGCGAGAAGACGAAAGATGGACGGCCCACGAACGAAGATGAACTTTTCACCAACGTCATCATGGGAATGGCCTGGCAAAGAAAATGGTGAGGCATGCACAGGAAAAAGAACCTCACCTGAAGATAACCCGAGAGTGGATCCATGAAGTAACAAGACCGCAGTAGCAGGAGATCGTAAAACTTGGCCAACCAGTTTCTGGCTTCAATGGGACTCCTGAGTCCCGAGAAGAAATGGGAAAGCCTTGATGGGAGTTTGGTCCATTATCACACGATTCTCCCCAGAGCATACGTGTTCGAATAACTCCACGAAAGCCGTTCCAGAGATCACCTTGGGGTGAACTGAACACTGGCAAGAGTAGGCCACACACACTGAGACCATTTTCCTTATTAACTTGTGGAAATGAGTACCTGATGGGAATGAAGAAAATTGGGACAACAGCTCTTCATCCGCAGTCTGAACATGAAGCTACCAGCTACACACCCTCCATGTTGCTTACTGGTAGGAAGTTGACACTTCCAATCGATTTGATGTTTGGCAGACTTGAGGCTGATGAAACCGGCGATGTTTCGCTGCCAGACTATGTGGAGGACCTGAATGAGAGATTGAGGACTTTTCACGACTCTGCCAGGTCGGAGTTGCAGATAACCAGTGATAAGATGAAGATCAGGGTCGACAATAAGTCGATACCGATAAGCTTCGAGGAGAGCGATGTAGTCTTGTTATATCAGCCACAGCAAAAAAACATTCAGTCCCAAGTTACAGCGCCCTCGAGAAAGCCCATTTTTTGTAAAGGATGTCACTTATTTTCTAACCCAGAGTAAAAACTTAATAATATTTAGAAAAAGAAAACTTTTTTATTGTGGTTATCAATAGGTCTAGGAAAAGGAGTTGTCTATTTTCTCCTGATTCCGTAGTGAACTGTATGCGTAATGAACTGTATATTGATAACCAGAAAGCCGGACAACACTTCAGGATACACAGTATATCGAAAGCCCACCCACACAAACAGATACCTACACGCCGAATCCCACCATCACCCCACACAATTACAATCCGTAGTCAACACGCTGGTGTCCCGATCTTTTCGTCTGACGGAAACAACAAATAGACAAGCAGAGCTAGCAGAGACATCAAAAGCACTTCAACAAAATGGTTATGGAACACACTCAATCAGAAGGGCAATCCATGCGCAAACAAACCCAAGAAAAACTAGGACGGAGGACCCCCCAGAAAATCAGTGACACTACCTTTCATCAAAGGAGTCACCGACAAAATCGGAAGACTAATGAGAAAACAAAATATACGAACCGTCTTCAAAACTCAAAGGACCATTTCGTCTTGCTTACCGAGACCAAAGGACAGGATCCCTCTCGAAAACCAAGGAGTATATAGCATCACATGCGGGGACTGTGATAAGCAATATATTGGCCAGACGAATAGGAGAATGTCAGCTAGAGTGCAGGAACACAAAAATAGCATAAGGACAAAACGAACATCTTCCGCCCTGTTTCAACACCACCACCAGACGGGTCACAAAATAAATTTCGAGGCAGCAAAGCAAATAGCGCAGGTGAACCGTTTCAGAACACGCCAAATTAGGGAAGCCATCGAGATAGAAAAACATGGAGAAATAAACAAAAGAGACGACTCCCAAAATATTCCAAATGTCTGGAGGGCCCTCATCAACAAAAAGAATAACAGTTCAGGAAATGGTCCTTCGGTGGATGCAGGTCGCCACAGACCAGACCGACCGTTCCTACCTGAACAGTCATTAGCCAAAAGTCCGACAACCATAATCGATCCGACGGCTGAGGAAGCAGATCATATGGCTACAATTTACGACCGAGAAATCATTTAAAAACTGGCAGAAGTTTTTCAAACAACAGTTGCTAGCACCAAGTAGGAGCAGTAACATTCTTGAAAATGCCAACTGAGATGTTGGCGAAACGTCGAAAGTCAATACCGACAAATCAACGGATAAACTCCCAGAATACCAATTTCGCATACTCAAGTATCCGTGAAAACCTTCACTGTAACAAATATATATATATATATATATATATATATATATATATATATATATATATATATATACATCTGATACAGTGTAATCATTTATTGCCCTGAGGAATGACTTCATGAAAGTCGACACGTCAGCTACGAAATAATAGTGGTTTCAGTTATCCGATGTTAACGACATGCTATTCAATTCGTTGAGAGTACTGGTATCATCATAATGTAGTTGTTGCGTGTCCGAGTTCAATGAGTTTCGCCACTGGGGATCTGAATATTACTGTATGGATTTTTATGAAGTATGGGGCGCAAGCGACCACAACTCACGGTATGAAGCAATAATATATTGTACGCGAAATAAATTACTGAATCTGAAAATTCATAAGTATACTAGGTTCCCCAGTTGACATTGCAGGTTGATGTGATATCTACTGAATTTGAACATTCAACAAAAATAGTGGTTCTATATGGACCATCAAATTTTCAAGTCTATATCAAGAGCGACAAAATAGTTACCTGAATTGGTTTACGCTCAGTGTATAAAGAAAATAAAAACGTAGTTCTCGAATATCCCACACAAACCAAATTGTTTGCGTTTCTACCAAGCTTTGGATGATATTCACTTGTTTCTATCCCTTGGTGAACTTTCATTTTCCAACTCCAAACAAATGTTATTTCGTTAATGTTATCCCAGATGCAAATCCTGGCGAAAAGACGAATTCTAAAATAGAATTAATTTTTATTTCTTCAATAGGATTGGTCAGATTTAATCGAGTACGTCATTCACAAGTTCATAAATAATCCAAGTAGTCATTGTGTTGAGAACGCTAATACTTCCGTAAACATAGAAAACTCTAACAAAGATTCAAAGGAAATTGATCATTTGTCCAACTCGGAATATACCCAAACAGAGTGAGTAAATTTTTGTTCTATTCAGTAACATTTTTTTCATTTTAGGAAGCAAAACTATAATTTTTACTAACGATAAGAATTTCCCTTTCCACAGTATTAACACCTGGTGATGGAGTTTTGAGTAGAAATTCATTCCATATAAAAATTATTGTTTTCTTTCATATAGGTGTAGCTCTCTACATGAAATACTGCTATTATTTAGGTGGACAAGAGAAGAGAAGGAAAATCTCCTCAAGTATTATAACCAGAACAGAGAATCTTCTGATACGATAACTAAAATCACAGAAAAATATGAAGAGAGCGGTATGAGGTACAAGACACCGGATTCTGTTATTCACGAATTATTAGAACAACATATAATAAGTGAAAACGAATATAATGATCTAACAAACAACAATAAGATCGAGAAAACTGAGTCCGATGAGAAAATTTTTGAAAATTCTACTCTGGAGAACTTGAAAGATGACGAACTGATCGATAATGATATAAAAGTTCTCAGAGATTTTCTATTTAAGGAACGCAAAGGAAAGTTTCTTATCTGGTTACAAAGCGTATTACTTGAAGCTTGCTATGTGAAACTAGTGCTCACTAATTCGGAAGAATATCCAGATAATAAAATGGAACCAACAGTCTACTACTTTGCAAGTAAGCAATCAATTTACTCAATGCACTGTTAGTATCAGATGAGTTACTCTGTGTCCTGCATGTTATTGAGCACATCTCCATTCGTAGTCATATATTCATCCTAGATTTTTATTCTATGAAATTTTTCATTGAATAAAAATCTGGCGGAAAATGATGATGAATGATAGTTCGTTTTTGTGTTTTCGGATATTATTCTGATATTTTTTGCAATAGTCACTAGTGACTTCGGTTGGAACTAATTCGGCAATAGGTACTGTACTGTAAGAATCAGCTAATCTAGGTGGAATATCGAAACAATTTCTATTAGCGCGAAGAAAGTTTCAATTGTTTTGTCAAATTATTGCGAATTTCCATTAAGATTGTTTCGATTTCTTGTAACCCAACTATAAGTCAAATAGCAAAATATTGTTTGGGTTTTCTGTTCAGACATATATTATATGCCACATAAATTCGAATGTTGACAACATTCGCTAAACGTTCCCAATTTCAACTCACAGATCTCTAGTTCCAATTTGGGAAATGTTTCTGCGAGAAGTAAATTATATAGATCGGTATTCGCGAGAGGTTGAATCCTTCAATGTACCAAAGGAGCTTTATGGAATATAGTGCGTGAACACCAGAAAGCATAAAGAGAAATACAGTCCGTTTTTTTATGTTGGCATCCCGAAAACGGTAAATGATACGAACTTGGTTGAATTAGACAAAAGTTGCCTATTTTAGTGAACAATGAAACAATGTTCCCAAATCGAAAATGTCATGGACCGTTTCTAAGATATACGGGAAAAACCGACATGGCCCGTTTTCTTTTCTTTGCACTGGCGCCTTTATTTTCAGGAATATGGAAATGTATTCAGGACACTTTTCTCTATTTCAAATTTGCTTCGAAGTGCTGTGCTTCGATTTTCAATACGACGTTCTGTTTCACGGGGGCCACCCTCAACTCTCTTTTTGCAACTTATGTATTTTTTTTCAATGAATTTGAGTAGTCCTTGTCTTACCCAGTTCAGATATGTATCTTACGTGATATTTATTTCTAGGTTTCTGCCCATAAAATCCATTATCAAAGTCCGAACAATGAAAATCTTCCCCTTCGGAATACGATCCTGATTTTATTTGAAAAGATATTTGACTTCAGTTGCGAGAATGAACTTCAAAATGAATCCACCTTGAATGAATACTCTTCAAAACATAATACCAAAACTTCAGATCAAATCGAGATCAAATCCAATGAGGAATAACTAGGAATGATTGAAATCAATCATTTTGCTAATGTGTCAAATCCTAGGCAATAGGCAATTTTTTGTCTGTCTTTGAGTTCTATACGTATTCCCCAACTAACCTATTTCAAATGAAAACGGAAAGTGTCAAACTTTATGAAGTATGTAGTGAATCATGGAATAACAGAAAGTAGATGTCAAATTACAAATCATTCAATTCGAATCTGAAGGGTGAGTTATTTTTACGTAATGGAGTTTTCTAATGATGAAAAAGTGGATATGTTGTTCGTGAATGAGGTGTTTGAGAAATAGCACCAGATTTCTGGCCATGTATCAAGAAATGTATCCCGAACGTCGTCAGCTCAATTCCAGAAGTTTTCAACGTATTGAAAGGTGTTTACGAGAGCATGGTTCATTTGTGAAACCAAAAAATAGAAGTTGTCTTTTTACTGAAAATGGTGATAATGAAATGGACGTTTTAGGTAAGTTTTCTAAAAGTATCATGTTACACAGTAAAATAATAATTTGAATCAGGATTCGTGGAATACAAGACAAATCAGAATGAGGAAGTATCTCTCAGGGAAATAGCAACGAATAGTGGTATATCACTTTCATCAACAAAAATTTTTTTGAAGAAACTCAAATTCAAGCCCTACAAAGTGAGAAAAGTACATCATTTGCGTTTAACAGACTACAATGAAAGAGTAGAATTTTGTAGATGGCTACTGAGACATTTTCGGCAAGTAGATGGAATTTGTAGTAAAATTTTATAGTGCCACGAAAGCCGATTTACAAATAATGGATGGTTCAATAGGAATATTCATCATCACTGGCGCCAGGAGAATTCTCATTTACATAGAGCCACTAATTTTCAAGAGAGGTTCGGCATTAATGTCTGGCTTGGGGTTTTGGATACCAAAATCATTGGTCCCTACTTCTCCGATACTTCATTGAAAATTTGGAAGAGTTAAAAGCTTCAATAAGTCGGAGATGCATGGCTATAACGCTATAACTCCCCGAATGTTTCAAAACTGTCAAAAGCATACCATCTTCAGAGCAAAAATGTGTTTGAGGAATGGTGGGCGTCAATTTGAACATCTTATCAGATGCCGGCACCGATGACTGAAGAAATGTGTACTTAAGATATTATTTGTTGCCCTTTTTTATTTTCATTGTTTTTTATATCAATTTCAAATAGTTTCAAGTTGAATGTGTATTTCGAAGTAGAATATTGCCTTTTTTATGCAAAGACCAGAGGAAAATTAGTAGAAACAAAATTGGAATTTTCCTTGATGATGGAACTAATGAGCTGAAATGTAGAAACAACTAGTAGGTGAGATACATATCTGATCTCGGTGAAATAGAAACTACCCAAATTTAGAAAAAAATGTACAGGTCTGTATTTGAAAAAATAAAATTGGCCCTGAGGAAAGAAACGTCGACTCGAAAATTAAAGCACAGTACATCGAAACGAATTCAAAACAAAGAGGAAAGTTTCCTGAACACATTTCCATATTCCTGAAAATAGTGGCGCCAGCACAAAGAAAAGAAAACGGGCCATTTCGGTTTTTCCCGTTTATCTCAGAAACGGCCCGTGATATTTTCGATTCGGAAACATCGTTTCATCGTTCACTGAAATAGACAAGATTTGTCTAATTGAATCAAGTTCGTATCATTTACCGTTTTTGAGATGCCAATAGTGGTACGAAATAAAAAAAACGGGCTGAATAATACATAAAATTCAAGTGTGTCATCGTCCTGATGGTTCCAACCTGCACATAGAGCTGATGATCATGATGTCACTGACGTCTCGACGTTGAATTCACAGTCTTTTATTGTTTTGGTAGATTTTATCTGAGGTTGCTAGTGACTTCGATTCGAGGAGGCGCCAGAAGATTCGAGAATAGATGTGGTGAAAGTTCGAAATGATGGATGAATGATTTTTAAATATAAATGCTTTTTTCTGTTGATGCTTGATTTGATTCAAGGTCCACTTTTCATTTTCGTAACATTACGAGATATTAATTTGTCAATTTATATTTTCATTTCAGTGTTGAGTTTGCCAATTCCCGTCATACCATGGACATCCTCTCAAGCAGATGTTTTGAAGCATCAGCCTTTCGTTCTACTACTACATAAATTGGGTTTTCATATGCCTGTTGAAACTGGTAAAATTTTCGTGAGAATACCCAACTTCTGGACAGCTGACTATATTTTCAGTGTGGCTCAACAACTTGGTCCAATCCAAACAGGTAATTTATTCTATTCCACGGTGAGGAATATATTCCAGTATCAAAATGGAAATAGACGACATAATGAAAATTCTTAGATCTGGCTGTGAGATTTCATTTTCCCACACATTTCATGTCTCTTTCATGTAGTAGAGATGATTTTGATATCAGTTGAATTCAATAACGTTCTCGAAGGAGTTGTGGATATTTAGTACGACTGATTTTGAAATGGCAGCAAGAATACGGAAACTGTATTGTAAGTTGAATTAGCAATCCTGTAATTAGTCAATATTTTTGAAAAGATATCTCATAGTTTGTTCATCGTGAGGTTTGGTTTTTTCCAAAAATAGTACCTATATTTCGTTTCGGAACTTCCCATTAGATTTTTCATTCCGATATTTATATTGCAACATTTTTTCCTTATCGAAATACTTCATTTTTGAAGCATAATCAAAAAATTTATTGAGAACTCATTCATTACCAAATGTGCTGAACTATTTTATGTCAAAAATAAGACTATATATTTTCTTGTTTCAGCTGAACTCAAATTTGATGTTAATAAATTGAAGAGTACAAGTGCATGCCAGTCTACTGAAGTGAAATCGAATATTCCTTCCCCATATTTCGATTCGACAAGATTTTCAATGATAGAATTGAAACAAACCCCCTCTGTTGTTCGATATACGCCTTTGTGAGTATTGCTTTCATTTCTTGCAGAATATCTGGTTGTGTTTGACATAACTGATCAAGTTGAAGTTTTTCATTTATCATTTCAATATTTACAGACATTTCTCCAATCATTATATTTCTGTAGAAATAGATATTCATTATTATGTGGAAATACCTTTCCCTCTTTTTTGAACATGAGTACTACGATAACAGAAAACGAATTTGATTGAGACTGTTTCATTGTACCTCCATTCGAATATACAGGATGTCCCAATAGTGCGTGTGTGCTTGATTTCATCGATGATGCGAAAAGATAAAATAAGTTTTAAATGAAAGTTAACAACAACAACAGGAATTCCACAATTTCCACAAATCAGTTTCAGTTAGTTGAACAGTGTTGCATTTTTTCGTGAAGAAAATGATATATTTCTTTTGAATGACACAAAGCTTTTGTTTTCATATAATGATCCCGAAGTTCCCTACTCAAAGCAAATTTGTTTTACTGTTACAATGCACCGTTGCCTTTTTTTTCAGAGAAATAATGCACCTCTATATTGAATAATTATGTTCTTCCCGAAGAATCAACTATAAATCATTTCTGGGAATAGTTGTATTTTGATTTCAATCAACATAATTTATATTGAGAATTATCACAGACCTCACAATACCTCACATAAAAATCGATAAAGGATTTTTACGATAAGTTGACCATGACATCAATCCTAGATATTTATATTCTCAACAGAGTTACTCCAAAATAACTAACAGTGAAAACTCGCGGTGTTGCCACGAGCAAATAGCCACGATGAGTTATTGTATTGCACACTTTCGACATTCGATCGTGGATAATTTTTATCAATTTTGCAATCAGTTCTCTTTGAAAAACAAGTAATTTTGATTTTTAAACAGTTACTTTCATAACTGAATCGCTGCGATATTTTGCATTGTGACGTGAAAATTTGAATGCTCAAACCGTCAACCAAATTCTTAGAAATGATAACAGCCTTGTTACTGTATTCCAAACGAGAATGTGCAAACTTTCAAAACGATCTTCGGCCGAGAGGTTGCCGGACCTAACTTCAATGGATTTGTATTTTTGGGAAGAGTAAAATCGGAGGCTTACTGTACTGCCGCTACTTCACAAGAGCATTAATGAAATTAGGAATTCGTGAGACATTCCAACGAATTATTTCTTCTCATCTGAGCCACAAGAGAACGAACTTTTTGAAATATTTCGAAAAATGTAAATGGAAGACATTTTGAAAATTATTGTTGGTGTTTTGTTTCGAATTCAAAATATTGAACATGTATACATGTCATTGATGTTTAGAAAATATTTTGAGAAACGCAAATAATGAACTTAGAAATATATAGCATGTTGGTATCCCTGGATAGGTATTAATGTAGAATGCGAAGGCAAATAATGAACTTAGAAATATATAGCATGTAGGTATTCCTGGATAGGTATTTTTATAGAATGCGAAGGCAGGCCAATGTACAGGGTCTTTCAATTGAAAAAATAGCATTAGCTTCAACTGAAGTAGGAGAAAATCAAAGGCCATTATAGGCTATTTTGGTGTCTTCACCCCACCAAATAACTTTCAGATATTCCATAAATCAACCCAATGAAAGCTGTTTCATCATTCGGCTTCACTTCCAGATTTCACAAAAATGTAGTAATTTGGAAATGGTCTATTCTGACAGGAAAGAAATTAGGTTTTGAGTAGTGAACGATAGTATTGACAGAAACAAACAAATTGTTTCCTGTTATCTCTCGACTGTTATAAGTGACGTATGTGAATTTTTATTTGTGCGGAATATCGCAAGCATAAATTATATTCGGCTAGAAGCTGTGAGACCTGAAGCACCCACTTTGTTACCTTCACAAGGTCATTGCTATCGCTTCAAGCCTGACTCACTACAAAAAAAATTACATCAGAATATTCGAAAATCAATGATATGGTGATAGTCTAGCTTTTAATCCTAGTAGGTGTACTCTGTGTATCAATACCCGAACTGATTCGTTCAAACTGTAGGTTTTAAGTAGTTCCTTCCCTACAGTTGAAATTCCAAATGTACTACCGAAAATATCAGTTCACTCCAGAGCGCCATATCAATCTCTAGCCGTCCATTATTGATGATAATTGCCTTCTGACAAGCACGCGCAACTTTCTGTATACGGTCATTTAGTAATTTCAACAAATATCTGGATCGACACAATTCTGATCGAGGGTGAGATGCTTAGATACCCATTGTTATTCTTTGTCCGATTAGAAATAGTTACTAATTCCCAATCAGTTTCATCATATTCTTGTGGATTAGAGATTGAATTCAAGACTTTTTCATATTCCTGAAATACTCGATTCATTTTTTTCAGTTTCTTATGGAATATTCTGTATAGTTGAAGAGAGCGATATATGTCTATGAGAGTATCGAATATGAATAACTTGCCTTTTTGGAGAAATGAATCAGTTATCAGTCACTATCGAAACATTGTTGTATCCCCAAAAGCTTATGCAGGAGTTTCTCTTGTGAAGAATCCTGCACTGATACCAGCGGGATATAATTCAATTGTAATATCGGCCAAGACATTGTCTATTTTTCTCTATTCGCCAAAAATATATTTTCAAAAGTCTAGTTTGTTTCGTGTGTGTCCGAAAATACAACTAATAAGGGTTTCTTGGTATTACTTCACGGGTCTCTGGAATAGCGAATTCCATCCTAATTCAACTGACTCTCCTCTATGCCAGAGACTAACATCTGAACAACCTTGATATAATTTATGAAACATTTTGTTTTTCTTCGAACTCCAAAAATGACGTTTTGTGACTGACATTCAAATATATGGGTTGATATTCGAATCATTATTAACATAATTAAAATGTATCTTCGATGTCGCCTGTACTTGAAGTAGTTTTTCTGCATAGACGATAAAAGTTGTAGCTTCGAAAAAAAATTAAACTCTCTTTAAACGTTTGCATTTTCCGAGTTTGTAGAAAAAAATAGCATATCCATTCCGGAAAGGGGATGTATTTACTTCCTGAAACACAATGAACCATTCATCCCCAAGGCGAGTAGAAGAATGAGCCTAGATATATTTCCGAAAATCTGCCGGTCCCAATATATCACTTGAAACGTTTCCTATTAGTTAGTAGTCTTTGAGTTTGCATTCCCTTCGATAATCTCTCAGAAAAAAAGTCAATAAAGTTCACTTCCGGTCAAATTCTGGAATAACTCTTTTTGAAACAGCTACATACCACGGATATGTAGTAGGTTTTTGTCCCTTGTTCGCGACAATACCACAGAGCCAAGGATTCCTGGTCCGAGAGTTTGTTAGTTGACCGACTGCCATTCATATATTGATAACCATGCTGCATACAAACTGTTATGACCTACATTGCATCTACTATATGAATATCTGAAAGAGTTTAAAAATCCAGTTCAACTCTGAGAACATTTTCATTTTAAGAAAGTAGATATTATCGTTCTGTCAAACTTGGAATGTTAAAATGCAAAATAGTTTTGAAACCCATTGAGTAAAAACTGAGAAATAAAAGCACAATGATGAAGTGGTGTAACATGATATTCAATTATTCTTTGATCAATTTTTGATGAAACATTACAGGTGTTTCCCAAGCGCAATAAATATTGTTGGACGGAAGGTCCTCTGAGTGTTACGGAATATTCCTAATAGTCAATATTGGTCCACACGATCTTCTTTCAACATTACATACGTTTTTTATGATCAAGCAATCTTCTCGTAATAATCTGAGGAATAAACAGTTCACTTGGATCAATAATTTGATAAAACTCGCATCAAAGTATCATATCACTTTCATCCACAATGGAGAACTTTGCTCAATTTGGGTTATTATAGTAAATGCATGTTTGAACAAAAATGAGTTGAGTGTAATTCATGAGTTTTTTCAATTCACTGCGGAAACTATTTCAATCAATTTGTCAAATGTTTGGATTTGAGTTTTAAAGGGATTTGTTTCTAATTCACATGTCGACAACAGCGCCTACGAAGCGTAGATGGTAGTTGGAGTGAGTATAGTTGATACAATTCAAAAACTGGTGCGCGTTATTATGGGCGTGGTCACACGGTATCCAGATTGTTGTAGAATTATGGAACGGACCTTCGAAGGGCCCTAACTTCGAGACGAAGGGCAAGCGCCGCGTTTGATTTCAGATTCGTGTTCAAAAAAGCTCTTGTGACCGGATAATAGAGATTTACCAAATATTCAGAAAGTGATGATGGAAGCAGGTGAACGATGTTGATGAAAACGTGTCAACTAATCTATTATGAAAGAAAAGTTTGTGTAACTTCCAGGGAACATTCTGTGATCCAATATCGACTATATGAAAAAGTCATTGATGTTTAGAGCATTTTCATCAAACAATCTTTAGTTGAATCCAATTGATTATAACTCGATACAGATGCTTCGATTCAATTTCAAAAATGAATAAGTATTCCTTCTCGTTTTTCCACTGTCATGAACGTAGATCGATTATACTTAACACTTCCTAAGATATCATTTTTGGCAATTTGGGCTTTTTCCATACAAGTTTCTGCTGTAGCGGTTGTAATTGTAGATTCTGGGTGTGAAGAAAAGATCATGAATACCCATTTTGATAATGCTATACTTTTTTGTGAAGTCATTATGCTACTTCGATTGGCCTATGTTGGGCCTCCAGAAAGATAAAATAATTTTCACATCAGAAAGATCTTTTTCCGAAAGACTACTTTGTCCATTTTGTCCCACTCTACCTATACCTCGATATACAAATCGTCATTGAAAAAATTGAATAAAAAATAACTGGTCATATAAGCTTACACATGAATTTCAGACCCAACTCTCCAGAATGGATACAAAATATTTCTAAAACACGGAACACTTCCACAACGGATACAACTCCTAGGTAAAAAAAATGTTGTGATGATAGTTGTTTTTGTGTTATGTTCGTATTCGTAGACAATATTGAAATCATTTCCGTAGAAACAATCGAAAAATATCTCGTTTCCCAACACTAAAATAGTTAGAGCTACTTTGGTTGGCGAAACGTGAGTCAAGAAGCATCTAAAGTTTTGGTTTTGGGAGCGAATCCAGTTGATTGTCTTTTTCATCGCTGTTTTCTTATATGTACTGAGTGATGAAAATGTACAGTATCGCCTTTTTTGTGTTGTAGACTCTTGTTTTTGTTTTCAATATCTTACTCTTCCTGTTTTTATCTCCGATATATGATAATCCATTTAATTTCAGTTCGAGAAGACTCTCGATTGTAATCCCAGACACAGAGGTTCTCTCATGTAATATCAGTCCTCCAGAACTTGCCATTGTGGAGAGGTCAGATCTCTTCAGTCAGAAAGGCTCCGTTCTGAATATGGAGTGTAATCTACATGAAACCGATCTCGACGATTTGGAAAGAAACAGTTACTGTGATACGGCCTCGGTGGCATCTGATCTGACTAGAATGTGCGTCAGTGACGAAGAGGATAAAGGGATATTGATAATAAATGGAAGTGACAAAAAGTGCTAATTTGACAGCTCATTTCATTGATGGTGGTGTAATACAAAAAACATAATGGGAACATTTATTGTCAATGCTCATTCCATGTGAATCTTGATGTATGATAAAATTAACGCATTGACGTACTAAGGAAGGTGATGTAAGGAACATTTTTTTTTTCATCAAATCAGAGAAACTATCCTCAGGGAAATTATAGTTCGACCATTTCTTGTCATTCACATATTATGGAAAAATACTCATATAATCATGATATAAGTAATTTCCTGGGTCAGAAAAGGCATAATTTTGGTTCAAGTAGGCTTGATTCTTTCAAACTTGGGAATCAAAATCCGATACATGGACATGAACGATTACAATAGTAATATTTGCAGAAAGAAGTTTTTGATTTTGAGTTATGTACCATTAGAGCTATCTCGTCTCAAGTGCGCATTAAATATTACGAGTATTTTTTGAAAATCTACATGTCCTCAAAATTCAAGACCAATACATCTTATTTGACAGTTTCATATTTTCCACTAATGTTGAGGGTCTTCAATGATTTTTTTTTAAAATGGCATACATGCATTTAAGAAATCATTGCATATATGACGAAACTGTGAAAACTTCAAGTTTTGGAGCTGCAACTGCAGCAATCTTCCACACATACAGAAAATCCATTGGATATATTGTGAGCAACAAAAACATGGAATCGGCTCCTTTCAGTATGTGAGATCAGGTGAGAGTATACTCGTGGAGAACATGTATTAGTTGAACTGATACCACGTGAGCTGAAATACGTACCTACCCTTCTTCTGTCAGATCTGAGAAAATAAAGAAAACAATTCAGACGTGATATTCCTGAGACCTAAAGTTTTGGTACGCCAGATATCAATCACTTCGATTTCTATCCTTATTTGAGAATAAGTTTCATCGTCTTTTGAGTTTCTCAGAGGTACGGCTGTGTAGGGGCCCGATGTATATCGTCAGAATTTGCGTTGCAGAAAGGGGACTGGAACCCTTGCGAAGGCTTATAACATATTGTGACGGTGGCTTGCCAATTCAGTGGTGCGTAAAAATTGTAAATACACCTATTGGGTACTGATTCCTTCAATTTTGTGATTGTCTCTTTGAATGGATATAATGGAAATGTCAATAAATATACATTTTCAGTGAACGATTATTTCAAAATGGATCATTAAAGAAATAAGGTGTGATAAAATTGAATACAGTGTGAAGATATTACCTATATTTCCAGCTTATTTGATCCATATAAATGAAACAAATGAATTATGGAGGGTATAAAACAATGAATGATCATGTACCTAAGTATACTATGAATAAAGCTGAGTTTTCACCCCCAGATGAGTTTTGGTTGGTTGTTTTCACGAGAGGTTGGAACAGAAATACACTACTGAGAGTTCAAAATTTTATTTACCAATGTTTCGGCGATTAATTTTTGTCTTCCTCGGGGCTTACAAAGATGAATAAGTTTGTGAATAAATACATAAAGTATTTTCAGACAAACTCCTGTGCAATACCACCCAGTGAGTGTAGTCACCCAATTAGGTTTTAGGAAGTATAGTGATATCAGTACATTTGAGAAATATAATATTTTTTATTGCAATTACGAAAATATGTAAAAATAAAAGAATATGGTATTAAACGGTGAATATAATCACTGAAAGACATGATACAACGAATAACACACACAAATTGGAATCAATCGACTAGAAATTTTCAGTACTCGAATGTCAGTGAGTCTTTATTTCGTCTCCCGCCAAACCGAAGTGGGTGTTTAGAGATAACGGATTATTTGTTCCGAAGTATTGTCAATCCGTTTTCACCTGAGATGTTTGGGTCTATGCGTTGTCGAGATGTTTCTAAAAATTTTATTTGAATTATAATCCACTTTCAAATCAACACACTTGTCTTGGCAATATGAGTCATCTCGAACAATAGTCTTTTTTACATATCATTTTCCTTATCTGCAATCTTTGTTAAATTGAAATCTAACTTTAATGTTTCAATTCGAAATAGTGAGTGGTATTGCAGAAGAGTTCGTCTAATTATGCTTTGAATATGTATATATTTACAACCTTACTCTTCTTTGTAGCCCTGAGGATTTATATTTCGTATAAATTTTTTTCCTAATCTGACTCTATTAGCGAAATGTGAATCGAGTGCGAGTGATAGGTACCTATCAGTTTGGTGTTCAGATAATTAATTATCAATTATTAACAATAACGAATTTTCACCACCAAATGTTTCATCCTCTTAGGAATTGCTACGTACAGTGTATACGCAGGCTTGAGGAATTCATTGGGGAGGGGTTTCCAGATTGATGAAGAGTTCATGGTTCATGAATGAGTATCTCATGTGCCACGGTTCACTGTTTTTAGGCGGTTTGGTACCAAGTTGTTGGTGAATTTTCTCCAGTAATCACACAAGAAGCTAATTGGCTTCTGATATTCTCAATACACGTCATAGATTACTTATCATAATACGTGAATATTATTCTTTCGTAGTTATTTTGATTATTGAACTACCGAAATCAAAAAAAAAAAAAGGTAATTTTTTTGCGAACACATTGGTGGAAAACGAATTAATTAATTTCTATTCTGAAAGTTCCTTTTAAGGGCACAGCCACGCTGCAGTAATCGCAAGGAACTCGAAAGAATTCATTGGAAAACCATAATTTTGTGATAGACAATTTTGCCAAGAGTAAACAGGGGATCAAACTGATCGAAAGATTAAGTGACCCTTGTTCTCATTCCCGACCATTTCCCAACTAATCGGCAATTATATAACTTGACTGAAAAATCTAATTTGAATTTTCTGTTTCCTCACTCGGATACTCAAAACGAAACAATGATGATTATTCACCAAGGATTGAACTTTTTTGCATACGCTACTGTATGAATTTATTGCAAGGGCAACGACCTGCTACCACAAATCCTAATAAAGTTTGGCTAGGAGTTGAGCAACTCACGAAGCATATGTTGCATACATTTAGGAGTAAGCGAGAAAGTCGAGAAACGCGCTCTCAAGGAAGTATGATTTACCAATTTACCTAAGAATTATTATGTTTCTCTCATGTCAAATATCGAGTTATGCACCTCGAGGTCATTCGAATCAAGTTTCATCAGACCAAATTTATGCCTTTTAATGCCACATTTTTATTTTCAGAAACAATGCATTTGGTAAACATTTTGAAACAGGTGTGTAATTTCAATCAATATTTTCATTTTGAAATTGTAAAATGCGATTTCAACGTGTACTTTTGTAGGAAGATTGGTGAATCAATTGACATTTTCAACTGTTCATTCATTGGGTGAGAAATCGAATTATTCGTAGAAAAAGAATTTACTTTTTCCAGCATGTATGATTGTAAGATTACATAAAAGTTTGCAGGGAAGTATGAATGTGTTGTTATTTCTGAGTTTTCACTCAGTAGTCCAAGGAGAGATCATAATTGAACACCATTTCATTCAAGAGCAGTAATTTTTGTCAAAGTAATTTCACTTTCGCATTGTAGTCGTCCGCCCC
The DNA here is from genome assembly GCA_032362365.1 of Zygogramma bicolorata. Lineage (NCBI taxonomy): Eukaryota > Metazoa > Arthropoda > Insecta > Coleoptera > Chrysomelidae > Zygogramma > Zygogramma bicolorata. The sequence continues at coordinate 2,851,869 of JAVJAQ010001747.1, read as the reverse complement.
ATATATTGTTCGCGGATTCCTATCGAATATTCGATTCATCACCCAATTTTTCTAACACAAGACAATTGAATGATATTTGATCTCTGAGAGTTTCCCGCTATAACACCAATGTTAATTGCCTTCGTATTCATTGATTCACATTCTCACCCTTCTGTTTCAATCTGTTTATATTTTGATTCATCAACACTTTTTCGTCATTCATTTCACGAGAGGACTAATTTTTCGACAGGTCTCATCAGAATAACAAATATTCACTGTGGCATAATATGTACATATCGTAGATGTTGATCAACTAGTATGAAATGTAATAGGTGCATATATGAAGGAAATATTTCAAATATTATCGTATATTATGTATATGTTGGTCGAAATCTTGATTCTTGAAGAATCGTATTCAAATCGAATTTCAACCACAGGACATACTATAGCCCTCATCTACTGTAGGTTTGCGAAGTCCTCGTTATTGGAGACATCTCATGAATCAATTTCATAGCATTTGCCATTGTTTGTGTCGCCTTCCTTTGAAGCAGTATTTACTGACATTGACAATTCAATTTTATCCGAAAAATTATTCAACAGAACTTGATATTGAACATGTCCCAAGAAATGATTTTTTCCCAAATAGTAAATAGTACAAACTTGTTTGATGTTGATCGTTTTTGTGTATAGTAAATATGTTCTTCACTATATCAGGTATCAATGTTCATATCAGAAAAAAATTTGCTATTTTCTCGTGAAAAATCGTATAATGAGTATGAAATTGTAGACGAGACTAATTATGGTTCATCCTCGACAAAAATGTCAACAAAAGTTTTCTGACGATAGATTGATGTCAACTGATAGACAAAACATTCCAGAAGTGTATATATATAACCACTGTTACTGTTTAGCATATGTACTCTTAGATAATAAAGATAAGCTGTCTGTGATTATGAATACTGAAATTATATATCTCTATATGAGTGTGATATTGAGATGATGTTATTTTAAACCCGAAACACATAGTTTCAGAAATTATCTTGAAATCAAATCATTCACATATTCGGGAAAATCTTTTGTGCTGTAGAATAATTTTTCAAGTGGTTTTTCTTTTGTGCGAGTTGGGGATCTATTTATGGATATGATGCAGAGAATGAATGTATTTATTACCGGGTTCTTTATTTTATTTGTGACTTCGAGTTTGTTCAGTTGTGGAGAAATTTGACGTATAAGTATGTTACTTTCATATATATATATATATATATATATATATATATATATATATATATATATATATATCGAGTTGAAAACTTTGTTAGAATTTATTTCAATGTACAATATCGATCTCTGTGAATTAAAGAAGTTAGCGTTATATGTATGACAAAATATATATTTGGTAATGACCTGCTCAGTTTTTTCTTCGAATTCTTCTCGCAGAAAAAATATCTCGACGAGAAAATCGAGAAACACACATCACAGATCATGTTCGTTTCCCGATTTTTTTTGCCAATCATTGAAAAAAAGAATATTATTGATTCCACTGAAATATGAGTGATTTTATGTTCATTTCCGTCACTAATCCATGTCATTTTGGTAAAAAATCCTGAACAAATCAATGTGATGAACATGAATGCAAAATAATGTTCCATGAGCCTGAATTCTGTATTAGGAAAATGATTTTCGAGTTACAGTTTAGTGCACATTTAGTGACATGAAGAAAGGGCAGTGTTATTGTCATTATCATCCATCAATCCCTACAACCGGATATATTTTTACATACCTATATTAAACATAAATAAAAAATGCACAAATATGTATTATGTACACGTATCAGATACATGGAATTTGAAACTGAAAACAACAGAATCACGACTTGGCGCACTCGGTTTCTGGGGAATTAAATATGTTGCAACGCTGAAAACAGATTCCAATTACAAATAAAAGTTCAGGCGCAAGTTTTTGGAAGGGTATGCTAAACTCTTTTCTCAAACGTCGTAGGAGAGACTCAGGTAGCAGATACGGTATCCCAGGGGTCTGATAGTATGACCAGAAAAGTCTTTTGCAATAGGGTGTATGCTTCAATTACAAGGGGTACCGGCTGCGATGCTCTGAATAAGCAAATATAAATACTCATTTGCAACCATATATGTAATGCTGTTATTACTAACGTCATTGAAGATTGGGAAGTGTCACATTACACACCTCTACTTCCTGCCCTCATTTCATCTATTCTAGATGGATACTTTTTATATTTGAGAAAATAACACATTATTTTGACAAATTTTATAATACCTATTCAATGGCAAACAATAAAAAACAACACTGAACTAAAATACAAAAAACTACTTATTGATAATTATGGTTGAATTTGAATTATTGTAAACGTTTATTGGAATATTTAGGCCTGTACCAGCGCTGGACCCCCCAACAGTTGTCTCTTTGGGCGACAAATTAATTTCATGTTGAATGAGTGAGGTTTGTGAACAACTTACAACAACATGAAGGTATGGCACATTGGGAATGCATAGTGGCAGCTTTCGTTTTATTCTCTATTGAGCCATCCACATAACCCTCTGCCACAGTGCTGGATTTCCATCCTCTCAGACTTTTTAATTGGAGTACACTTGCACCACTGTTGACAAGTAACGTAGCGGCGGTTCTTCTGAGTGCGTGTCCTGTGAAGCCTTTCCAGTTCTCTAAACTCAAAAAACTAGCAATTTCTTGGGGAAAATTAGCTATTGTATTGTGTCCAATTGGTTGATTTCTTGCTATTCCTTCTTTGAGCTGAACAAAAAATCTATCGATTTGTATGGTTTTTCTCAAATTTATGTAGTCTCGAATGATCTCCACCCATACTGGATCAGTAATGAGAAATGATCTATTCGTGTGTTTTAGAATATGGAATCTCAAGCGAAATTTTTTCTTCAAAAGCCACATCCAACATTTTCATTTCCACAAATTCGTCCGTCCGACAAGCTCCAGACACACCTATTATTGATGCTACCTAAAACAATAAGGAAAAATGATACCATAATACCAGTATACTCGTATTAGCTCAAACACGTTTTCTTTAACTTATTTAAAGAATCACAAATAACTTACCTCTATCGGTAGAAGATTATTTGAAGCATTATTTGAAAAATCCTCTATATTCTTTCTCTAACATATTTTGAAAATGTCGCCCCAGATATCAGGGATATCATGGTGAATCAGCATTATGTTGACGATTCTTTACACTCAAGAGATGAATTGAAAGATACCATCTCAACAGTGAAAAATGTTATCGAAATTCATAACCAGGGTGGATTTGAAATGGTCAACTGGGTTAGCAATTCTAAAGATCTGTTGGAAGCAATTCCCCTCGAGTACCAAGCCAACAAAAATTCACCTATGAATTTGGATGCGGAAAATCTAGAGAGAATACTAGGGCTATATTAGGATGTACAAAATGATCTGTTTGTATTCAATTTGAAATTTGATTAAATTCCTAAAAACATCATTACAGGAAGCAAAGTTCCGACAAAGCGTGAAATCATGAGAATAATCATGAGTATCTTCGACCCACTTGGATTTTTATCTCCTCTAGTTATAAATGGAAAGTTGATTATGCAGGACTGTTGGAGACAGAATATAGATTGGGATGATATGGCCCCAAAAGATATCCACGAAAAATGGAAGATCTGGTATCAGGAACTAGATAAATTACATACATTCAGAGTACCTAGAAGCTACTTCAGCAATATAATTTCGAGTGTGCAGCTAAATATATTCTCGGATGCAAGCGACAGGGCTCTATGTAGTGAAACTTACTATCGAATAGAATTTATGGAAAATATAGAAGTTGCTTTCGTATCATCAAAAAGTAAAATAGGTCCTCTGAAAATGGCAGTGACAGTTCCACGAATGGTACTCCAGGCAGCGATTTCAGCAGCACGTCTTGAAAATTTGATAAAGAACGAAGCAAAATTCAAAATTTCTGGTACTTTCTATTGAACTGACTCGGAATAGTTCTCTGTTCGTTGAAGTCTCAGTCAATTTGTATGAAACCTTATGAATCTATCAGAGTAAAGAAATATTGGAGCTATCTACACCTGATATCTGGAACTGGGTACCATCGAAATCAAATCCTGCAGACCTCGCAACTAAAGAAATACACGAAGTTGACATAACGTATTCAGGAATGTGGTTGAGAGGTCCTTGTTTCTTGAATTCAGCCCAAGAATACTGGTAAAAAGAACTGAAAGTCCCTCAATACAGCATAAGAATCGAAAACACATTACCTACCACAGAAAAACCCGACTATATCACGTACGAATCATGCATTCCAGATGCAACAAGATTCTCCAGATGGATGAGACCGATTCGTTCAACTGCCTAGATATTTCGATTCGAACATAATTTGAGAAATCCCTTCCCTAAATTTCATGGAGGAATGATGGTAGAAAAATATCAGAGTGCAGAGCAAATATGGTGGAAATATCTTCAGAGTCGACATTTTCCTGATGAAATAAATTGCTTGAAAATTAGAAAGAACGTTTCAAAAAATTCAGCACTTCATCAACTTTCCTCATTTATGTATAATGATGGTATTATTAGGATGGACAGTCGAATTAAATATGCTGATGTTGAATACGATGTGAAATTTCCAATCATTCTGCCTTCTGGGAAACACGAAAAAATCATGAATCTTCTAGTATTGCACCACCATGAGCTGATGAAACATACAGGACAAGAAACGGTGTTGAACAATCTAAGGCAAAAATTTTGGATAATTAGTATCAGACAAACATATAAAACCGTCACAGAAATGTGTTATATTTGTAAAATGAGAAGAGCAAAGCATTTCCAACCCGAAATGTCTCCCCTGCCTGAATTCAGAACGGAAAAATTCACGAGGCCATTTAGCTACCGCGGTTTGACTATATCGGGCCCCTTCTTGTGAAAGTGAAGAGAAGCGTGGAGAAGCGATATGCTGCACTCTTCACATGTTTGAATACAAGAGCGATTCATATCGAACTTTCTAACAGCTTATCCACTGCCTCAGTTCTAATGGCAATCCAAGGATTTATGGGCAGACGGGAAATGCCACTGGAACTTCATTCCGATAATGGTTGCAACTTCGTAGGAGCTGCTAATGAAATAAGAAAGTGTTTAGAGAACTTGAACCAGAACACAATAATTGAAGACTTGAGCAAACGACAAGTGAAATGGTTTTTCAACACCCCATGTGCTCCACACACAGGTGGAGTTTGGGAGCATTTGGTACGTTCAGTCAAGGCAGTCTTGACCAGTATCCTGAAAGAAATGCACCCTATAGAGGAATTACTGAGAACTCTTTTAACAGAAGCTGAGGGCATTGTGAACTCGAGACCACTCAGCTACATTTCAAATGATAGTGAGGACAATTTGGAAGCTATCACGCTCATGCATTTTCTGATAGGAACACCGAATATCGAAAATATACCAGGTGACTTCGACAAAATGGATTCATTTATCAGAAAACAGTGGCGTATTGCTCAAATGATATCCCAGGAAATGTGGTATTGTTGACTCAAAGAATATCTCCCTCTTCTTCAAAGAAGGCACAAGTGGCAAGATAAAGAAAATGCAATTGAAATTGGCGAAATCGTAGCATTACCGAGTCCTAATGGAAAAAAGAGTGGACACTAGCCAGAGTCATTAATCTATTACCTGGACGAGACAAGCAGATGAGAATAGTGGAATTAATAACTCCCACAGGAACTCTACTTCGACCCGTGAATGGCCTTCGGCTGGAGGTTAGAGAATGTTAAATATAAATATAACACTTTGTATAGTTGTTGTTGTCGAGAATTTTGAGAATTGTTGTCAATGTGAGTTGAAAGAAGTAAATACACAACTCAAAGATATTTTTTTTTATTTGTGATCATAAATATAGCATTAAGTGATACATGAGAAAAGATATTGGAAACTTCAGAAACTCGTCCTGATAATGAGTTCAACAAGAATCTGAAAGCTCGATTAGAATCAAAAAGGTGTGAATGTCCGTTATCATGCTAATTTTATACGTACTTTCTACGTTAATTGTATCCAAGATGCATATAACCCTGGTGCATTGACTCATACCTGAAAAATCGTAGTCATAAACTCTCGATATCTGGCATTCTTGATTTTGAAGAAATATAACTAAAGAAATCCCTTCGAGAGTTTGCCACCAGAGGCGCACCTCACGAATCTGGTTTCGAAGCCTACCCTGATCCACTGGAATTTTGATCTGTGATGCCGTGAACGGTAAACGTCAACGGTCCCGCCTTTCGATTAAATCAAATTTATAGGTTATGTCATGAATCATAACTTATAATGCTTTTTCCTTTCGCTTTCAAGTTGTTGAAATATGAATTAAAATCTCTGTGAATGTGATTTTGAATGTTCCTAATCAATGGTTGTGTGTGAAACTGGGAAGTATAATGGATATCTGAGGAACCGAAGATATGTAAGTAATTTTTCCTCTTTATTCAATGTGTTCAAAAAATGAAACGTAATTGTAACGTGATTACGAGCCGATGATATGAAGGAAGTAATACATGTTACGCGAGCGATTTATTATGAGTTTCGTACAGGGAATTAGTGAATTGAATCGTGCACTCCTCAAATGATGTGTAATTGATAGGTTTCTATTAGACAAACTTGGCCTTACATATTTTGTATACTGATGATTCTATTGGTGACGAAAAATCCCGCGAGGATTCAGCCAATAATACCGTCGGTATCGACATTCACTCGTAAGCTGCCGCCTGGTTGGAAATGTAGCCTAAGAAAATCGAATTTGTATTACTACCTGTGTCACTACCTACCGTCAAAAATATAAGCTCTGGCTTCGGTTTCTCAGATCGAGAGGATTTGGCTAAACAAAAGCATATCAGTTGACGCACCAGGGTTATATGCATCTTGGTTGTATTGGTAACTCATCTGTATGCCAAGCAGATAGTGATACATTGAATACTACAGATTTCCTTGGAGTTTTTTTTTAAACCATGCCGATGAATGTCAATTTTCGTTTAATGAATTTAGAGATGAATATACTGGTGTCATGCCTGACGTTGGTATAATGAAAATAGAACTCATAGAAAGTTTGACGATAATCTTTGTTTGTATACGATGAAAACTGACCTGATTATGGGTTCGTGTGTAGCCGTGAACAGGATTATCACTGATTACTGGAAAAAAAGTAGCGGAGCTCTAGAAAAAAAAAGATAACCAAATTATTGATTTAGCATCGGATATAATCAGGTGCGATATAAAATCGAAGCCATTTGATATAACCGATTTTGGAGCACCAAGCAAATTTCTTGATGGTACTGACAATGACATTCCTCCAACTCTGAAACGATTCATGTCGAATGTTTATGTTAACGACGTGTTTATCAACAAGGAGGTCGCTACGATATATCATTCAATTATCTCATAGGTTTGACCACGATCATTTTCGACGCCAACTTTACTTGGGCTTTCATCGATGACTCAAAAAAAACTCGCATCAAAGATTTGGATTGATGGATTAGCGTATCCAGGGCTGTGCGCGTCTTACACTACACTATGTTATTCGAGGCAGCTATTGTGAATAACCCGGAAACATATAAAATAACTACAGACTATTATGTACAATTCGTTTTCGACAATGCCGACACTCATAACAATACCCTCGACGATTTCAACACTTTCCATGCGATTGGAGGCATTATGTGCGTTACACCTTCAGATGTTACGATAACTAGATCGAATACAATGCCATCATTTGAAGTAATCGTAAAAGTTTGGCTCTGTGGATGTAAACATTTTTGATAACCTCTCGTGGTTTAAATGACGTGCCTGTTCAAAATTTGAGTTATGTGCATTCAATACAGACTGAAATTGAGAGCACATCATATGATATTGCTTGGTTTTTCGGAAAGTACTATGATACAGCCGACACAAGGATGGAATGGATTTATGTCAAATTTATACGATAAGTGTCGTATGCTATATCTAGCATTATTCCATAACCATTTATAAATACTCCCCAAGCAATTACGACACAGGATTCAGGAGGTATAGTCAACCCCAAGAAATGGTCACTTTCGATCAGCAGCTGTACTTGGAAGCTCGCGAGATAATAGCAAACTCCGATCCAAATAATGATCCTTTCGATTTGAAATGCGTCATAGTTCGACTCGGGGGATTTCAAATGCTCATGTCCTTCTAAGGTGCGATAGGATATTGAATGGTTGAGAGCGGGATCAACGAAGCATTTAAACAAATATATGTAGTACGCGTTCTCATGTACGAGGTCATTCGCTCGTTTAATTGACTTTATCGAATATTATTTGCGAATCTATGACTATATCTGACGTGAACCAAGTCGAAATTGAGAATTTACTTGCAGAAAGTGCAACAGAAACTTTAAAAAACTACTTGAAAATAGTAAAGAATGTGATGATATTAAAAATAGATTCCAATCTACAATCAATGATTCAAATCGTAGTGCACAGCTTTGGATTGAATATTTCAAAATTATTAATTTCATGAGAAACTTCATTACAGCAGAACGCTCAGGAGATTTGGTATCGAATCTAGATGCAGTGCAATTGATGCTTCCATACTCTCATACTTCTGGCCACAACTTGTATGCAAAGTGTGTGCACTTGTATTTGCAGGACATGATAAATATACGAAACATCATGAACGAGTATGAGTACGATAAGTTTGCAAATATGGAATATTTTACCATACGAATGACTGATAAATTTTGGTGATGGACATGACCATCGAACGAGTTTTGATGGAATCTATGAAGTGTCTGGGTGGATCAACGCAAGGTCGGGGTACTTCCGAGAGCGTTTTATCAAAATGGGTACTATCCTCCTTTGTTTTAGTGGATCTCTGCAACAAGGTGGAATCTTTTTGCAACATTTCGTATTCATCATCAGAGCAACATGTTGACGCGAGAATTACCCGAATATCATGAGATGCCAAGGATTTCAAAGAACTATTTGTTTTTTTGGGATTCAAGATCCCTTTCCAGTGGGTGAAAAAAAATGTCCATTACAGGTATTGTTGAAAATGGATAAATGACTTGTTATAAAGCTTTTGAGATAGGTTCTGAATTGCTAAATCTTTACCTTCATCAGTGACGATTGATAACGATATCATAACAATAGGTTCGATACAAATCTTTCAAAGAATTTCTGAAAATAATGTCCAAAATCGATATGAAATAATATTTGAAATTAGAGCTTGCTCTTTATCCTTTGTCATTTATTGACACAGGTTGTTGAAGTAAAACCAATTAATCATCTTTTTATGATGCATTTAGCGATGAAGCTGTTTTGCTCACTGGAAAAGTTATGTATTGAGAATATTGGTGGAGCAATTGATTTCGATAGAACAATCAAAATACGACTGATCGCTGCCCTGAGTGAAGAACTTAATTTATTAGAATTCCAAACGAGAACTGCAGAAGAAGACACGGATGTCTTGATTCTAAAAACAGCAATAGAAAACGCATCCAGAATTTGCAATATTATTAACTGGTTCCTTTGAATCGAATTTCTAGCCCACATAATAACATATACTTCATGAAACCAGTAAGAGAGAATAAATCTGCAGCGAGTTACGTATCTTGTAGTTATGTATCTCTTCCTGATAGAGTAGAATTCTTGCATGTATTCACTGTGATGATGAGATTTCTTATTCTTATAATCAAGGAAAAAATAAGGTTCGATCAGATCATTCTTTGCAAATTCGGAATTGAAAACATGCGCGGAAATTTCAGACAGATGCAGATCCCGAAGAATTAGTCAGTCGCGGTAACAAAATTATTTCTATTTTATACGGCGGTAGTACAGAAGTTGATTTGACTGAATTGCGCTACTTTAACTTTCGAAGAGCGGCGTGTAAATCAACTTTTAAGTTAGACAGCCTTCCTTCAACAGCTGCTGTGCTAAACAGCACATATTTTGCTCGTATCATCAAATACAATTGTGGTTGGGTGGATGCCACGCGATGGAGGTGGAAAAGAACAGACAATGGTTTGCAGCCTGTTTTCTCAACCGGAAAGCTTCTACCTGAGGATATGTTGAGCTACATGTGGTGTTAGAAAACATGGATTGCAATGCACGAGTCTTTGTAATAGTTGCCATGGTTAAACATACATGCACGAACGCTGATAAAAAATGTGTTGAAATCTCAGATATTGATCAAGAATTTTCAGACGAGCATAAAATCTTCAATGATGAATCAAATGTTCCGGTACAAAGCTACAGTTCGAATGATCCTACCCAATGTGTGGTTGGAAGTGAAAATGATGAGGATGAGAGCGATGCGAACGAAATTGAATATCCTATCGCAAATAACCGACCAAAATTGTAATAGGAGTACACAAATGCTTCAAATGTATGTATAGAAGGACATCAATATACATTAATATTCATTTAATTCTTCTACGAACAAACCTATTTCAAGTCAACACTCACTTCCTATGTCACGACATTATTAACCTTTCAACAGGATAAAATCATCGTGGTAGAGGACCAAGCAAATCCACCGAAACGTATTGCCAAGGAAAGTTAACTTTCTTTTTTACCACGATAATTAGGAGCCCCCTTTTGTTCATTTTCATAAAGCAACGAGACCTCGACGACTGCACAGAGCAAGACTGATATTATCATATAGGAACCAGCAGATTTTGTTTTCCACACTTATTATCGTATTCATTGATGGGGGCAGTAGAAGTTCTTCTGGAACCGGGAAGCCGGAGAGAGCGACCCAGCGCTAGGCGGCCGTCTATTCCATCGCGAGAAATATACTGATCATAGCCCAAAATGACCTCGCTGTCTGTGTCTTGGGAACTACTGGACGGATTTTGTATTTTTTTCCAATTTGTACAAGTGCATCGAGATATGATCGAATATCACTATGGCCTGCCCAGATTGTTTTCGGAAATATCTCAAATCACAAATATTCAATTTTTACGCTGCGAATTTAGTGAATTATTCGTTCATTTCAAATTTCACTCGGATAATACGATATCAAATTTTTATTTCGTAGTTTTGTGGGTTCGTAACCTACCACAACCTGAAAAAATAAGAATTATTATTGGAATCCATACAAGTGTAGAAGGGCAGATTTTCAATCTACCCCGAAAAGTTGCTGCGTCTATTGAAAAATAGTTCTTTCCGGATAGAACGAGTCCAGTTAGTCAGCAACTTCTCGTATAACTCAAATTTTCATTATCAAAAAATAATAAGAACTGATATATATGATAATACTTACGTTCTCAAAACTTCTAGGCAAATTCCTTTTCAAATGCAAATATCTCGTATAGACAATTCTCGTGGTTGACATTTGTCAAATTATTTCAAATTCGACATAACATTTTGCCCTTCAAGAGGGTCAGCCATCCGCGATCCATATCAAGCGAACTCATAGATATGCATTCTTCACCAGACAGCATGATGAAAGCAGATTCCTCTAATTTTCGTTTCTTGCCATTGTTTTCTTTCGTTATAATTTCAGTGTCGTTCCAATCTACTGTGTGGTGTCCATCGGCAGTAAGAATGTGTTGTGATGATTTAGAACCACCTATCTGTCTGTTCCTGATGTACATCTTGTGTTCACTTTTCCGCAATTCCAATGGTCGAGACGTTTCACCGATATATTTTTGACTGCACGAACAAGGTATTTGATAAATAGAATTTTTTGTGTTTTCTGTTGGGTTATTTGGTTTGGAATGTGTGAGTATCGATCTTAAAGTATTTGTTGTTTTGAATGTTGTTCTAATATTATATCTGCTGCCGATCCGTTTTATCTTTTCAGACAAACGAGGGACATAAGGTTTAATGTTTGTTACAGATTGTGTATTTAGTGTGGGTTCTATATCTTCATTGTGGACTATGTTCGTATTTTCAATTTCTGTCAAAGTTTTCTCTATGAATTTTTCTTGATATCCATTTTCTTCCAATACTGATTTTATGAAGTTTATCTCATCATTGATTTTTGCTTGTGAGTTACATACAATTTTTGTTCTATCATAAAGGCATTTTACTATACCTCTCTTGACACTTGTGTGGTGGTTTGAGGTGTAGTGATATCTGTTGGTATGTGTTTTCTTTCGATATACACTTTTATCTACATGGCGTGTCGATTTCTTTATCATTACATCTAGAAATGGAAGTTCATTGTTGTTTTCTGTTTCTAATGTGAATTTTATTGTTGGTTCTTGTTTGTTAATATGTTCCAAAAATGTGTCAAGTTCATTCTGACCATGACTCCATATAGCAAAAACATCATCAACATATCTCAAACACACCTTCGGATCGTTTGGATAACTTTATATGAACGAATCTTCAAAATACTCCATATAAATATTACTGAGAATTGAAGAAAGTGGTGAACCCATAGCCATACCAAATTCTTGTTGATGAAAATCATCGAATTGAAAATATGTTTTTTCTGCACAAAGTTTTAAGATATCCATGATCGCATCTACATTCAATTTTGTCTATTGATCAGTCTTTCATCATTCTCTTATTTTCTAATCTATCGTTTCTCTAATTTTTATTTGACAATTTATAAAGTTTTGTTCAAAGGAACGTTGGTGAAAAGACCTTCTACATCGAAACTTACTAACATGTTTTCAGTTTGTATATCAATTCGATCTAACTTTTCCATTAGATGTGAAGTATTCTTCATGAAACTATCACCATTACCTGATAGAGGTTTCAATATTTGGAGTATGTATCTTGCTAGTTTTTGGCATGGAGATTCAATGGAACTCGCGATGGTTCTAAGAGGATGATTTGGTTTGTGTATTTTTGGTAAGCCATAAAAATGGGGTGGTTTATTATAATTATAAATGAGTTGTGTGCGTTCTGGTTTTGAAAGTGTGTCTTTGTATTTCAGTAATGTTCTGTATATTTTCTGTTCAATGGCTTTTTTTGGGTCTTGTCTGAGTTTATCGTACACTCGTTTCGATGTTACAGATGTGTTTTGGTTGTGTATGTCATATGTGGCGTTTTCACCTATTTTACACTTGTATAGATTCCAATATTAATTCTAATTTTTTCAGATTGTGGTAGGTTACAAACCCAGAAAACTACGAAACAAATATTGAACCACCACAAAATGATGACGTTCAAACAATACAATATCAAATGTTTCCTCAGACTGAGAAAGCAAGTTTATTTGGACTTTCGAATATGAATGAAGCATTGCTCATAATAAACATCACCGTACCAATTGATATTTTTAAAAATTTGAGTATATGATTTCAATGTTAAGAAAATATTTGGTACATTTATGTGCAACATTATTCTTTGAGTATCTATAACTTGTAACTGAAAATGTTCATTAACATTCATCTATTCGCAAGTTTATTCTGTCTACGTTAGGTTAGTCAGGTCCTATTAGGCATTTCATATATTTGTCAACATCTCTTCAAATAACGAAATGAATGTACCAGTACAAAGGTGCCTGCCCCTTTGAGAGTTTCGTTTGTTTTTTCCGAAACAGTGTGATTTCCATGCCAATTATATATAACGCCGTTTTTGGAATGAGCGTCGTATCCTTCAACAGTGTAAGCAGCATTCATTATTCGTGCGTTGAATTAGAACGTTTGCGAAGTTGCAGCAAGTGAATCATTCCACGTTGTGAATAACGTTATTGTGTGCTCTGCGTTACGACTTATTCCGTTATTGATACATCAATTGCAATGACGATCCAGGGGCAGGGCTTTATTTACAATAACGACGGTATGCGGGGTGTTGGGAATGTCGAAACAAGAGAGCGTCGTACCGTGACCCTTGAATGTGAAGAAACTATTAACTAAACGGTCAAATATCTCTTTTCATTTCATTTTAATGAACGATTTTATAACGCATTTTTTGAAATTTGTTTCTTCAAAAAATCTTTTTTTGATTATTCAGAAATCATTAAATGAAATCATAAATTGCCATTTTCCCTATATTTGACATGTGTCGTCAATTACTTGGAAACTAGACGGTGGAAAAATTTGAAAAAATGTATTCAAATTCAAGAATTTAATCTTTGATTTTGATAAACGCAAGAGTATCCTTAAACTAGTTATCATCAATTATATAATTTAACATTTTATTTATTCATAAATAAATTCATTCACCACATAATCAAAGGGAAACTACTTTCTCATTTTTTTTTTCAAATCATCAAACAGCAGTAAACATGGATAAGCAAGAAGAGGCAGCTGGTGGTAGCAAATCGGAGGATGTAGCGTTCATTTGTGTTTTGTGTGATCAACCCATGACAAGAAAAACTTCTTGTACATTTGGAGAGTGGGCGATTGATAATGTGACAGATGCCAGCAAAAAACGGAAAGATCGCAAATATGTCCTGATTGCACATCAAGGCAGTAGCAAAATCACTGAGCATCCAACTTGCCAGAAGAAGGGTAATAAATGCCGAGGCTCGTGAATTCGATTGGGAAACGAAATTTTTTTTGCACTGAAAAAGCTGTATTGACAGAGACAAGAGTGCATATGATATCTGTAGCATTAAGTGATACAAGAGAAAATATATTGAGAACTCCAAAAACTCGTCCTGATAATGAGTTCAATCACAATCTGAGAGCTCAATTAGAATCAAAGATTTGAAAGGTGTGATTTCTCGTTATCATGCTAATTGTATACGTTGTTTTCTACGTAAGTTGTATTGGTAACGTTTGCTTGAAAGTGGTTGACAATGTTCCTTGGTGAATGGTAATGGTTCGGACTTCCATTGTCTATATTTTTTTAACTCTATTGAAACCTATTGCTAGGAACGGAAAGATTAAAATACAAATTGAGTGAGAAAAAATCAAATCAAAATCAAATTTTGGTCAATGATGAAATGAGGGATTGATTGATCAGAGAAAATACTGTTGTTACAAAAAAATCGAGATCTCGAATCTGAAATATAAGTCAAAAAATTATTTAAATAACGAAATGAATGAAATAATATTGTGACAAGAAAATTGAGGTATCGAATATGAAATACTAGTCAAAAAATGTAAATAAAGAAATTGAATGTAATATTTTGAAAGAATGTTGAAACCAAGTTTCAAGTTGAGTTTACTCACGACGTTTCGATTGCTGGTATCCGCAATCGTCTTCGGGTGATTACTGACAATATTTCGAGGTCTGGTCGGTTATAAAGCCCTTCGATTTCCCTATGGTGGGGGAAAGGGTGCTATACCAAGGGGGCGAGCTGGTGCTACTACTGGAAGTAGGTCGATCGATCTTCAGCGGGAAAGGGATGTATTGGCGCGAGATTCTCTCTCATCGAGCCGCAGCCGGTCCATGCTTTGGATAAGCGGCCTCCACACATTCCGGATCTCCACGCTGGCATGACTGAATGCGTCGTTGTTGAGGATGTAGGCGGCTTCCTTGAATTTCCTCTTGAACCAGTGCTCCTCCTTGTGTATGACCTCGGCTTCAGACCATTTGATGTTGTGATGGTTTGTCCAAACATGCTCCGCTATTCCTGATTTCGTTGTTTCTCCTCGTTGAGTGTTTTTCTTGTGTTCGCTTATCCTTACTTCCAATGGTCGTTTGGTTTCTCCGATGTAGGATTTGCCGCACTCGCATGGTATCCGGTAAACGCAGTTGTTGGTGTCGCTGTTTTTATTCGGTGGTCGAACTTTTGTGAGCTGGCTGCGTATTGTGTTCTCTGATCGAAAACAGACTCTGACGTTGTATTTTCCTCCTATCCTCTTGATCCTCTCTGAAAGTCCTCTCACGTAGGGGATGGTAAGCATTTGCTGTTCCAGTATCTCCTTAGTGTTCCTTTGATTCGTCCGGGCCAATGTTTGATCCAATGTTCAATCCACCAACTTCTTTGAGTATCCATTCTTCTGAAGATCCCTTCTTATGTTGCTCAGCTCCTTGTCTAGACTTTCTTTGGTGTTACAGAGATTGATTGCCCGATCAATCAGAGACTTAACGATTCCTCGCTTCGTAGATTGATGGTGATTGGATTGCTCATTCAGGTATTGTCCAGTATGAGTTGGTTTCCTGTAGACTGATGTTTTCCATAAATTCCTGGTCTTCTTCACCTCCACGTCAAGAAACGGCAGTCTGCTCTGAGATTCTTTTTCCATTGTGAACTTGATGGTGGGCCTCACGTTGTTCAGGTGTTCTAGAAAGGCGTCCAATTCTGCATCTTCGTGGTTCCATACTATGAACGTATCGTCTACATATCTCAACCAGGCGCGGGGTTTCTTCTTGGCCTGTTCGATGGCGAATGCTTCGAACCCCTCCATGTAGATGTTGGCTATTACCGGTGATAATGGTGATCCCATTGGTAGTCCTTCATCTTGGCTGAGGAAACGATCCTTCAACTGGAAATAGCAATTCTGAACGCAGCATTCCAGCAACTCCATGATGCCCACTAGTGGTAGTGTTGTTCTATTTTCCAAAGTATCGTCCTCTCTCAGCTTCTCTTTGATGATCTCGAGTGCCTCTTTGACGGGAACGTTGGTGTAGAGGCTTTCCACATCGAAACTGATTAGCTGGTCTCCTTCTTTGGCCTCGATTCTTCCCAAGATATCAACGAAATGTCCGGAGTTCTTCACAAAGGACGAGGAATTTCCTTGTAGTGGCTGTAGGATGGGAAGTAGAAATTTCGCAAGCCTGTGGGTTGCTGAGTCCCTGGAGCTGATGATAGGCCTGAGAGGTACGTTCGTCTTGTGGATTTTTGGAAGCCCGTAGAGGTGAGGTGGCTTGCTGTGATGGGGCGTAAGTGAGGATCTCTCCTTGTCTGAAAGAAAAACCTGGTATTTCTTCAATGTTAGGTATACCTTTCTCTCTATCGATGAAGTGGGGTCTCTGGATAGCTCGCACATTCTTTCAAAATATTCCATTCAATTTCTTTATTTACATTTTTTGACTAGTATTTCATATTCGATACCTCAATTTTCTTGTCACAATATTATTTCATTCATTTCGTTATTTAAATAATTTTTTGACTTATATTTCAGATTCGAGATCTCGATTTTTTTGTAACAACAGTATTTTCTCTGATCAATCAATCCCTCATTTCATCATTGACCAAAATTTGATTTTGATTTGATTTTTTCTCACTTAATTTGTATTTTAATCTTTCCGTTCCTAGCAACAGGTTTCAATAGAGTTGTATTGGTAACTTATCTCTATGCCAAGCAAATAGCGATACAATGAATGCTATAGATTTCATCGAAGATTAGTTTGAAAACCATGCCGATGAATGTCAATTTTCGTTTAATGAATTGAGAGATGAATATACTGGTGTCATGCCTGACGTTGGTATAACAAAAAAATACTTATGGGGAACGTTTGACGATAATCTATGTTTGAATACGATGAAAACTGATCTAATTATGGCTTCGTGTGTAGCCGTGAATAGGATTATCACTGATTACTGGGAAAAATAGTACAATTCGTTTTCGACAATGCCGACACTAATACCAATACCCTCGACGATTCCAACACTTTCCATGCCATTGGAGGCATTATGTGCGTTACACCAGCATCTGCCGTTTCTTCAGATGTTACGATAACTGGATCGAAAACAATGCCATCATTCGAAATAATCGGAAAGTTTGGCTGTGTGGATGTAAACATTTTCAATAAAGAACCTCTCGTGGTTTGAATGAAGTTCCTGTTCAAAATTTGAGATGTGCATTCAATACAGACTGAAACTGAGAGCACATTATATGATGTTGCTTGTTTTTTCGGAAAGTACTATGACACAAGGATGGAATGGATTTATGTTTACACTGTACTGTACTCATTTGTGCTTTGTATTTACGTGTGTTACGTTAATTCAATAACGTGATCATTCTATCTTTCCAGCGGCTACACTATAGCATTATTTCATAACCATTTATACATGCTCCCCCCAGCAATTACGACACAGTATTCACGTCTCCAGTCGAAGCTGCAAACCATTGTAAGCGGTATTCAACCCCATGGAATGGTTACTTTCGATCAGCCGCTATACTTCAAAGCTAGCGAGATAATAGCATACTTCGATCCAAATAATGATCCTTTCGATTTAAAATGCGTCATAGTTCGACTAGGTAGGGAGATTTTATCTGCTCATGTCCTTTTGAGGTGCGATAGGATATAAAATGGATGGGAGCGGGATCAACGAATCATTTAAACAAATATATGTAGTACGCGTTCTCATGTACGAGGTCATTCGCTCGTTTAATTGACTTTATCGAATATTATTTGCGAATCTATGACTATATCTGACGTTGACTAAGTCAAAATTGAGAATTCACGTGCAGAAAGTGAAACAGAGACTTACAGAAAACTACTTAAAAACAGTAAAGAATGTGATGATATAAAAAATAGATTCCAATCTGCAATCGATGCTTCAAATCGTAATGGGTCGACTGTACAGCTTTGGATCGAATATTTCAAAATGGATAATTCCATGGTAAAATTCATTACAGCAGAACGCTCAGGGAATTTGGTATCATATCTAGCAGTGCAATTGATGCTTCCATATTTTCAAACTTCTGGCCACAAGTTGTACGCAAAGTGTGCGCACTTGTATTTGCAGGACATGATAAATTTAGGAAACATCATGAACGAGTACAAGATGCATATAACCCTGGTGCGTCGTCTGATATGCTTTGTTCAGTCAAATCCTCTCGATCTGAGAAACCGAAGCCAGAGCTTATATTTTTTGACGGTAGGTGGTGACACAGGTAGTGATACAAATGCGATTTTCTTAGGCTACCTTTCCAACCAGGCGGCAGCTTACGAGTGAATGTCGATACCGACGGTCTTATTGGCTGAATCCTCACGGGATTTTTCGTCCCCAATAGAATCATCAGTAAACAAAATATGTAAGGCCAAGTTCGTCTAATAGAAACCTATCAATTATTTTGAAAAGTTTGACACTCCGATTTGAATTTGAAAAACTAGTTCATATTGTGAAACTTTTTCATTTCAATAGATTACTAGTCAGGATCGAGCCACAAGAAGTATAGATATTCGAGGTAAATTCTCCATCCAGAGAGATCTAAAGAAAATTCCATAATGAAAAGTCAGGAGCTTCACTGAAACTTCCGAATCCGAACGTTCAGATTTCTCGTCACATCCTAGATGTATACTCGCTATGATTTTTATAGTATAGGTATACCTTGAACAACTCAAATCGATTTGAAATGATATACATCATTTGAGGAGTGCACGATTCAATTCACTGATCCCCTGTACGAAACTCATAATAAATCGCTCGCATAACATGTATTACTTCCCTCATATCATCGGCTCGTAATCACGTTACAATTACCTTTCATTTTTTGAACACTATGAATAAAGAGGAAAAATTACTTACCTATCTTCGGTTCCTCAGATATCTACTATACTTCCCAGTTTCACTCACAACCATTGATTAGGAACATTTAAAATCACATTCACAGAGATTTTAATTCATATTTCATCAACTTGAAAGCGAAAGAAAAAAGCATCAAGTTATGATTCCCGACATAACCTATAAATTTGATTTAATCGAAAGGCAGGACCGTTGACGTTCACGGCATCACAGATTAAAATTTCAGTGGATCAGGGTAGGCTTCGAAACCAGATTCGTGAGGTGCGCCTCTGGTGACAAACTTTCGAAGGGATTTCTTCAGTTATATTTCTTCAAAATCAAGAATGCCAGATATCGAGAGTTTATGACTACGATTTTTCAGGTATAAGTCAACGCACCAGAGTTATATGCATCTTGAACGAGTATGAGTACGATAAGTTTGCAAATATGGGATATTTCACCATACGCCTGGTATTTGGTGTGGGGTATGGACCGACATGATCATCGAACAAGTTTTAATGAAATCTATAAAGTGCCAGGGTGGATTAACGCAAGGTAGAGGTATTTCCGAGAGCGTTTTATGAAAATGGGTACTATCCTCCTTTGTTTTAGTGGATCTCTGCAATGAGGTGGATTCTTTTTGCAACGTTTCGTATTCATCATCAGAGCAACATGTTGACGCGAAAATTACCCGAATATCGTGAGATGCCAAGGATTTCAAGAAACTATTTGTTTTTTTTTGAAATTCACGATCCCTTCCCAGTAGGTGAAAAAAAAATTCCATTACTTCCGGTATTGTTGGAAATGAATAAATCACTTGTTATGAAGCTTTTGAGATAGGTTCGAAATTGCTAAAAAACATAGTTGGAAAAAGATTTGGTACCCTGAAATTCTAGAGAAAAAACAATGTACGTGCTTTAAAACTATTACCTTCATCAGTGAGGATTGAAAATGATATCGTAACAATAGATTCAATACAAACTTTTCAAAGATTTTCTAAAAAATGTCTAAAATCGGTATGAAATATTATTTGAAATTCGAGCCTGCTCCTTATCAATCATCTGTTTATGATGCATTTAACGATGAAGCTGTTTTGCTTACTGAAAATGTTATTCATGTGCTCAATGTGGCCATAACCACAGACAGCATGAAAAAAGTTGAACGTTCGTGACTAAAGTTTAAGAAGATTGGTCGAGAAATTGATATCGATAGCGGAAAAAAAGGTTTGATCAGATAATTCCTTGCAAATTCGGAATTGAAAACATGCGCGGAAATTTTTACTTTCAGACAGATGCAGATCCTGAAGAATTAGTCAGTCGCTGTAACAAAATTATTTCTATTTTATACGGCGGAAGTACAGAAGTTGAGTTGACTGGATTGCGCTACATCAACTTTCGAAGAGCGGCGTGTAAATTAAATTTTAAGGTAGACAGCCTTCCTCCAACAGCAGCTGTGCTAAATAGCACATATTTTGCTCGTAATATTAAATACAATTGTGGATGGGTGGATGCCACGCGATAGGGGTGGAAAAGAACAGACAATATTTTGCAGCCTGTTTTCTCAACCGAAAAGCTTTTACCTGAGGGTATGTTAAGACCAATTAGTTCTCGATGCACAATAGGGTGCAAGAGAGCTACTTGTGGTTGTAGAAAACATGGATTGCTATGCACGAGTCTTTGTAATAGTTGCCATGGATGAACATGCACGAACGTTGAAAAAAAATGTGTTGAAATTTCAGATATTGATCAAGAATTTTCAGACGAGTATAATATCTTTATTTATGAATCAAATGTTCCGGTACAAAGCTACATTTCGAATGATTCCGGCAAATGTGTTCGAAAGTGAAAATGATGAGGATGAGAGCGATGCCAAAGAAATTGAATATTCTATCGCAAATAACCGACCAAAATTGTAGTAGGAGTACACAAATGCTTCGAATATATGTATAGAAGGACATGTAAATATTTGAAAATGTGAAATAAAATTTTGGATTAGAATCATTATACATTTATAATCATTTGATTTTTCTACGAACAATCCTATTTCAAGTCAACACTCACTTCCTATGTCACGACATTATTAACCTTCCAACAGGATTAAATCATCGTTCTTCAAACGATCAAAAATGGTTCAGGGTGAACAGGAACCAGTAGAGGAAAGCAGAAGGCCTCTAGTTCTCAAACCGCCATCTCAATATCAGGAAAAGAGCGAAATCTGCGGAATCAAAAAACCTCTTTGACGCCATTTCGACCTCAACTTTCTCTCTGCCATTCCTTTTCACCGTCGCGTCGCGACCAAGCCATTGCGCCTGTTAAAACGGACGCCTTCAAGCCTCTCTCTGTAATTATTTACCATTTCTCGTGGCGTTGAATTTAGGCAACCAACAATGCATTGATGCAGTGTGGTTGGAAATAATACAGGGTGGGTTGAGTAGGAGTTTCGGAATAACTGCTGGTGCATAAACTTAAAGACTGTTCGAGAAACAACTAAATGAGAGAGAGGTGCAAAGTTCTCAAACTGAACCGTTACACACCCCTCCTCCTCACAGAAAGATATTAAGCCTGCGCAAATATCTTTCTATCATATGCCGTACGTTTTTTTTTCGAGGTACTAAATTTTCAATAAATCATTCCCTCGGGTTCAAAATTTCATGTAAGGTTCAATCAACAGCTAGCCTCACATGAAAAGGACCATAAAGGTGTAGCTACTCAGTTAAACCAAATAACCACAGACCACATATTCTACTTCAGTCTTAGGGGTGAGTATATCTTCTAAACTAGATCAGAAAACTTGAATGGGTTTTGACAAAATTGAAGACATAATGGGGCTGTAATCAAAACACATCGTGTATTTGACTTGACGAAATTGGGAGTAAATTTTCGCAGAAAACGTTCTCGATCAATCAAAGTTCGGAGAAAAAAACGACATACATAATCACCTTTCATTCTACATTCGCTGCCACATTCATACAACTAAAAAACTTTCATATTTAATCATGTGCACTTTCAGATTCGGACCCGTTGTAGGATTTCAGATATTTGACGTGGAATTTTCCTAGGTTTCTCTACCTTCTGAATCCACTAGTTCATACAGTAATTTAGATAAGCAGATAAAGGGTTTTTTGAAAGAAAATGTATTTTATAAAACTGAAGAGTTTACAAACTTCTTTTCTTGATGACTGTGATCCTTAATTGAAATCTGTTCGTTCATTTTCAAATGTCTTGAGGTGCATGTTATTACTTTATTGATAGAGAGTTTGAACAATTTCGTATTGTCCAAATATATTTTATCAGTAACATTTTATATATTTCACATATTTGTAGTATGCTAAGCACTTATTTATTGTATTTATTATATGTATATAGTATAGTATGAACTCGATGACTGTATACAATTTTATATTGTCACACACGAGAATAAACTCTACTCTACTCTACTATAACCTTACTAACGGTACATAGGAAAATTTTGGTGCAAGTTTTGAGGCGAAGCTTTCACCTTTGTTCGAAAGAACAGAGTTTCTTTTCCAAACGGAATCACCAACATGATACACATCAGCAGGTCTTTTCCCAAATGGCAAGTTTTAGTTTTTTTTGTATGAGCTTCTGCAAGTTTGCGTCGAACATCAATATAAAGTTTTGGAAGATTTTCTAGTTCTTCGCCGTATTTTGTCCCGTTTACGTTGTTAAAGTCCACGTCTGTCAAAGACTTAATTTTTCCATAATAATTACCACGGGATGGTACATATCTACCAAAATTTAAAATAGTATGTATGGCTGTATCCTGTAGCTTCGTGAACTGCTGTCCTTAAGGCGAAAGCAATTTTATCTTTTTATCCCAATCTTATGATCATTATCCTTTAGATAAGAATGGAAGGCTGCCTCAAGGACACGATTTACACGTTCAACGGCATTCATTTGTGCATGATACCGTACATTGTGAAAATTTTTAATATTATATCGATCAGCTAGAGCTAGACCCTCAAATAAATTGCTAGTGAACTATACCCCATTGTCACACGCAAGAACTTGTGGTGCTCCATAGACCAAATTACTTGCTCCTTAAGGAATTGAACTATTGCAGGTGCACTAGCCTGTCTTAAGGGATGAACTAAACAAAATTTTGAAAAATAGCCAGAGACTAATATATACGAATATCCATTTCGAGAACGTGGTTGAGGACTAAGCAAACCGAAACGTATTGCCAAGGAAAATGAACTTTGTTAGGTTGTCCCATATATCCTGGGTGAGCAGAGGAGCTTACTTTTTGCTCGCTTCACGCGTGTCAATGTTTAACATATTTCTTAATTTTCAATAAACGGGATCAAAAATATATTTCCCGGATTCTATGCGTGGTTTCATACACGCCCATATGAGCGGCTTGAGCATCGTCATGACATTCTTTGAGAACCGCTAACCTTTGTTTATTAGGAACAACAAGTTTCGATTCGGGAAAGTTTGATGAAAAATCTACATCTGAACGGAAATGTTTGTATATAGGTCCACCACGTACATCAAATTCTGAATATTTTTATTGGTTCGCTCGTTATTTTTCTTTCAACTCGGAATACCAATTATCATTTTCAACACCGTGTTTTGAGACTGATATAACGTTCACTTCTAAGGGGGCACGGAAAAGTGCATTTGAAAATATATTAAGGCTCCCTTCCTGTAGATGATTTCCATGTCAAACATGGCGCATTGCCCATCTAGCCAGACGTTCGGTGGGATTTTTGAGATTGCTAAGCCACAGTAAAGATCCGTAATCCGTAATTACTTTGAAATGAACACCATCGATATAGGAGCGAAATTTATCAGCAGCAAATAATATAGCTAAGCATTCTTTTTCGGTGGTGGCAAACTTCTTCTCTGATTCTGAAAGTGACCTGGGCACAAAAGCTATAATGAATTCTGTATCACCAATTTTCTGCGTAAGAACTGAGCCAACGTTTGACGCGTCGCACTGTACTATGAATTCTTTTGAGAAGTCAGGAGAAGCTGAAATACTTCACTTTACGAAAAGCGACTTCTGCTTCTTCCGTCCACTGAATTTTCTGCGATTTTCTACGCTCCTTAAGTAAGGCTGTAATAGGCGCGGTTAATGAAAAATGATCTCTCCCGAATCTTCGATAATAACTAATCATGCCAATGAACCTTTTCACCTGTGGCAGTTTTGAGTACAGGATACTCAAGCATAGAGTTTATTTTGTCGGGATCAGTCCGAAGTCCCTCTCGGTCTACAACGAAACCTAAATATTTGAGACACGGGTGACAAAATGAACATTGATCCATGTTAAAATTCAAGTCAGCTCCTTGAAGTCTTTCAGAAACGATATTTAAAATTTATAGGTGTTTATCAAAAGTGGGAGTAACTATGATCACATCGTCTAAATAAACAAAGTAATAAGGAACAAACTCCGGTCCCAATATGGTATCCGTTAGTTTTTGTTGAGTTTGAGCCGCATTACATAACCCGAAAGGCATACAAATAAATTCGAAAAGACCACACTCTGGTAAAACAAATGCGGTTGTTTCATATGATTCAGGATATAATGGAATTTGTCAAAAATCGGATTTTAAATCGATGCTAGTGAGATATTTTGCCCCAGATAATTTTGGTAAGATGTGATCAACAATTGGAAGAGGATAAGCACATTTTTTGTAACTGAAATCAGTTTCCTACCATCGAAGCGAAACCTGGGTTCACCTTTAGAGTTTTCAACAGTTAGTACTGCACTCGACCACGGACTTTTTGAAGGGCGAACTACACCGAGTTCCAACATTTTGTCTAATTCCTTATTGAGAATATCTAATTTATAAGGACTCATCAAGCGATGTCGTTGTTTAATGGGCTCCACGTTACCCGTATCAATTTTGTGAACTAATTTATTTGTTCTACCTAATTTTCATCTGGACAAACAGCGAAATTTGTTCATTATACTTGACAACTGCGGCAATTGATCATTGTTCAGATCACATTGAGATACTAGTTATTGCATTAATTCTATGGCAGGATCAGCACTTGGATGATTATTACCAAGAAAATAAGAATTAGTAGCGAAATCTAAAGTTACTTCGAAACATTTGCAAAAGGCTGAGCCTAAAATGATACTATGTGAGAGAGCAGGCACTATCAAAACTCTAAGTAATTTGAAAACATCATCTAACTGAATAGGTAAGTTGACAAAACCTGTTAAATTTTGTGCAGTCTCATCAGCTGTATTTATTATTCTTAATCTGAACAATCAAGAACTTGTAAGTCAAAAATATCGGAGAGATCCAATCCCAGGCCACCTATCACACTATGACTTGCTCCATTATCGGCAAGGCAATCAATTCCCTTCTCCAAAATGTGCACATTTACATAAGGTCTATTATCATTTGATTTATGTACCAGTACGGAATTAGTTTCTTTGAGTTCCGTTGGATCATTATTTTTTAACATTAATTTGACTTTTTGTAGCCATAAATCCCATTCATCAATCGAGATTCTCTTAGGTTGAAAATAGTTTCTGATAGGATTAAAAATGTTGACAGGTGATTTAAAATTTGAAGATTTGAAATTTGGAGCCATCGAATGCAATTTTTGTTAAATCTATAATTTGGCCAAAAAAAATCTCTTTCTGGAATGGTATCCGTATCGAATTTTTCATGACTTCTACTATTATGATCGGATTGCGAGTAGGCATTGAAAAATCATCCCCTTGCCCCGTTTTTTGTACTTATCGAGCAGTTAGGACGATTAACATCTGGTTTACCGCAACCGAAACAAACAAGTTTTTTTTGTGCCGCTGATTTATTTCGTCATGTCTATGGAAAGTTATATCATCCTGTAGTTCCGAAACTCCTCTACTGGAAGAAAAATTATCAGAAAAATTTGCAGTACGCCTACTATTGTATCAGTGATTGTTATCTGTGATACCCGGATTTTTATCAACCTTCTGAAATTCTGACGGTTTGTTGGAGAATTGGTAAAGTCATCACTATGATTTTGACCTGAACTAACCGAAAGTGTTTCTGATGCCGGTGAATAAGCAAAGGAGGGTTCAAGAGTAGATATATTTCTTCGAGGAGGTGGTTCAAATCTTGCTTGTACCAAACTAGCAACCTCTAAAGCTCAACAAGGGAGGGTATGCTTTTTTCTGGGCCATCTGCTGATCAAGCGATTTTGCACAATTTTAGGTCAATAAAAAAGATACATCTTTCCAAAAGAACATCTTCAAATGAGCTCTTCTTCAGTACAATTTTTTAAGGCAATACAATCCTAAAATAGACACTTTGGCAACGCCGCTTATGTGCGTATTCTGCGTTGCAATCTGAGGTCTGCTGATCGTTATGCGTGGATACAACAAAAATAGTTTGGATGTCATGAAATGTGGTAGTGGTGGGGACCACAGGAATAGCAGCTGTTTAGCGGCAAGTGTCGCTTCTTGTTCGTTATACGTAAATATTCTTTGATTAGAGATATCGGATTCTGCTTGTTGCAGAATCGATGAAATCTCTATTGTTATAGAAGCGTTTCAAACTAGGCGAGGTCAGAGATTAACTAATCTGTGGAGAGGTTTTGAACCATATTATAGAGAAACTTCTGTGTTTTAGAGATATCGGATTCTGCTTGTTGCAAAATTGATTAAATCCCTAGTCTCATAGAAGCGTTTCAAACTAGGCGAGGTCAGAGATGAATTAATCTGTGGCGAGGTTTTGACCCATATTATAGAGAAACTTCTGTGTTTTAGAGATATCGGATTCTGCTTGTTGCAAAATTGATTAAATCTCTAGTCTCATAGAAGCGTTTCAAACTAGGCGAGGTTACAGATTACTCAATCTGTGGCGAGGTTTCGAACATATCAGAAGTTCTTGTGGTGTTGATAGCACTGATATATAGCGGGCGCAATCAAATTATTATTATTAGCCGCTTTGGAAGTACCTTTTTTATTGATGTACCCATTGCAACCAATTTGGAGCCATATAAAACTAACAACTAGATACCGAATAATTCAATTAAATGAACGAATCGGAGAGAAAACGATGCATTTATTTGTTTTCAATAACACTAATAAGAAAATGTCAGTTCTGACAATTAATCATTCAAATAATCATTGAAAAGAAATATTGCCTCTTCGCATTTTTTTTTATAATTGATAAGGGGTTTTTATTTTTTCTATACATAAGATGATATCAGGAGAAGAAAATTGATATTGTATCAATTTTCTTCTCCCGAAGATGCTACCTTGTTAGCGAAACGCGCGTCGAGTGCGAAAATATCAGTTGTATCAATTTTCTTCTCCTGAAGATGCTAACCTTGTTAGCGAAACGCGCGTCGAGAGCGAAAATATCAGTTTGGTGTTAGGGTAATTGATCTCTGGGAAAAGTTTCAAATCATCGTTGATTTTATCGACGTGAATTTTTCTTTGAATCTTCGTTTCTCGAGATGGTATAAGGACTCTGGAAGATAAACTAGTATGAAAAGTACCGTCAACCGCAAAACTATGTACTGAACAAGATGTTTTCTCGAGTGAATCATTGATATGAAGCAGAAAGAAAGTGGACACCAGAACCGAACCCTGAGGAACACCTGCGTTCATTGGGAGAATATCTAAAGATACTCCATTAACAACCACATACAGAGACCTGTCAGAGAAGATACTCTTTAACAAAGCACACAACTGAGGAGGCAAACTATAAGATGGCAGTTTAGAAAGGAGACCCCGATGCCCAACTTGATTGAATACTTTTGAAATATCGAATACAACAGCTATCAATTCTCCGAATTTTTCGTTTGAATGCTGCCAAATATGAGAAAAATAAGTCAGTAAGTCACTGGTTGATTATTGATGACAAAATCGGTATTGTCGATCATTAATTATTCCCGATTTCTCAAGGTATTTGATGAGCTTCATATTGATTGCTCTTCCTATGACTTCGAAAAAGATAGGAAGTAATGCAATTGGTTTATAATTACAAGGTGAATTTGTTGTTCTCCAGGACTTAGAAAAATCCCCCAATCAATATGAAAGGTTGAATAATCCGCAAAGTACTGGTGTCAATTCAGGGGCACACACTTTAATAACAATCGCTGGTATTCCATCATATCTGCAAGCCTTAATCGTGTTCAGCTCCATTTGAATGTTTCTTATATTTTGTTGGTGAAAAATTATTTCAGTCATATGATTATTTACAGGAGTGATATTCGATTTCATCTTGGTTATCACAAAGAATATCCGAGCTATATTTACCCCCAAATGAGGGCGTAACTCGTTCTTTCTTTACGAAAATAATATATCAACGCGAATTGAAATCAATCTGTTGGAATATGCAAGTGTTATTATAATAATGGGTGGTTGTATACACCAACACATTGTCTAACAGAATGTACAGTTCGAAATAAGTATAAATTAGTTATTTTTGAATTGGAATAGTTAAAAAAATATCTATATCCTCAAATATTTTAAAAAGCATACGTATATACAGTAGTAGACTATTTGAATGACGATGTATCAGGTGTACTTGTATGAAAAGTGACGCGTGATCTAGTGGTGGTGCATTGAAATATATTCAATTTTTGTTGTATATCTTCTGATGGAAGGTTATCCAAACGGGACTATTCTGGTATCGATCCAACCGTAGAAAAGTATATTGCCCGCATAGCAACAATTGTTCTCAATTCACTCAATTCACTACAGTTACTTATCGTGAAACCCAAAACTTGGGCAACATTTGAAGTAGCATTTGATATGCGAAGGTTAACGTGCCATCGAACAACAATCCCAGGACTCAACATCGATTTGCATTCTCAAGGATGGTGCAGCTCGATATGTACAGTTATTCAACAGATGATATTCTGGCGCAGGCCATTATTTCACATCTTCCAAGGCGAACACCAAGGCACAACTAACTGATCCGACCGCGCCGCTACGATCTATATTATTATTCCATTTAATTAATTGATTCCAAGGGTAACGCAATTGCTATTCCAACAGAAGGGAAATCCAGAAAAACCCACAGTGTTACCAATCCTTCCTGCAATTGATATTTTCTATCATGATTGATAAAGATATATTCTTCTTGTACCGATGGCACTATTGCTATCATAACCGATTTATTTTCCAATGGCTGTCTGTGTTGTCGGTTCATCTTACTATGCCTGCTCAATATTATTCTGCGACTTTGGCGAGCAACTTGAGTGAGACCCTATAAACCGTACCTGTGTGTAGAAGAAACCACTTTCAGCAGAAACGTGTTTTTCAATGTTGGATAATGTTTTTCAATAATCTATCATCTAAGATGGAGATTCCAGAATATCCTAAATTTTTCTATACAAAAGTAACCCTTTGTTAATTCCCTTCTGATATTTGAGATGAAACTCACAAAAGGGATGCATTTTTTTTCGCGAAAATGACATATAACGTTTTCATGTAAAAAAAAACCTTTGCATGTTGCAGAATACTCACATGAATATATTTTCGGGAAATCAAAATTGAATATATGATGAAACGAAGCAACGTGTTGCTGGCGATGTGCGCACACTTGAAGAGTTTCTGGTTTGAGCGTATATCTTGCACGTTAGAAAATAACACCTCGTTATATTTCAGCTAGCACAATTTCCAACTTTTGAGAGTTGCTTTTCATATGGGGAAAACAGTGGGTTTACGGAAAATCCCGTTTTTGATCCCATTTTTCAACATTTCATACAATTTCTTTTTTTGAAACACACAAAATTTCCGAAATACGGAAATAAATCATTTTGAATGATGGATCCTCTGCCGTTTTCGAGCACAACACACCCTTGAATCCCGATCCGTTCATATATCAAACAATTGAAACCTCTCAGACGGGTTCGAGAACATTTCCCAACAATGAGCCGCTATCCCATTATCTTATGATTATGAATGCAATCTCCCACCAAAAGCCCCACAGTCTCCACTTATTAAATCTGGGAAATGATGAGAATTCAACTCCAGCGTCGAGTCACTATATATCTCCAATATCAGATAGATGTGAATTTTTATGTGTCATCCGCGTATATACAACAGTCAAAAACAAGATTACCTATTGAGAATGGTTACGATTTGCACATCAGAGACTCCAATCTTGAGAACAATCCGTTGTGACGTTTTCTGATCTCGATTGGGTATCAGGATGTATTTTCTTCTTTTCTCACACGGAAAAAAGGATATTTCACTAATTGTTCTTTCATAACTTTTTCATGAAGTTTAGAAATAACAGGTAAACTATCTATTGGGCTTGATCTTCCACTTTGTAACTTGAGAGAATTACATTGATTACTTTCCATCCGTAACGACAAACAGACATTCCAATAGAATAATTTATGATGTAGCGATTATGCTCACTATAGAAACAGCAGCACATCAGTATGAATTCAATGATCTGGCGGTCAATTGCCGCAGTTTCATTGTTTATATTCAATATAAGTTGTTGATATATCTCAATAGCATTATTACTATTAAAGTTCACGAGTTCAGTAACATCAATTATCCACCCATTATGATATTGATTAATACTTGAATCCAACGAAACTTGGATAATTGAATCAATAAAAAAGTAATTCATTCCGTTTAGTCTTGAATGATCATTAGGAATAAGGAGATATTCATTCCCCCAATATATATATATATATATATTGAGTTCCATCAGGGTGGGTAAAGCCTTTTATTCCTCTGGCAAAGATGTAATGAAGATTTGTGTGAGTTTTCATCAGTTCACACAATTGAATGTGAAGAATTCATTAATTTTATTGCATATACTTCACTGGCACTGTGAATAGGTCACAAGTGACGGAAAATACGTTGTGGATCAACAAATAACTGCATCGTTACCTCACAATGTTCCGTATTTATCCTCCGCACATACGGAAAATGGTAATTGAGATTCGATACTCTCTCTCTCTCTCTAGATTATGGCCTTTGCTAAAGATTCGATACTCGTATTTATCGGTAAGGGAAGTACTCGGTTCCCTCACAAGAGGCGCTAGTAGTTTCAGCTACAAGTTGAGGACAGACGGACCGGCAGATAACGGGAGATTACAATTATCATTCAAGATTTCTTCGTTAAGAGTGTCTCCCAAAATGAACTCGTTGTGCCCTCTTCTAATGAAAAACACAAAAGGCACATACTATTGAAATAAGTTCTCATGACTTATGGCGTATAAGCTCAACTTAAACATGAACCATTATCAGGACATACTGTGTGATGAAATATGAAACAAAAACTTTTTTGAATGAGTACTCAATCGCAATGCTTGCTTATATTTTCTGCAAGCAAACAGCTATCAGTAGACTCATACGCTTCACGGAAATTTTCTTTATTCTCGGTACATTCTGATTACAATTATTAGGTGATTTCATTATTTTCTAAAGATTTTTAAACATTCAAACTGAGAATGGAAGAACCCCCAGCAGTGATTGGCAACTTGAAATCTTCAAATATTTCAATAAGTACATATTCAATGAACAAAGCATCTAAAACTGCGGGAATTGATCGTCGGAACCGACTTGACTGAGTATATTGGCCTCATCATGAATTATTACTTATCCTTTTGAAATGCTGTTTATCTCCACGGATGGAAAGAAGCCAATGAAATTCCCTTGATAGATGCAGTGGGGGATCTGAAAGACATGAGACCAATTCGTATTCTAATTTTTTTTCGTGCAGCACTGGTATCTGTCGGATATAATTCAACGTCCTCCGTGGTATTAGCCCGGGTAGTAATTCTGATGGTTGTATGGTTGTATCAACCTACTGTGTGTGTATGTTTGATACTGATTCTTCACTCAATACACACCTGTACTCCACCTAGTTCTATCATATGCTTATTGATTTTGCCGTTTAGCTAGCCATTTTTGTCCCAAGTAGTTTTTCTTAATTATTTCATACACTGCCCTGTTCATATTTGAAAGCTCTTTGATCGAAATTCTTGTCTGGGATATTTGAATTTTTTTTTTTTTTGGTGGTATTGTGATGCGAACGAATTTTTTTTTCTGTATTGTTATCATCCCTATTCGATTCAAGCTCTCTCAATTCTTGTGATTGTTATGCAGACTTAGTAAAATAAAAATAAATTCTATCTAGGTAATTCACGCCTATAAGAAGTTGTTATAATTGGACCTGTCTTCCCTTTGTTTATAAATATTTAAATATTTTCGATGTAACTTCTGCTAGGGAAGTTTTTTTGAACTATTAGGAGAAAAATGAGCGAAGCAGTTCCTCCCTGAGAGCTTCTTGTGAAAATTGTGGTCTACATACAAGAGTAGCATGTCTCCTATCTTATCTCTGAAAGAGGCCCCACTAGACCTCACTTTCGCACCAGTGTGAACTATGCGTATATAATAATTATTCAGTTACGATCTTCATCAAAATGTACATGTATTATTCAACATCACACCCACTATGCTAGTAAAGCTAGGTAGCAGTCCAACAAATGATTCTTTGTCTGTAGCTTTCGACCGCCGCCCTATGACCGATTGGGTAAAGCGTGCGGCTAGTCCTGAATTTCTGGCTCGTAGTCTGAACTAAATCATTAGGAGCTTTGATCTAACAGTTGCGCCCAGGCTGCCGAGCGCACGACTTCGAGTTGGCCATGGCGATCGTTGACAGTCCGTAAATACACGTGCTTCAGATGTTTCCATTACGAAGAGAACTAGAAAAGCTTTAATAACCCGCGTATTATTATCGATTAGTTAAGCTAGTGTCGAGTGCTTTCACTAACATTGAAATATTTCGCTCAATTTTGATTCCATGTGTAAGTTATTTTGTTGTTATGCCGTGGATTAAGTCTTGCTTGTGCCACCAAGAGAAGAAAAAGTCACCAACCATCAGTCCCCCGCTTCATTTGTTAACAAAGGTGAGGATTCTTATTTTTCAAACGCAGACCGTTCATTTCAGCAAAACAGCATCAATGGATTGTTTGAATGCGGCTGGTGATATTTCTTGTTGAGTAAAGGTTGAACTTCCATTGTCTACATGTGATATTAGAACACCATAGTCCAATCAAGAAACCTGAATTGACAAGTCGATAGAAAAAAATGAAAAATCGAGATATAGAAGAATGACTTTGGATGAACACAAAAAAAATCAATTCTGAAAATTGAATTCACCATAAAAAGAAAATTCAAATAGGGAAAAATTGAATGAAAATAAATCAAGAGGATATGAAATATAAAACTATCAATTATAAACAACAAAACTGACCCGCGCGGTTAATCAGAGTTGTAGGTAATATAAAAATTGACAAACAAAATGAAATAAGCAGAAATTCAACAGAAAGCCTCGCAAAAAGCAATGACGAGAGTTGAAACCTGTGAGAGAACTGGATTATAAAATCGAAGGATACTGAAATCTTAAAGAATGAATTGAAATGAACCTCGATCATCGAATCGATGCTGGTGACGATCTGCAATAATCTTCTGGAAATTACTGACACATTTTGAGGCGAAATCGGTTATATTTGCTGAAGTCTACCTGGTAGGGATAAGAGGGTGCTACTAATTTGGCTAGCTGATTTTAATTCTAGTTGGAACTGGGTGTTTTGGCGTAATACCCTCTTCTGGTAAACCGAAGCTGGAGTGACTCAATATATCGTTTAGGATGTAGAGAGCTACCATGAATTTTTTCGACCTCATATTCATTCATATTTCTATAATACAATTTTGTATTTCCTCCTCGTGTGTTTTCATGTTCACACATTTTCACTTCCAATGGCCTTCGACTTCCTACGGTTCAAGCTTCGATACACTCACATGTTATCCGGTAAATACAGTTCTTGGAGTTGCGGATTTTTGAGGTGGCTACGAATTTTTTCTCGATCAGAAAAAGACTGTGAAGTTGTATATCAATCTTGTCCTCTTTTTTCTCTTCGAAAATCCTTTCACGTCGAGAGTGGAGAGAACTTGTGGAAAGAATTTGTGTTTGGATTCCTCGGGGTTCGGTGATACAGGCCAATATCTGATAGACTAATTTCTTCGTTTGATTTCTGCTCATTCGCGTTTGCATATTTCAATTCATGTCAATTTCTCTTCATGTCAATTTCTACAAATATATTATCTGATCAATAATCGTTTCATTTTTTTTATTCTAGCGCCTTTGATTCGCTGCCATCATGAATTTCATTTTCGATCCAGTACCTACGTATTATGACTGCTTCCTATTTCTATATTGTTCAATTTGATATCTGATTATTCGAATCCATTTTTCCATTTCCATTTTCTCAGTTATGCTTTTCAATTATCTTGTTTATATTGTTTTTATTTCGGTTTTTCGATCTCTAGATGAAAATTGTTACCAGACAACTCCAAGAAATATCGATTATAACTATTCTGGTATATGCTAGACCTATACCTACAAATCTTTGTGAAGTGGGTATACTTAATTTAATATTCAAAATGCAAATTTTTCGACAACACTTCATGCAAAATAAAGTTCTAAATTATGCATTATATAAAAAGATGTGATCTGACTCGAGTGAAATAGGCGATATTCTGAGGTGGATCATTAGAATGAAATTGCAAAACTTTAACTTTCATCTCCACTTTCAATTCTAGTTACACTCTGAAAAATGTTTCTGTTGCATATGAATAAACCGGAATGAACCTATGATGAAAGTTTATTTTTGAAAATATATAAAGTTTTTTTGTCTCATATTGAACATTGAATATGACGTTTATCCTAGCAGCGTGAGGACAGCCACACGTTCCAGCCAGATGGTTGGATGAACAACGGCAATAGGTGGTTTCACCATATAAAAAAATTCATGGTTAAGCCTCCGGTTAAGCGTGGAAATTTGTCTCGTTCAATGTTCGTTACTAGCTACGGAATCGGAAAAAGGGGAGTGAGGTGATGAGAATATAATTTATGAGCAGTAATATGCCGCAAAGAAAATCAGCTATTCATCAGATGCCTGAAACAAGCACTATTCTCTGATGTTGAAAAGAAGTGACTGGATTTGTTGCGGAGGTTCTCGGCAGGATATTACATAAATACGGTCCTTTTGTTACAGCTTGGGACACTCTCGATGAGTCGAGGCAGCCGTTTCACAATCCCATGTCGCGACTACTGGAAAAAAAGTCTCAGTCGGAAAAATTACCCACCGCTTCCTCTGCAGTCGAAATTGGGACAGAAATATGTCCTTCGTTAGAATTGAGTGGTTCCTCAGCTGGTTCCGATTCTAAGTTATAAACCTTCATGAAGTCTAGTTTCAAATCATTCATGGTTTTCCAATGCATACCGAGAGTATTGGTATGGAAACAAATTCTAGAAGATACCTTGTATAATCCTCCTCTTGAAAAAAAAAAATTATTTCAATCAGATTCATTCGTATGTTCTAAGTCCAATAAGTCGAACAAGCAAGAAGGCTTTATTCCCTAACATATATTTTTGAATTTTAATCTTTCTGTGAGAGTTGCCCATTTAGAAAACAGCTTCGTAAAACTTTCAGATCGAATGATCCATAGAGCTGAAAAACTCGGTGAGTATATATACTCTGATGTTAGTAGAACATTTTCAGTCATGTCTCTCCTTAATTCTCAAAGACCGATTGTACAACCTTCCATTTCGCTCACTTCAAAAAACCTGAGAGCGTTTCATTTCGAAAATCCTCGAATTTGTTTAAAATGATCAAGTGTAGAAATGGTTCCAAGCACGCCGCGGGTAGTGCTGGAGTCTCGGTTGGAGTCGAGCAAGAGATAGGATTGAGTCGAGTGATCAACCGAATCAATCTCGGAGAAACAAGGACAATTAAGAACCTTCATACCATTGAGGAAGGAATCGCCTGTGCTGATATTTTGACCGAGCCTGTATTATTCAAAGAAGCAAAATGGAGTGAATAAAAAACGATTGGCAAAATGAAATCAAGGAGGAAATGCACTCTATTAGGAGCACTGAAGCATGGACATTGAAAAAGTTGCCACATAATCGAAAAGTCGTTGTTTGAAATTGGGTGTAGAAGGTGAACTATAGTTCAGATAGACAGCCCACCCACTTCAAAGCACGGCTGTGTGTGAAGGGGAAGTTATAAGGTTCAGTTCAGTTAGATTATTATTTGCGTTTGCAACCGTCAGAAACATTGAAATACGCCCATTCGATGTTGAAACGGCATTCTTATACCACCGGAGATATTCATTACATGTGATTTTACGTTAGTGTGCAAACTACAAATAATGACACCGTTTACCTATGGGATCATTTAAGTGGAAAAAGTTGAAGGAATTTTTCGAGGAATTTTCATTGATCTTCATTATGAGCTCTCACGTAGAATAAGAAATTCAGCTATTCACAGGGCTTCATCACCATGTGTTTTACTTTTCGATGAACCTTTATAATTAATTTTCAACAGTAATAATCTGATTGAATCTGATGATTTTCATGTTGCTAACATTCTGAACTATGATTTACTTTTCATCTCGACACCGAAACTCACGTTTATATTATCTGAGAAAGGTTTTATCAATGAAAAAAAACGAAAAGAACGCCAACCACAGCCTCTCATATTCTTTGAATTCGAAACATTAATACATATGCCATTCAAACCTGCCGTAGTTGAAACCAACGTAAGTGAGCATTACCCAAAAGTAATGAAAACCAACATCAATTCATTTGATGAATCGAATTGAACTGGCCGATATCAATTGAGATAATGCTGAGCCCAAACCATTTTATTTCACGATGAATCACTTCGATAAAAAGAAATTCATTTCTAAATCATTGGCAGAGAGTTGTAACGAAATATATATCGAAAGTGTAGACTCTGTGAAGCTTTTATCTAGTACACAAAAAATACTTAATAGGCCAGACCAGCGAGTCTCATAGAGACAAACTGTCCTAGAAGCACTCGTTTTCTCCAGACATTCACATAGATCGGGTATAAACCACCAACAGACACAAAATAATCTCCCTTCGGAACTCCCTATTGAAGAAAACAAAATATGGATACCCCGAAACGAAATTGCAGACAGCAATTAAAATCCCCAAGATATGTGGAAAGTACTCCAGCGTACTCTGGAAACTCTTTGGTCGGAAAGGATGTAAAGGCGATAGAACTTGAAAATGAAACTAGTACTGGGGATAACATGGAAATCGCACAACGATTTGAAAAAATGTTTTTTTTCTGTTAACCAGTAGATCTGAAAAGGTCGCAGTGAACCAGGCATATATGGTATACTATATTAAAATTGAGAATGGCAAGAGGACGTCTGAGTTGGTGAAAGTCAATTATCATTATTATATTTTCGAAATGAACATCCCATCCGGGAAATGAGTCTATATGGATTTCAAGGTATTGAATTGATGTTTGGAGAGAATTCTCGAGATCATTTGTCTTTGAGGATTGACGGTATCAATATTGGCTTGGAGTCAATGAAATATACTCTTTAGGTCCCGTTCAACATAATTCAACTGTGTATTTCAGATAACCGTACTGGGGCACATAGTCTTTAAAATAAAATTGATTGAATTGATCTCTTTGAAATGTTCCGGAAACATTATTTCATTCTCTGATGACACAGCTCCTATATAATATATACCGAATACATTTGGGCATAAATAGAGATTATGTGGAACAGGACCAGAGTATCTTCCATTGGCTCGAAGCGAATATTGTTACCGTCAATCCTCAAAGATAAAATGTATGCATTCGAGTCCTTCGAGAGCATTTTTCCCAATAGGATCATCTGAAAATAGATGATCATGAGAACGTTCTCGAAACACCAATTAAATACCTTGAAATCCATATTGCCTCATTTCCCGAATAGGATGTTCATTTCGAAAATAGAATGAGGAAACTCGAGAGGATTGATGTTCGACTTTTACCAACTCAGGCATCTTCTTGCCATACTTAATTTCAAAATAGGATACCATAAAGACCTGGTTCACTGCGACCTTTTCGGATCTACTGTGATATTCCTTGATTAGTAGAGCTCTTTGTCGAACTTGATCACTTTGATGATACTCTATAGCTTTGACACTGGTCCTTCATATAGCTAGTCAGTAGCCTCTGGTTTCTCTTTCCCGCATCTCGTGTCTTAGCCTCGCTAACGCTTCGCATTCACAGAGGATATGTAGTGCGGTTTATTTCTCTTCCTGACAGAACGTGCATTATACCATATCTCACCTGAGTTCGGTCCATCAAAATCACAGTCGGCTGGAGTGGTTTAAAACCTTCAATCTACAGAGAATGAAAAGACTTTTCTTGAAAATCATGTTCGTATTTTCGATGGCCTGTGGAACCGACCAACTATTCGCACATTCTATGATATAATATTCTATATCCCACCACTCTTCTCGACAACTGCTTTGATGATCCTATTGATAATTGATAGCATCCAATTACAATCAATCATTCCTATAATACTAGAATCAGTGGTGCTGCTAACGAAAATAAACCATGACTCTAGAAAACTACCGCATATGGGAGTTTTGAAATTATTGGATTGGAATAAACAAACCGCATGCCATCTGAAATAAGAAACATATGGGTGAATCAAAGAATCAAATCTCAGTTGGAGTAGTGTCTTCACTCATTCGATAGGAATTCCTCATACGGAATATTTCAATGAGTTCTTTGTTAGAAACTCAGTCAACAAAGTCGTCAATTAGTTTTATCCTCAAGTAATAGCCATTCATCGTTTACTAATAATCATTATTTTTATGAATTATGAACTTGAGATAGCTTATTCGAATAATTACTCAATTGACACTATCATGATTATATCATTTTTAAATAACGAAGAATTGAAAGAATATGTGATGTATATGTGAAGTTTATATATAACTGATCTTTGTGTAGGTGGAATTCAGTATCTTTTGCAGATTATTCAATTATAGTATATTTTTTTACTCGTGACTACCATAGCTCAGAACAATTATTTTCGTGTTATCTATCCTCAGCCAGATCAATTGGTATGTACCTCGAGTGCAAGCCAAAAATATGGTTTCTGCGTTATGTTATGCACTCCAGTTATTTAAGTGCTGAAAAATAACTGCTTTGAGCGTGCCCTGTTCTACTTACAAATTGCGATCAATATTTAATTTTTCCATCTGAAACAAACGTACTATTATCCATCTTGAATTGCCGGAAAAAATTATGATTCAATTCCAGGTAGAGGATCCACCGAGGGATCCACATTCATGAGATAATTGTATACAATTATTCGAAATGGAATATCTGGAAAATCTAGTGTTGTTCAGCATACCTGGCTGGACGATAATCACAGGATCAGTGGAAGCAAATGAAACTTGATCAGGAATGTTTTGAGACAATAGACTTTTCGATGAGATGAAAAATGTACTATTGGCCCAATCAAACTTCATCTTTGAGGGCAATATTCCATTCAAATCTGATTCCACTTTCGTAGTTGAAACATTTAAGCGAATATTCGGGGAATAATTCAATATAGTGAACCATCATCATTCGAAATCAGGATGTAATTCAGATGATGAAAAATGAATTTCAAAGTATTGTGTGATAGATACATCGTCGCACAATTATAATTGTGAATGGTTGTAAACAATTTTTGAGAAAACTGTTTGTTGATATACATATATCGTCTGTGAACCGAATCACGTGCTTCGAATGCAGAAAAGTTGGGCATGTCGTGGTCGCCTGGGCCTGGGCGAACAAAAACGGACCCAAATTCTTCAATGGAACAATTTGAAACCGATCAAACCGCACCGATTGATCATCCACCGGTAGTATTTGACAAAGACTCTAAGAAGCTGTCAATATGTGATATATCTAGTACAACAATTTATAATTCTGCCCAGAAGGGCGGAACTTTCTCCACCATATCTACCAAACCAGTGGCACGAAAAACAGAAAAAAATTCTCCTCTACAACTCCGAAAATTCTGTAGAAAACCTAATCGCTTCAACAAAAAAGTTTCTCGAACGGAATTCTGATTCTTCACCTTCAAGCATTCAATATTTGATCAACCTGTAGTGTTTTGCCCTCAATTAATCAACTTCAAGAATGTTAGTACAAATAATTTAAAAAGCGTCAAGCCGTTTACTGAAATCAGGAACCACGCAGTGGGAGGTGCAGGCGGAGTTAGCATGTACACCAAAAACGCAATCGAACAGAAAATATTATTGTGACCACCCACCTGGTGGCCATATCAATTTCAGTGGAAGATCCGAAAAAATTTGCTTTGCAGCAGATACATCTCATCAGATATGTATAAGTCAGAACTGATTGCAATAAATGAATAATTACCAAAACCTCAGATAATGCTAGGTAACTTCAATTATCATAATTCCATTTAAGGCTGTTTTTCTACAAATCGATAAGATATGGAGGTGAGAAAATTGATCGACGCAGCCAATCCGATTTTACTGAATTTCGGAGGGAAAATGAGGCTACACCTCTTTCTTGGGTTTGTTTCAAGATGACGGTAAATGATAGGGTGCAAATCACAGCTGCGCTGAATGAACTAAAAAAGTGAATTGAAAGACATACTCATTTATTTCTCCTACTCCAACGGATAGGTAGGCTATTCAAGTCAACTGAATGGATATGATTCCATATCCACATAAGGTAGGATATGAATTCCACCAATCACAGAGAACAAAATACTTGTTTACCAGGGATATCCTCATAGAAACGTCAACATTTTTAACTACAAACACAAAATTCAAGTTGTTTCATTTGAGCATAAATGAATGTACTTTTATATCTGAAATATTTTCTAATTTATTAGTCAAGTTTGAATTGTCACAATTGATGTTATTTTGTGTAATTGAATTACTTACATCTAGTCTAGTCAAAAATCAACTGTAATTATACAGTCCAAGTGGCCAATTGGTTAGAGTGTTAGCTTTCTGAGACGATCCACTTCATAGTCGTTGGTTCGAGTCTCACCAAAAGCGACTTTTTCTGGCCTCTTATCAATTTGACATTACTGATTCAATTTGTATCGTTTGATTTCGAATTCAATTAAGTTTCTTTCCATTGAGTTTCTCGTAAATATCAAAAGAATACTTTATATCTGATATTGATTATAAATTTTATACTTGAAAGAGAGTTCTGAAATATTTACCTGGTCGAAGAAAAAATTAAATCTGTGAAATTCGAATGAATATAAGTCAGATCGTCCTCAAACGTTTGGGCACTCGCCTACGGCATCGTGCTCAAACTTCGTCCTCGTCCGATATGGCCACCATATCCGCTCTTGTTGTACTATATCCATTCATTATACTCCATCAAAACAGTATAAACCAATCACAAGGTAGATTGAAAACATTGTATAGCAATTAGTAAAAAGTTTATAAATCAGTATGATAACATAAAATGAATA
This sequence comes from Zygogramma bicolorata, assembly GCA_032362365.1. NCBI lineage: Eukaryota > Metazoa > Arthropoda > Insecta > Coleoptera > Chrysomelidae > Zygogramma > Zygogramma bicolorata. The sequence continues at coordinate 2,810,255 of JAVJAQ010001747.1, read as the reverse complement.
GTCATAATTCAATTATTGTCAGATAGGGCTGAAACGAGCGAAATATAAAGAGGGTGAACACTCGTTGCAGTCCCACTGCTAGCATGGTTATCACAATATATACCAGAATGGATATATGACTGGAAGTTCGAAATAAAAATGCAGCAAAGAGCTACTTCAAATATAACAGCAAACAGGCGATTTCTCTCAGTTGACAGTTATTATAGAAACATATATTCAAGCAGTACTCATCTTTCGAGAAGCGATGGACCATTTGGTATATTGGATAGAAAAAACATGCATTTGTTTTTGCAGGTGGTCAGATGAAAGTGTAATATTTTCTCAGCCCTGGTCTAGAAACTTTAAAGCGACACTTTTATATCTTAGGTCATGAAAGTCAAGACGAGACGTGACGGTATCATTAGGAGCGCCTCTGTTCGGATAACAACCAACCAACCTGTGCACTGAAGCGTTCATGAATCGTCTAGCTTTTTTAATGACGTTAGGTTCACCGGGAACGGTGAATGGAGAGGTCTAGATAAAATTCAACATCATTCCGAAAAAACGGTTAGAGACCATGTAGACAAAATTTTAGCTTTGAAACATATGAACAAAGTCAATGAGAACAAAAATTTTCTTAGAAAATCCAAAGCAGAGAGTTCCCAAACGCAGCACAAAAGATACGGCAGATGGATCGATCATCCATGCACCTAAAACTACAGAAACGAGTCAAGCGAAAAATCATCAACCAAAACCACACAGAGCATACAAATGAATCGGAATTCACAGGGCGTTAACCTCAAAGAAAATAAACAAATACATCAACTTCGTGATTGGAAATAGTACTACCTTCAGGTATGGATTGATTCGAATACGAGAGCCGAGGACGTGAAAATTCAAAAGAAATTGCACGTAGTATAACATTCGAGTGCGGAGAATGGAATACAAATGACAATTATGTCTATTGGGATTCCATTCATATTGTTGTATGTCACTAGGTATAGCACAAAAGACTGAACGGTTACCACAATAATTAATATGTTATTCGTAAGTGACATTCATCATTGTATAAAATACAGAAAAACTATTGATTAAAGTGGTATTTCAATACATAACATTGGCTCCTAATTGTAAATTTGGAGAGGCTGTATTTGACATGATGCTTCGTGAAGGTTTGTCACAGGATTCGAGAAAGGGACTGCACAGAGTACACTTTTCATGGAGAAGATTATTAGTACAATGGCGGAAGTAATTGAAGTAGCGAATTGAAGTAGCGGTGAAAGAGATGGCATCGGAAAAGTCCAAGTCGTATAGCATTTTTGTGAAAACTGAACCTCCAGCGGTAAAGATGGTTTCTTCAAAAGGGCAAAGATATCCGAAGGAGCAGCGCCAGCAGCAGCCGCCGAAAGACGTAATCATACAACTTTAAGGTGCCGTTTTCGTAATCACTCTTGTTATATATGCGGCAATAAGGGCCATCTTGCTCCCGTCTGCTTGTCAAAAAATCGGAAAAATACTGAATCAAATCCGAAAAATGTTGAAAGTTTTGTTGAAAGCGAGGAATTATTTTCAGTATATAATGCCTTTTTGACAAAAAAACATTTCTAATTACCATAACTATCGACTCGGATTCTTATGTTTTTCAGCTGGATTCTGGGGAGTATTTCTGCCGTATCAGAAAATTTCTGGAACAAATATTTCATCCAAATTTATATGGTGGTAAAAAATAAAAAAAGAATTACTTTGGGTATGTGCAAGATGATGGTAGGATGTAATGGCATATTCAAATAATTTAATGTTCACGTTGTTGAGAATGGTGGTCCTCGTATTCTAGGTCGAGATTTTATGGAAATATTCAAGTTCTCTATTAGTCAGGATAATTTTTATTTTGAAAGCTCAACTTTGAATAACAATAAATTGATTTTACGATATAATTCGATTTTTTCACCGATTGGAACCTGTTGATTATGCTCAATGGACCACCCCATCGTACCTGTAATTGAAAAATCAGGGGCTGTAAAAATATGTGGGGATTTTAAAATCACAATAAACCCAGTTTCAGAAATTGGTCAATTTCTACTTCCACGAATTGATGATTTGTTTTCGACGAACACGATTACAACGCATTTCATTATATTAGCATTATACAGTACGTTCGTACGTTTTGGATTGCCAAGAACAGTTGTTTCAGATAACGCGAGAAATTTCATATCACGCATATAACCACTGCTCCATATGTTCCTCAGTCGAATGGAGCAGCAGAGAATGCTGTTCTTGATAAAAGACCAATCTTAAGATATCAGACAACGCACGTCATTTTTCATTCAACTATAGAAATACAGTTCATGTAACGAGGTGTTTCTCCAGCTAAGTTGGTTGTTGGTCGTGATTCAAAAACAAGATTCAGCATTCTTGTACCGAAATCTAAGGAGGAAATTATGAATCGAGTCGAATCGAAACAAAATATGCAAATCAAACAATTTAGGAAGTTAATAGAGTGAATTGGATATCAGCCGTAATCAAGAAATAAATTGGTAGGTATATTTTTATATGTTCTGTACCAGAGAAAAGTAGAAGGTGGAATAGGCATTATAACCAAAATTTGATAAGTAATGTTCAGAGCAGTCTCAAGGATAGTACTGTTGTATCGATATGCCATCTATAGCTAGGAATAGAGCACAAAGAACTAAAAGACCGCCTGATCGTTACGGTTTAAGTTGGGTAATTTGCACCTTGCATTATTTTTTGGAAGGGGAGGAGTATTATATATCACTAGATATAGCATAAAAGACAGAACGGTTACCACAACAACTAATATATTATTCGTAAGTGACATTCAGAATTGGAAGAGATACCAAAAATAAACTATTGATTGAAGTGGTATTTCAATACATGACACATATGAGACGTGCCTAGAAGGTATATGATTCCAAAATATGGCCACAAAGTGCAGCGGTACAGCGCTTTGAATTCAGAAGAACAAATTTCTGAAGAAGCAGACTGGCGAATGTATACAACAGCTAGTACACCAGAAATTGGAGCAATGATCTGAAAAATCGAATGCAGACCTCAAAATGATTGCAAGCAATGTACAGTGTTTAAAAAACAAATCACTCAACCTAGAAGTGTTTTCAAAGAACCCGACATCGTATGTACCCAGAATTCAATGCAAATATCAGGATATTAACCAGGTATTGAAGAACGAATGAAGAGACCATTATTCACGTGAAATCTCTAAGGAATTTTTAGGCGATATCCATTGATTGCAGTTTTTTTGCTTAAGAACAAATCTTCGAGTGTAATGCAAGGTCAAGGCAAACAGGCAGTGTGCAGTACTCAGTTTATAGACACCGAAAATAATTTAAATAATTCACCCAAAGCTACGATTTACCTTTATGAATAGATATGAAACGTTATATATTCGTGTTGATTCGCACTTGCTCATAATATCAAACTGAAACATTTCTTACACCTAGCCCTCGACCCAGCCGAAGAACATTCTATCATTCCCAGGAGCATTCCAATTTGTCAGTAACTTTTTCTCGAATGAAAGAAAGATTAAAGAGATGTGAACGTGACTTATGATACAACTATGTTAAGTTTTGTATTGAATGTGTTGTCCTATAAAAACTGGGATGCAAAGCAGCAAGAGGGGACATTGAATGAATGTATTGAACATCTCAGAATGACCCAAATAACAAATTTTGAAGTATATACAAAAAATAATATCAATATGCCAAGAACTTATAAGAAACGAAAATGCAATTCGAATAAAATGTATTCAAGAAATATGACAAAAAAATACCATTTGAAGGATCCGAGGAAGGATCATTTACCAAATTTTTGAGCAAAAATATAACCCAAAATATGTCAAAGCTCCTTTTTCATTCAATTCACGAAAAATTGAATAATTGATATAATTTCGAATATGAAAAATTGAAAGAAGGTTAGGCGAGGACCGGAGTGGGATGATAATGATAATCATCAAATCAATCAGGGAAAATGACAAGTTCGAGATAATTCGTTTTTATACATAAAAAACTGGAGCGCAGAAATTTTTAAAACCCACTAACTATACTGAATGTGGTATAAATTTTTTTTTTTAGTCTTCCGTATTTTTTCAACTTCGACATTATATTATGCCATCAACGGTTCGACTTTCGAGCAGGAAGGTCATGAGGGAGCGATGTGTGAGTTCATTGACCACAGTTACAAACACTTAAATTCTGGAAATTATCTCTGGGTTATGTTTCGAATTGCCACGTGCCTTCTATAGTCTGAAAAAGCATTTGAACATGGAGAAACTTTATTCTCACGGAATTATGGGTAGAATATTTGATGTTGTGTTGTACTTGATTTGATGACGAACTGTATCCTCAGAGCTGATAGATGCGTTCAAAGAATGGTGTGAAACATTTTTCCTACTATTTCTATAGATGATATTGATCACACAAGAATTTTCAAAATTCCTTGGATAAACATCCTTCTTGTAAAAATCATGTGGGTGATGTTTTGAAAAAATTGAACTCATCGTACTATACAATTCCACAATTGAAAAACCCATTTGATAGAATTACTTATGTTTTTTCATTAACCAGCTGATGAATGTCAAACCTCAGGAGTCAAACGCTATAAGGTAGACACGATTAAATTTCCACAAAATTTATTGTCTTCGCGACATGTTTCGATACACTGTATCTTTATCAAGCGAATGTTTCTAAACACTTTAGTGTTCAGAACACATTTGAACACTTTAGTGTTTAGAAACATTCGCTTGATAAAGATACAGTGTATCGAAACATGTCGCGAAGACAATAAATTTTGTGGAAATTCAATCGTGTCTACCTTATAGCGTAATAACTATGGATTTCCATCAAGTAAAGGCCACCTCAATCCAAAATCAGGAGTCAAAACTTGTGCGAGCAATTACCTTTCAAGGTGTGAATCTCAGCAAGGTGATCCGGCGGAGAATTGACCCCGGTCCCTACCTCTACACTACCGAGACCACACACTTATAGAGATGTGTATGTATAACTAACTCTGTAGTCTACTGATACCATACCTATAACGTGACTGTCGGGAAAAACTCCAGGCTTGCTAAGAAATTATTTCTCGAAAAAAAAAAGCATCATTAGACTCATTTTCAGTTATAGTGATTTTTCTGCCTCTATATCAGATCATAAAATTCTGACGTTACCAAGCATTTACATATACTAAATTTTGTACTAGAATTTTTTCATGAGTGATTCTTGAATTTTTTTTTCTTCATCCCTATTTGTGAACTATAGATGTTACTATGACGTGTACATACATCGAAAGGAGGGGAAAGGGAAAGAACCGATAAATATTTTTGTCTTATCAAATGACTGTTGTTGATTATGTTGTTTTTCCAAAGAGTTATTATTATTATATTGTGGCCAGCGTACCCTGCTGAATCGGGAGAGTTGAAGAAGATATCAGATAATATCAAACTAACAAAGTATCAGTAGATGTTCAGTGTGATGAAAACATCACAAAAAAAGAACTTCTGCACCATAAATGATGTAAGTTCCGAATAATTTGTAGGTTATTGTGCTGTGACTTTTATTATACCAGCACAAAAATAACGCACAAGCCACAAACATAATTATTCAATTCCACAAATCACGGAATCACTCGAGAAAGCCTACTTTTATAACGCTCCCAAAAAGTTCAGTCTCATAGTTCAAAATTTTCAGCATTGGGATGATTGTAATTGTATTGCATCCATTATGTAATTAGAAAAGCGGAGCATTGTTAATACATCAAAAACAGTTTTATAATTATTGATGACTTTTATCATTTTATGATTGATATTTGTATATTATTCATACTTTTACCTATATAAATGTGTATTCAATTATCCGAATAATTTATATTTTTTAAGATATCCGTCTCTTCATATTCGTGTTTCACCTTCTATACCTGAATATTTTCAAAATAAATTCCTCAATTAATGATGAGAAGTTTCCATCTTTGCGATAAAAAAAACATTGCGCTATGTGTGTTGAACAAAAAGTGCTAAAAAAAAATACAAAAGTCGATAATATTTTCGAAAATTCCTGATGTGTCTCAGTGGATATAAAATAGACGGGAAAGGTATATATACCTGAATTTGTTTTCAGTACTATATATGCATTTGATATTTCCAGAGTACCCGTCTTTATGTGATTTTGCATGAAACAATTGATTGGGTCCAGCCTCGAGTCAAGCGTCAAAAAAACCCATATTCCATAAAAAATTAAAATGTCGGGCCGATGAATTAGCGGCACTGTCAACCTCTACCGTGATTCAATGAAGATGAAATATGCATGTCTTGATGAAAGATAGCAATCTTGGGGAGATAGAATCTTGTAAGGGTAAACACGCATATACGTTATAATTGTAATTTTGAACGCGAATCATTTTTTTGAAAACGAACTTTGAGACTCGAAGAACATTTATCATGTAATTAATATTAGACTCCATTTTCTTATCGAATTTTATTATCCAGTTCAATTTGTTCTTCACTGGTGTAGTTTTCAATTTGTAACCAATATTGTATAATTTATTCATTTGTATATGTTTCTCCATTATACCTATCTGTCAACGATTGTCAATTTCTAATCACGTGAAATTGTTTCACTTTTAACTTTTTAGCAACACAATATAATTTTTACTTATTCTTAGGTTTTATTCACATAATCATTTCAGTCAGTGGGATTTATTATTGACTGTTTTATGAGTTGAAATGTGTTATTCAATGTAGAAAAAAACACAGTAACAAATTGGCACCCACGCACAACTTCAGTTTTATTTTGCACTATACTATCATATTACATTGTCACATCATTTTTCAGGAGATGAATATTATCATTATTATGATTTTTATCATTATTTATCAGAAAAGAGCATATCCAAAATGTCAATCAATTCAGATCGACTTTTCGAAAATGTCCGGTGGGATAGTTTTCAGCTTTCTCAGATGAACTTTTATTTTCTCTTCGTGAGAAATCAATCACTACATCATCGGAGATCCTCTGATAAATCCCAGAATCTTTTTATCAAAACTTCCTTCTCTCCGCAAAAATAATAATGCTCTCAAATATCATCACCAAGGGTTCGGTTTAATATCCCTGCAAATGAATGTGTCAAAGAAATATAAATTCTTTCAGAACATACCATAACAAGAAGTACCTATCATATACCCGTTTTCATTTTTTCACTTGTTTTTATTTCAATAAACCGCTTACAAACTATTATCTGATAAAGGCAGCCACATGCAAACATAGCACCCACCGGGAGTGTCAAACCATAAACATTGCCAGCCCGCCACTGCTTCCTTATTGCTTTATTATTTGACGCGCCTTGACGAACACGGCCGATTTCCGACGTACACTTCGTAACGACTATCGGCAAATGTTCGGGTCGATAGCTTGCACCCGTTCGTCGAGTGAGCCGACGCCAGTATAGCTTGGCACGTTGTGGGGTTTTGTGTGTTTATTCGAGTTTTTGCTTACTTCTGTGTCTGCCTCGATAACAATAATGAAATGGACGAACGAAATAATTCTAGAGTTCTTGCAACTGTATGAGAAAGAACCGGCGATATGGGACCCCAGACATATTGCGCACAAAGATCGGTTCACCATCGCTGACGCTTGGCGAAGAATCGAAGCCAACTTGAGTGTGCCTTGTCCTATAGAAGAGCTCAAAAGGAAGAAGGATTCACTTATGGCTACATTCCGATCGCTTACAATTAAAGTCAAAAGTAGTATTGACAGCGCTAATGGAGCAGAGTATATTTACAAGCCGAATTGGTTCGCATACGACTCTATGGCAAAATTTCTGGATGGTATTTATCAGCCGAGGACCCATGTAAATAAAGAGGTATGTTTAAATTAATTGCATCTGTTGAATATATTTCCTTTTTTTTTAAATATCTAGCGTTTGATGATATACATAAGAGTTCATTCGTTTCGTAATGCTTAGCGAATATATATTATTCCTTCTTCAGTGTTTAGGTAGGTACCTATACAGCTTTAGTGATAAACAACTCAGCTTGGGGGTTCTATAGTTGAGGCGAGAGAACACAGATATCATAAAAAAACATACTCTCAAAAAGTTACCGCATCGTTCCCTCGCATTTTGAATTAGAAATATAACTACAATTCAATAATGTTGAGAATAGACTAACATTCGGGATAAAGTCTAGAAGATGAAAAATAAACTGATTTGGTTGAAAAAAGTCTAAAAAAAGACCAAAATTAGTTAAAAGTCTGCTGCGAATCTGACGATTGCGATATCTCATCGCAAAATACATTTCTGGAGTAGAAACTTAACAATGAGGTGTGCTTCATTGAACTGAAATGTCCATCCCAACATTTACATTACGCCTAATGGACTGGCCCTAAGAGAGAGAAGACTGTGGAATGAGCAAGGTAGAATACTCAAGGTATAACGTCTAAGCGCATTCCTTTCCAGAAGTAGCAGAGAAAGAGAGGTTATGGAGGGTAAATCAATTCAAGTATAAAATTGTCATCATGTCTTTCACAATATCTGTTCAATGTGCATATCCTTTCTCTCTCTAATCTACTCAGCATCATGCTCTGTGAAAGACTGTCATGAAGGCCAGTCCATTAGTTGTAATGTCTATGCATCCCGATTACATTGAATACCATTCATTCAATTCAGAAATATATTTTTTTTCCAAAAAAAAAAAACAGCTACTTAATGTTTCATGAAACAGAATAATTTTATTGTAAAGTAGTGATTTTGGCTTTTTCCTCTTCCTATCTCTTTGTGAATGAATTTAACGTCTATGAATGATATACACAACAACATAAAGTGTTTGCTACATATTTTATATCACTTACTTATTTCATAGAAATTTTGTCTTCTCTTTGCATTAACTTGGAGAAAAGCGAAACCCAAAAATCACTTTCCTTCTTCTCACAAAAATACTCATTTTCCTGGATTTAGTTCTGGTCCTTTCTGGTGTAGGTATATTGATCCCAGCTGCATGAGAATTCATTTATTGATCGTATGTCCAGAGATAGGTATTGCAGAATTGCATAAACAGTTTGGAAATCTGGTGTACAAAATTGTCTATAAATCTTGGAAATCCATATTGATATCCAAAAATATCACCTGGAATCCTTGATGAAATAATGGAATCCAATAGAAAGCCCGAATTGGTGTACAAATTTGACGGAAGTGAAACGCCCCTCGGTTCTACTTTCATCGATTAATAATAATAACGAACATGTCCAAGAAAATTTACAAATTGAAAGAAAATTCAACATTTATTGCCATACCATAAAAACAGCTTAAATTCAACTGTAAGAATGAATATTCCACTGGGATCCATTTGGGTTTTCCATTTACCTAAATTAGTTGATAATTATATTGAATACTTCAATAAGAATTCAGGAAATTTCTGAGGCGTGTTTCATTGGTAGGAAAGTTTTCTAGTATTTTTCAAACGAGTAATGAATAATCGAAAGCATGCTTCATCACATTTTTTTCAATCGGCTAAAAATGTATTGTGATTGTGGCTCAGAAAGTATTTTCACCCGAGTTTTCACCATACCTATGTGTTATTCGTACAAACCCTCTATGAATGGCAAAGGCCAGATCGATAAAACAGCCATTTCCAGGCTTGAATCCCCGGACTGAAAAGTGCGGCAGCCCGGAGTGTATTTCATTCACGTGAAATGTGCACAACAAATTTTCAAATGAAAAATTTTACCCAGGATTTCATTTCGATTTCAGGATTCCTGTTGGATTTCAGGTGTGGTTTGTAGATCTCAACAGATTTGCAAGATTTGTGGTAAATAATAAACAACGGAATTCTTTGTTTATTCTTGTTGCCAATTCGGACTCGACACATCTTCAAAAAAACGAACGATACAATATAATCACCTGGAATGAAAGACACTCGTTTTTTGGACTGTTTGCATTGCTGATTCTTTTCAATTGAAATGTGAGCTGTAGAGGAGAACCAACCACTTCATTACATATTTGGGCCAAAAAATTACAAAAAATGCCCCATAAATTGAAAGTTCGAGAAAACCATAACTCTTTGGCTAGCTTCTCGGAATATCCACGAAACAGTGTTCACTAAAAAGTAGTTGGTAATCGTATTATGTGACATGATCGAAATATCAGGATCTGTATGTAATCTCATCAGGATCTTTTGTTCCTTAATGAACCTTTTTTCATCAAACATAAGTTGGATTATTGAAATTTTAGGAGGCATTGCCAAACCGACTGTCTGGCCTCTTAGAATGATGTAAGAGATGATAGCTTGAGGACAGCAAATATTTAAAATACATAGTAAGATCTATCTTCCTGCAGGAACATTTTTACTGTAATACCATTATGCTTGGTTTATAGCATGAGAAATATACACTCTCGTATACACTCATCAAAACAGTCTAGGGAACAACAACAATTCATGTATTTAGGAATACCCGGTATATTCTTGGAAATTCATGCAGATATTTTACAACCATTGTCTCAATTTACGGTAGTTGTTGCTCGCAAGAAAATGACATAAAAAACAAAAACAAGAAAAAGTGTCGATGTGGTGTTGAATAAAATGAACAACATTCTTGAATAAAGATATGCCTGGTTAGGTCAATTCAGTCACTGACTGAAAACATGCCCCGACGACACGATATATAATATACCACGTAAATTCTCTTGCAAATGGATTAACTGATACCACCACTACCACTACCTGAAATTTGCAAAGAGTCTCTGAAACTATAAGTATTTCAGTGAATGATATTTCTATTCTTGATGTAAAATCCTCCATTTGGCTGCCATCTGCTGCAATCGTTTCATTTGTGATTACAATGCACTCTTGGAGCTCCAGTACGAATTGCTCCAAGTATTTCGGTAACCGACATTTCTATCCCCAATTTCGGATATGGATCTTCGGAAAGATATGGCAATCAGCAATATGAAAATATAATATCAACCTCAAAATATCCTGCAACCAGTCACTGACAAATATGCCGCTATTAGCTCCAACAACAACTGTATCGATTCAGTTCATTAAAGTTTTCAGCTCCCAAAAACATATGGTTCATTTCAGCACACCGAATAATTATCAAACTCTCTTTTCCAAAAACAACAGAGAATTCTGATCAAAACCACCGCAACAGAAATCAACAACTTTTTGTTTTCTTTTTTCTTTCTCTTGAAAACATCAAGTAAATGTAGGAGATTGTATTATTGATTAGTTGAGGGAGGATTTTTCACACTTTGAGCGGTCGAATCGAACCAAGAAAAAATATAAATCTATCTCAACTTCATAATTGCAATACTTCTCCCAGTATCAAAATGCAAAGTTCTTTGAACTGAGACGATTCACTCGCTCCAAGTATAGAAAAGCTATGGGTGATTCTTGGAAAAACTTCAACCTTCCAAGCATATATGAGGAAACATATTGTCCCCATTTATTTCTGCAATAGAAAACTTTCATAACTCGGAACGAATTTTTTTTTCCAAAATACATACAAAACAGTGGGTGAGTCAGCGCATGTAATTGTATGGCCGGCGAGGTGGCCGGCCGGCTCATGATCGAGAGGTCGTGGGTTTGATCTCCCGAAAGGGCAGAGATTTTTCTCTGATTGTATTTATGAATGACTCCGCCACGTTTCATGGTTGACGGGTCCGTGAATAAATGATCTTGCTACTCCTGAGGCTGGTTACTGAACGACTTCGATAGAGGTCAGTGGGATTTTGTATATGAAAATACCGTAAATAACATTTTTCTACACCCGTACTATAATAATACACTTATATGCCCATAATCTCTTTCATAATGGGCTACATTATGAAACCGATTTTTAACCAATTGGAAATCCAATTCAGTGGCGAAAGGCTTCACTGAAAATTCAATACAATACTGAACTTGAATTCAATAATGAAATCATAATGGAATAAATGTTGATATCCCTTCTATTTCTAGATCAGTGGGACCCACAATACAAATATAAATATTATATTTATAATAGTTCTCCATCATTTATGGGGTGTTGAAAAAAAAGCGTATGCAACTCCCATGTAATAATCATCAATACACTCGCATAAACCATACGAAACTCACCTTCGGCTCGTTTCCGTCTCCTGGGTAATGCTCATATATTGATTACCATCATCACATGTTCGTTGTATAATATACTATCACTACTATTACATTCACAACAAATGATAAAAGTCTGCGTTTCAGTAGCTCGATTATCATTCCGAATGAAAATTCTCTGTTTGTTGTTGGTTCTGGCTAAGTTTTCGAACAATATACAACACTTTCAATATAATGAACAGTCCAAGGGGTAGACCACATGGGAATTCCGGTGTACAATTGAGTGCCGGGGAAATTCCGAGAAGTTTTCGAAGAACTTCAAAAAATCTTGGGTGAAACTATAGGGATTATTATAAGGTAACTTCAATTTTTTCGCGGAATAATAAAACAGAATATAGTGAAATTTCAATATTAATATAAAATCATAATTCAAAAACAAAACAATATTCTGTAAAATATAGAAACAAACATCCATACATAATACTTTCGAGAAGGTATGAATTCTACTCTTGGCTCTATACTACCCCTTTGGATATCAATGTAACTAACTATAGGTAGCAACCTATACCTTTATTCAGCGTTTCTCTCATCGTAAATGTCTCATCTGATACGACAGCTTGTAAAAACCTCTATATGCAAGAGCACTACTCCACTAGGAAATATATCTTCCTAGATATTTTCTCAGTTTGGTGAGATTCCAATTGAAAAATCCAAATTCTCCTAATTGAGTTTCAGAGGATTGAAAAAAGTCGTAGCCGATCGTTGTTCATCATCTTCAAAGTGGTATATTGAGGCCTTTCGATCTGAAATTATGATTCTTCGAAGTTTGAAAGAAGGGAGTAATCAGCCTTCTTTTTTGCACCAAAAAGCGAGCGGCAACACTCGGTTTTATTAGCCAGGTACCTGGTACATAGCATTCCATCTTCCTCATATATTTTTACCATTATTCAATATAAAACTCATGAAATAATTCACGACTCGATTTCAGGGTTATATCGCGATGCGCATTTTGGTTGTTTTCAAATAATCTCGAAATCGTATCAGGAAATATTTTTCGAATTTCATATAAAAAACACGGTACGAATATGGAAGAAGAGGATAGATCGGTTCTGGTGCAAAAAGGAAGACTGACTTTGCCCTTCCTACGAGCTTCGAAAAAGACTTAGAGTGCCAATTCCTTGGAATGGAGTGCCTTTTCCCCTCTGAGTACTACCGCGTGGAGGGCCGTTTCTGTAGACATTCCGTGTTGATTCTCCTTTGGCCATTACTCGTTTCAATACCAGTAAAAATGGCAGTGGCCAATTTTCACTCAAACTGGATATAATTTTCTGAATAATTGGTTTCAATCAGATTTCAGTCTTCCTTACAAATAATTTCATTTGAATGAACATTTCATCTCCTTGTATTTATTGATGATAGCAGTTCGGTCATAGTTACCATAAAATATGAAATCTGAATTTATATATTGTATGTCTGAATTTCTTGGCCATATAATTTCATTCGAATCTTCAGCAAGAAATTTCATTTTGAATGTATTATCTTTGGTATTATTCCTAGCATCATCCTCCTTTGAGTCGCTCTGAAGAATTCTCCCAATATACCAAGAGCTATCATAGTAGACAGCATAATATGTTTCATAGTGCACCACTATTTTCAGGTTTGAATGTCCTTTCTTTGAAGTTGGGGCTCCGGTTGGGGCCCTCACTCTCAAGAGTCGATCAGCACTTATTTTGGTGTGGGAATCAAGCAGCTTTCTGATTGTTATTTTTTTAGTCCCTATAACTACTTTTAAGAAAGAATTGCCCTTTCCATGGATTCCATCCGAACAGTCTTTTATGTTCAGATAGTCGCCAAAATTTAATAATTCTTTGGAGATATCCGCAGGAAGATCATCTGGTTGATTATACTTCATTTCCATCTGAACTCTCTTCATCCAATAAATTAATGTTGGTAATCAATTGGTCTTCCTTAGTCATCAGGTCTGGTTGTTCTACACATAATGGCTCTTCATCTATGATTTCATTTCCGATTTCAACATTCTCAATGTCGTTATTGATGATACATATGTTATCCCATGGTAATCCTTCGTATGTGATACCAACCGAATCACACTCGGTTTCTACGTCATCTAGTGCCCTCAAATATCAAAATATATATCATGATATTTGTAATTTGCAAAGTAGGTACCTGATTTCTATTCGTTGAAATCCAACTCGGAGTCGGGTGAAATAGGACTGGGAGTCGGACAAGGAGTCGAACAGATTTTCACGAGGATCTTTATTACTTGCACACAAAATAAAATACAACAAACATCTATTGATTTTGGTCCATTTTATCCTCGATTTTATTTAATCATGTGCATTCCTTGAATAATGTCCTGTTATTGAACTGAATTGAAAAACTGGTCTTTCATCTAATTGCAATACGAGTTGCAAAATAAACAAGAATAATTCCAAATTCGTTAATTTTTGATTGAGAACTCGAAGAGATAAAGAAAAATGAGAGGAAAAATGCCATCAGTTCAATTCAAGATATCCGAGAAGACGTCAATATTTTTTCCATTTGAATAACTGCATTATGAAAATTAACATTATTCCGAGAATTATTCTCAGATAAAAACTCACCTCATAACGATTTTTTCGATTTCATCGTCTTCAGGAAAGCTATTTTCACTTGGCGTCTGACCGATTCCCATTTCGAATGAACTGGATTCTATTGAGTCTCTGCATTATTTCTGCCATTCCAAAATTCACCACAGTCGAGAATGTACTTTTCAAAGAACTAGTTGCACGAAAAATTTGCTCACATGGTTGAGAGCTATATAGACAAGGAGCGAAATCACATCCATTTTTTATTTCTTCATTATCACGGTATAATCTCAGTAGTCTGATCAAAGCATGAGCATTCAATTCTATGCACATATAACAATTTAAAGAAATAAAATAAATTGTTACCGAAATATCTGTATTTTTGTTAATCCAGTTTCTCTAGATTCTCAAAAAAAAACGCAATACCAGATTTTATATAAACGATCTTCGACATTTTCAGGTTTACTTGAAAACGATTCAATTATAAAGCTCATCAATTTCAAGTAAATGACTGTTCCATGTCTTTCAGGAACTGTTTCTCTGAGAAGATGGCCAACCTCCTCTTTCGATATTTTCCCAGCTGCCCTGAAATTCATTTTGTCTTCGGGCTTTACATCAGAAATTGTTAGCAAATGTTTATGTTTGCTCTGGTACTTTACTTGTTGTTGTAAGTGATCTGAGCTAACATTTTGACTTCCCATCGATTGTCATTTTTACTATCACCTAAGTCTGTATTAAACCATTTCCAATGCACCAATAAGGTTTTCCGCGAATTTGATGGAAGATTGAATGTTGAACGCATGGCTTTCAAAAGTCTACTATTTCCATCAGAAGAATACCCCATTATTTTGATTCCATAGTTTTCAGCTTCAGTATTCATCGTTTTCCATCGATTTAAAATTTCTTTATGCGTAAAATTATCTGTGCCAAACAGATTCAAGAGAAAAGACATAATAAAAATAGCATAATTTGCTTTCGGGTATTCATGGAAGTATTTCTGAATGGTTGAAGCTTGTTACACGGAAAAATTGTTTTTTTCTGGCAAATCATTTTCTGATATTGGCAATACAAATCCTAAAATAGTATCAGTGTCCGGACAATTTTTCCGTTGATACGAGTAGCGTCTTCACTTCACCCAGATCACTTTCGACAAGTTTCTCGATGTTAAAAACATATCTGATTGCATAAATCAGAATTCGCTCCCATCAATATCATTAATAGTTCGCAATATAGTAGAAATGCAAAAAATAGATTTTTTTGAATTTGCATACAGTATTTCATACAAATTTCTCCCCCCTTAAATGAACAAAAATGCGACAAAACGCACGAGTTCATTGGAACAAATCTTTTTTTGTTCTATTTTTATTTTCCTTAGCTGTCTCTTTCAAGAATTTCAGAAAGTTCGTTATTTTGTCTTCTTTTTGATCTTGAGGTGAAAGATTCTCTTGAGGAATTTGTTTCAATAATTGTTTTTGCAGTTCTGACATTTCCCTCAATAATTTTGATATGTCATCAATATGATCAAAATAATTTGTGATTAAAGTTTGATTTCCAGGTTGGTGTTATGTGATACACGTAATCTTTCACTTCTAGATATGCGATTGTATATGTCTTAACGCCATTTTCTTAATTTGTCATTCTAAATTCGAGACCTACAATTGATATCAGCAGAATTTTCGGTCTCTGACTCAAGGGCTAAACTCTGCTTTTGCAAAAATCCTCCAGTGGCAAATCGTCTTCGGGTAAATCTTGATTGGTAATCTTTTTTTTTTTATTTCAAGTGACGGAGAGTATTACGTCTGATATCACGTTTACAGAAGGCCTCTTATTCGATTGCAAGTCGAGTCGAGTCGACGATTGAGTGATGTGTTTACTGTACGAGCATTCAGGCAACTCCTCGGGCAACTCTATAGGTACCTAAAATAGAGATTACTTAGGTACTAAAAATCTCACACCCTCCTCAATATTAACTTTGCACCTTGGAAAAGGACATATGATGTTACTCATCACATTTTCCTGTTCGTCCATTTGGCATGTGTACTGATGGTCCTTGAAAATATGTTTCATTGCGCCTGTTTTTCTGCAGGCATATTTTTAATTCTTTCCCGCATAATATTGTTGATTATATTTCTCAAATTCCTGCTATCATCTGTCATATCGACTGCTTGGCTACCTGCACATTTCGAATGTGTTTTCCCGATGGCATTGTTGGATAACGAGATGGATGATGACTTATTGTCCGTCGGTTTGCTCTTGCCGCATTCGTGAGGTACTGGTACTAACATTTTCATAAAATTGATTTTCTCTCGACAATGATCTCTCACTGCCCTAATGAGTTTTTTTTTTCGCAAGGAAAAAAACAAAATTTATTTGGCTTATTTCTGAACACACCAAGAAAATCTGAGAAATGTTCACCCTCGTTTTCACCTATAATGTCCTTGAGGTCACCTTGCACCAAATTTTCATCAATCAAATCACTTTCCTCAATTGCTGCAGAACTATGTAAATTATGAAAACCACTCAAGTCCAATAATAATATCACGAAGGGACGCCCTTGATTGCGGAAGAGAGACTAGATCATAATTCGCAGACAAAACACAGGTTGTCTACATTGTTGCCAGCGGTTACCGAAATTGAAATAAGACCGAATAAGACGGTTATACCTCGCGTTATAGGATCTGAGTTATATAGTAGATGACTGCAGTCCTTGTATGATTTTTGGAGTTTCTTTGCAGTTCCATCATGTTATTTGGACGGTTCTATATAGCTTATCGGTTTGTAATAAAAAGAGAATCGGATAGATTGTGGTTCAGAGTCAACTGTCCAGTTTGAGTTTATACAGGGTGAACACAGCAATGGAAATTTTTTTATTTTCCTGGTAGGTACTTGAAAATGTTGAAGGGTTCGCAGTAATTTTTGATGTTATGGAATATACATTTTGTACTTTTCTGGAAAATGGTTCATTTTCGCTTCATGAGCGATGACAAAAACGCATAAAAAGGATTTTTTCCACAGATGGACTATCCTGTAATCATTTTGCACAAATGCAGTTGAATATAATAGAACCTACTCAATAGACCGATGTTTCATAAGAAATACTGTCTTTTTTTTCGATGAAAAATTTTATTTTTCTGATACTTATTAAAACCCTCCGTTAGTCGCGCATAGGTCCGATTGTGTTTTTCCTTTATTCAATTATCGAATTGAGATGTTAAATAGTTTAATTGAATTTTTTTTGCCAAAGCCGCACTCCGATAGATATCGAAATTCCCCGGTTAATAACATCTAAATGGAGGGAAGTACAGTTTTAGGTCCGTCGGACCTATAGCGCCCACTTGCGTTATTATATTTCTGATTACTGTTTACTGCTCCGTACATTCCGTAGGTGCTTGTGAGTTTTTTCCTGTGGATATTTGGGTGGGAGTTTATTTATTATTACCAGTGAGTATTTGAATAAATTTTGAAACAGAAGAAAATATTGAGGACCTTGTTACACAGAAACCAAAAAACAATATAAAAGTCAATACTCATGTGAGAAGTGCAATAAATGTTTACCAAAAAAATGTGCCAGGAATGTATTGGAAAAACTTCAAAAGAAGAAGTAGATACAGAATAAAATTTTCACTGTACGTTGTGCTTTGAATAAATATCTTTGTACCAACATTTTCATTTTTCTCTCTGATTTATTGATTGTATGACATGATCTCATATTAATTAGAAATAATGGTGACCTTTAAAAAATTGGATGCTTTTTCAAATAGTATACCACAAGCAATATCTTCAATATAATAAATATAGACATTTTACGTCGTAGTTGGATGGAATACATCGATAAACAATGTAATATTGGGCTTTAGGTCCGCCGGACCTAGCGCGCCTAACCCCGTTACGTTAAGCGGTGCGCCTAACGGAGGGTTAAAACGGATTCAAAACTCGATTCTATGAGGAAAAATCTCTGGAAAAATGATGCTAATAAAACAAACCTGAGTGGAATCAGACGATCCTTTCCTCGGTATTTTCCCATTGTAACGTGGCATTATGTAGATGATTTATTTTGTTTCCGATATAATAAATACCAGCCTCAATGAAAATGTGACATGTTTCGATATGTATAATCCGATATTATTCAGATTGTGTCATAATAAGACATGGTCTACTCAAAAGTCTATGTTCCAAAAAAAAAACGTGTGTGAATGTTCCGAAATATATCTTTCATACTTCCTGTCGGATTTCTTCGGAATTCTCTAGGAATTCCCCGGAATTCCCAGTACTTCCGTCATTCAGTTTTGAAATTTTATCAATATTTCTTCAAATTGACCTATTTTTCCTATAGGAATTCCGATGAATTCGGGGGAATTCCGAGGGAGGTCCAGTTTAGGGGAATTCCAGTGTACACATTTTCCCTCAGTGGTCAACCCCTCGAAACAGTCTCTCTTGATATATGTATAGCATAGACTTTTGGAACTTTCAGTTGAGATCAATTACCCTAACACCAAACTGATATTATTTGCATAAGACTCGTATTAAGCTAACAAGGTTAGCATCTTCAAGAGAAAAAATGATACTAATATATTAAATTGGTATCAATTTTTTCCCCCTGAAGATGCTAACCTTAATCTTAACTTCATTGGCAAAAAAAGTTGTCCATGAGCATAAAGAGGATTTGAATTTTTACAGGATAATGATGATTCCTTCAGACTTTACGACCATGAACAACTAGAGCAAGATAGTAGAAGCCCTATTATAGAAGATGTAGCAGAAAACGACGATGATTCAAAACATTCCTTTCTCGAAACTGGCACCACCTTCAAACTTCCACCTGAAAGGAAACTGAAAAAAAAGAGAGATATGGTGAGACCAGACATGAGCAATTGTGCCTGTGAAATTCAAGATAAGGATGAGTGCTCACTCTTCACCCAGTTATTGACTGCAAAACTGAGATCCTTCGATGACCACACTAGAGATATATTGATGCATGAAATAGACAATCTAGTTTTCCGTACCAAAATGCAGAAGCGTCGGAAACTTGATAATTCACCGTCGAATTCCGATGATTTCAACTACAATCCTTCATCATTGATAGATGACACGGAAACTTATTCAGAAACATATTTACAACGTTCGATAGAAAGTGAGGGAGTTTCTGTCCCAATTTCAAGCTCAAGCCACACGAATTCATCATCACGTAATCACGTGGTAGTGAAGTCCGAAATGTGATAAGTGATTTTATAGAGAATAATGATTGTTTATGATTATACAGTTCCTATAACTTGAGTAAAGAAATGTAGTAGCCGATTCATCAACTGTCGTTATAGTTACTGGGACTGATGATTCGATAATTTTCTTCCAGGACACCATTATGTGAGGAATTTCTAGTACTGTAAATAATAAATTTATAATAATTTGATTTATGTGTGAGAAAAAGTTAATCCTGTCTCCAACAAGTGGCAAAACATTCTAAAATGTATTTTCTGTCTATAGAGAATATCTCATAGTATTGGTAAAACCTGAATTGGTTCAAAGTCTCCGAATGACTATCAGAATGTATTGCTTTTAAGCTACTGCAAAGTCGTGCTCGTGATAGAAATTCGAAATATTATCCACTTGCCATTTTCGAATAAACACAATCTCGGCTATTTTATAGTCTACCTCGCAAGTTGAAGGTCACGAAATCTCTTGATAGTGGCCCCAAAAGTATGAACTAGGGCTCATTCGATTCGGAATGACGCCAAGAAAAATGTGTAAAAAATTTCATGCACCAATACAATAATTCGATAGTTATTAACAAATTGAACTTCCAAAAAAAAGGAGATCAATCTTTCGTAAATAACTTGGAAACCATAGGTGAGTTCTTCTAACATTTTCTTGATAGAACTATAATTTTCGAAATGAAGATGTGAATCACCGAAATTTTACCATTTGTATTACCCATTTCAATTCTTTAGTGAAAATAGAGTTCTGCCCAACGCTTTGCTAATCCATTACATTACCATGCGAAAAATCGTGACATGTAATTGTTATTTGTTTTACTAGTCAGCAAAGTAGTAGATTCACTGCCGCGGTGAGGCTAGGAGTGCTGCTGAGGCAATCTACTTTGCTACCGAGTTGAACACATTTTTTTTTTCTTTTTGTTTATGATATATGTAGGATAATGTATTTCCAATGTTGTTCATAGTATTTATAGTATGACAACATTATGAACAGTGATAGCGACTTAGAAGTACTAACTTCTCCAGAGACATATCACTTTTGCTGTCTAGGCAGGAAATCCTTACCCTGCTGCCTCGGCAGGAGAAGTAATTGCTGATGGATTACTTGTCTGCAAAATTTATATTTGTTGTCAATCGGAGAAAGAATCATTGTTTTCGACTAGCGAATTTCGATTGGGAAATTCTAAATTATATTTATGTCATCCAGATACCTGAGAGAACAGAATGAGGTTGACAACAAAACATCAATCAATTTTTATAAAATTGAGCTCAATGATCTTTTTTCCCATTTATATGTGAAATGAGATATTTTTCGAATGAAATTCATAAAAAATATTCCGCTTCGTTGAGACTCTACTACAAGTTTACTTCACGAAATTTCATCATCCTGGTTCTATATATCTCATTATCTGTAATTGTCTGGGTGTTGATTTTCACAAAAAAATTTAAATTCGAAAATGGAGTCTAAAAATTTTCTCTGAATTTTTTCACGATGTTGACGTTTCACCATTCGAACATACTATGCAACTTCATAACTTCCAAATTTCATGTGATAATCTTTAAAGAAGAAATAATTCAGATAATGATAATTTCGTTCTGAAACATTTTTTGCGTCATTTCATTCGTCAAGAAAAATAATAATTTTTCACAAAAAAAGCCTTCAGAAATTTCATGATCACTCTAAATTGTTTTTTCAGTTTTTCATTCGAACAAAATATACACGGAAAAAAGTGTTTTAGATTCTTCACAAAATAGGTAATGACAGTTAATTTTTTGTTCACATTTTATTCGATCTAATGATGAAAAAATTTTATTAATATTATTTTAATATAGAAACTGGAAATCCCAAAACAAACTTATACTTCAAAATTCAACGTTTTGTGAAATATAAAAATAATTTTTGTGAAGGAAAAATGAGAAACAAATTTCAGTGTCCATTTCAGATTTTTAATTCTATTGTTAGCAAAAAATAACAGGTTATGCGATAAATAAACACCGGGATGATGAAATCTCGTAAAGAATACTCACTTTACTTGTAGTAAAGACTTCACCAAGCGCAAAATTTCTGACAGCTTTTGGTGAAGAGATACTTCAATTTACATATTAATGATAACAAAGTTCATTACCATTACGCTTATTTTAATGCAAATAGATTCGGAATTTTTTTCCAATGTCATATCATTCCCTCAGGTACCTGGATGGCCCCAATATATTTTCGAATTTTCAAATCAATATCTGCTACTCTTCTGTCGTGTTGGCGAATGACTCCTGCCACGGACGGGTCCGCGAATAACCATGCTGTTCCTGAATAAAGCGTAGGGAGTTAGTGACGAGCCTGATACACACAACACACACCGGCATTCGCGAAAAGGGCCCACTCTTGATTCACATATTCGAAATAAATAGTTGAAAAAATGGCATTTCCAGTTTTCGTAGAACCTAGAAGTTTTTGCAATTATGATTCACATATTATATAGACACATTATACAAATATGCAATTGCAACAATCATTCGCTTGGAAGTTTCTTCTCAGAAACGAAAAACTTACTTGAGAAATAGCAATTGGTTTATTGAAAATTTCATCCCTTAGGGAGAACATATGGGTTTACTAATATATAGATTATTCAGAAGTTTGTGTGAAACTTTACATCTTCTGTCACAAACAGAATTCCCATTGGTACTTTCACAACTGTCGTTGATAAATTGCAAAAAGGATTCACAATAAGTATGTGAATGGTATATCTAGGCGACTTCTATGACTCCACTGGTTTGTTGGGAATTATATCATGTTGTTGTGTTGCTATTGAAATTTTTTCATCGTGAAGTATATTCGATATCGAACTACAAGATTTGGCTGAGCAATATTTTTGTATCATGTTTTCAATTTATTGACATTCGAATCAATATCCGCCAATGAATGAGTTTGATTTTTTGATTAGGTTCAATACCAAAGTCAGGTCCCAATGCTGAAATATTGCTGATGTCATGCGGGTTCTCGATTGAATTTTGTATTTGAGAAATCGAAAATGTTTTATCTCACTCTTGAATTTGAAAAATGTCCAATTGTAATTATTGTCGACTCTTCTATAGAAGTCAGTTATTATGGAATGGGAAATTGTTCTAGCTGAAATTGCTCCTTTGCCATCAAAGATTTCCTAAAACTAGGAATGGTGTCTTTTTTTACTACGTCGCTTGAAGTGTTCCTTTTTTATCAAAACATACAAATCAATCAAAAAGATCAACAACAAATACACTCTGTCAAGGTGAAACATACTCCTACTCAATGCAATTTTATATATACAAGGTTACCGTTTGACCCAGCATATAGAATGCATAGATGAATGATGAATTGAAAGAAAAAGGTATTTGTCACTTGAAACAGAAAAGGACCTAAATAACTAATTTCACTCCCAGCCAAGACATTTGGATGAAGAATATTCCCAATATTTCTGAATCAAGAAAACAATGGTGGAAATTGAATCTTTAGAGAATTTTTCTACTTAGTTACAAGCAGATAAATGCAAAAAATGTGATGCAGTTTGTCGAGGGGAGCAGATAGCTGTCAGGGTGAAACAATACGACACAATGACAAAATGGTTGAGGCTTTCGCGGCCGAGGTTTTCAGTATTCCTACTTTTTTTCTGGTTTGAAGGCCGTCGTTCTTTGGAATTTCTTCCTGACGTTCCGCTAACGCGAGTGGCAACTTGGAAAAAGAAAGTATTAGTCAGTTTCGCAAACATCCAAAGAGCACAAGATCTAAATATGTGTATGAAGAATATTCCAATACTGCTGAATCAAGGAAACAATGGTGAAAATTGAATTTTTTGAGCATGTTTCTACTTAGTTATACGCATATTAATTCAAAAAATGTGATGAAGTTTGTCGAAATATAATTGATATTTTCTACTAACAACTAGAAAAGGTGTAGTATACATTGATTATAATGACATTAGACAATACATAAAGTACAACTCTCAGGGATTTTGCGCGAAAGAATTGTCCAAAATATTTGGTGCAAGTGGAGAAATGATTGTTCAAAATAGTAATTTTTTTAGTCTTGCCGCATCCAATTACTTACAATTCGAACGTGGCGTTCTTCAAAAAATACCAAAGAAAATCATATATCATAAACCACTATGAGAATTTGTAATAAAATATTTATCGCGAAACTGACAATCTGAATGAAAACGATCTCGAATGACGAAATCGTTGTTCAGATACATCTCTCAGAAATAATTTCGCGCGAGGATGGTGGAAAATATTCGGTAGATGTGGAGATATGATTTTCAGAAGGAGGGTTCTGGTCATTCAAGCATAAAGGTTTGAGATTCTCGAAAAATTTAAAAAAGGATTGAAAAGTGTTTTATTTTAAACCATTCACCCATTCTGGTGCTTTTTGAATTTGCTATGATTTAACATTTTTTTGTTAATAAAAAATTAACGATAATTCGGATGAAAAATATATTGGGGTATTTCGTACCCAAAGAAGGAAAGAAACGATTCCAATAGGTTCCAAACTAGGGTTCCTTTTTGGGCCGCTAAGTTGTATTTCTATGTGTTTTTAGGGGTGAACCACTCGCTGGAGGTTGTTTGAAAATCCATTAGATTCCTTTCACATTTACATAAATGAAACGAATCACTTTCTTTCCGTTAATTTTATTACTGCGAATGAACTTCTCTGATGTCTGTGAATGGATACAGGATATAGAAACAAAAGATATGATAAGGTGGGCCGACCCTATCGATAACGTTGGTCTTATAGAGCCCCTTTATATAGAAAAGTGTATCACCCACGATAAACATGAGTAAGAGCAAGTTATGAGCAAACTTTTGTTGGCTGGAACATTTTTTTCCCAACAAAGATAAAGGCGAATGAATTCTTCATTCATTCCAACATAAGGAGATTGTCAGTCTTTAATGTACTGGTGAATTTCTCTGGAAGTAATTACTGAAAAATACTTCTTGAATTTAGGTCATCACTGAAACCACTTGATGCCTACAGATGAGCTTCCGTTTGACCAGCGAACAACACTTGAACACTTCCATTGAAACAGATATAGGCAGTTTGAAATAGCCAATCGACCTAATCGAGAATAGAACAGAATGCAGAAGTGCCCGAAATTATATTCGGAAATGTCAACGCACTCTTGTTTGTTCTGTTTAATGAGTCATACGATAGAAAAAAATTAATTATTCACATCCACCGTTAGTATTTCGATTCTAGTTCATATATGGAAGCTATGATTATGAATAACCTATTGCTCGGCATGCATAGCAACACATTCAAATATTTAGCAAACACTATGTTAATATGTAAATCATTCATAGGCGTTTGAACTCGCGTTTGAATTATTCACATGAAGGGATCTAGAACAGCTACTTCCCTGCCTATAATGCGTGACGGACGCTGAGTCACATATGGTTGTGACAGAAGTAACGGTTTTTGTAGTAACATTTTTTTACATTTGGTAGTTCATGGTGATTTTTTGATGTGAGTTATTCTGACCCCTCTGTAGTAGAAAAAACTTGAAATATTTCGGATTTAACATATTATGCCTACGGATATAGTGAGAATTCTTTGTGAACCAAAAACTAGCCCTTCAACCATAAGAGTAGGAAAATCTTGGAACCTGAAATGTTTTTTATCGAAAAATAAATCAACTCACAATCGCTGAATACGCTCTATAGGGTGAAATCATTCGTAAATAAAAAACTACCCTTCAACAACCATACGAGGTTGAATAAATGTTGGAAAAAGCAAAATACCCGTTGCTCGAGGTTTCTTTCCGGAAGTGGTTTATTCCTCACCTGCTGAATACGGCCTGTAGGGTGGAATAATTCGTGAATTGAACCATTCAACACCTCGCAGTAGGAAAATATCAAAACACTGGAAATGCATGTTGCTCGAGGATTTTTTGCGGAAATTAATTATTTCCCATTTGCTCAATACATAGGCTGAAATCATTTTTGAGCCATCAACTACCCTTCAATAACCCTCCCAAGTTTCGAAATAGTGATCATATCCATTGCTCAACTATCCTCCAAATCAAAGAAACCTTGAGCCAGTTGTGGACATCTTTCAAAAATGTAGTGATTTTTCTCACATACATCAATGCTTACAACAGATTCATAAAATTGAATTCGGAACAGATACAAATGCCATAATATAACAAAAACAAACAAAAAATGAAGTTATTGGGTAATACAAATGTTAATTGTTGATGTATCAGAAAAAAAGTGATTTCCAAAAAAATGCGCATACTTCTCCTTGGTGACGTTTTGGAAACTAGTCTGCCTTCTTTTTCAAGCAAATATTGAATAAATTTGAGTGGAAGTACAATTTTGGTACATAGTGTCAAAATGTGACACTGCCATCACTTACTCGTTCATAGGAGCATTCGTAGTTATACGTAGGTACTGTTGATTTTGACACAACCTACTTCGGATTGAATATACCCAGTTCAACTTCCGTTTTAAGAAGAGGCTTTCAACATTGATCCATACTCAATCTCCCAATTTCCGTTCAACAAAATGTGTTAAACAAAATGTGTGTACTATTTGTTGATAATTATGTTTTCAGCTGATTTTGACCTATCTATTTCTCGTCTTCTCAAGTTGTTTTTATGTTCAGCTGTCCTTACTCTCAATGGACTTGATGTTTCACCAGTACAATCACTGCCACATACACAGGGGATACTATAAACACAATTTTATGAATTTTGTTCCGTATTTAGAGGTTTGTTTCGAGGTAATTGGGATCGGATCGTGTTCTCTGTTTTGAATATTGTTCTTACTTTGAATCTATCACCTATACGTTTGCTTTTTTCCAATAAACCTTGGATATAAGGAATGATCATATTCATCTGAGGAATTTGTTGAATTGGTGTTTGCTCTATACGAACCCCTTTCAAACTTCTGGATGGTTTCATTAACGAACTCATTCATTCTCTCTCAGCATTTCTCAGTAGCATTTTCTCTCAGTCCTCTGTTTCGAATTTCTAGGTTTGATGATTTTATTCGTGCTCTGTCATAGAGACTTCTGATGACACCTTTTTTCACTCTGATTTGATGGTTTTAATTGAAATGTGATTAGGATTTGTGTGAGTAATAAAGTAATAATAATATGAGTCGTGAACGGTAAGTGCTACGAAAGAAAGTATTGGATAAAAAGATAGGAAATTTAATTATCTATAAAAAAGGTCCTTATAATTGTGGGCCTAAAGTGCACGGTTACGAAGATACAGGCCCAAACGGTTTTTCACAAAATGGCGGCACTTCCGTTCGCCATTTTTGTAAGTATTTTGTGTTCTTCGGTTGAGTACGTCAGACTGCAACTATCTATAAAATAAAATAACTCCTGCCTAATTATGCATTATGGACACGAGTAGCTGGCTCCCTATTACCTGTACTATCATACCAGTGTCACATTTTGACCCGTACCAAAATTGCAATTCCACTAATTTTTTTTCAAAAAGGCTTGAAAAATGAAGGCAGACCAGCTTCTGAAACAGAGGAATATATGCATTTCTCAAATAAATTTGTCAATTAAATATCCAAATTCATAAAATTATGATACTCAAATAACAAAATGGTCACTTAATATTGCATCTTTTTAATTTCGCAGTTACGTATCGGGGAAAATATACCAATTTGCTCAAAGAACATATATTGTAAGAAATTAAAACATTTTCGTTTTCCATTTTTAGGGAAAATAAAACCCCAAAAATGGATTTCAGAATATTTTTACCTCCTTAACAAACATTTAAACAATACTTCTTAGTTCCATTAAACTTTCGTTTCGTTTACTCAGATGTGTGATTCTATATTTTCTGTTCTTCAGTGAATTCACTGAGTTATCTTCATTTTATATGAATGATAGGAATGATAATTGATAAATCTGTCACTAGATATTGGTGTACCATTCAGTGATGATAATATTCTATTTGAATCTTATCAATTTCATATCCAGAAATGGAATGCTTTTTTTCAATATCTTCTTCCATGGTGAACTGAATGTTCCGATCGTATGAATTGGATATATTCAAATTTTCGGTATTACTACCAAAAGGTATTGATAAAATCAAATCTTCAACATAACGTTTAAGTGAAGGAATGTTAATAGATAATTTCGGAACACAATTATCCAGAAAATTACCCAAAATATAATCAGCTAAAATGGGTTCAATTGACGATCCCATTGGTGTACCAAATATTTGTTTGTGAAATTTTTCATTGAATACGAAATATGTCGATTCAAAAAGTAATTCCAAAATTTTTATGAATGTAATTCTGTCGATATCAGGATGTTCTTTATGTTGGTCCATTTTTTATCAATACAGTATTTATTCTAAGTTAACGGTAGATTCGTGAAGAGAGAAACATCAAGGCTTACCATAAAGTAACTGGAAATTATTGATAAATTCACTTGAAGAGTCCTCTACAGAGCACTGATTGTTTCGTACGAATTTGTTAGTATATTGGTAAATGATTTGGCTCTAGTAGAATCAATGTTATGTGAATTTTTTAGATTTGCTATAAATTGGTTCGCCTTCTATTGAAGTCGGATCCGATCTGAATAGTGATTAATATTTGATATCATCTAATAAAACTTTTTTCAACTGGATATATTGATTTTCATAGATAGCTAATACTTAGTTTTATTACTACTTGTGATGATTATTTCTGAATGAATTCTCAACTATTCACTGGTTTCGTCATATAATTTTCGAAAAAAAAAATGTTGGTATGATTTTCATGTAGGAGGTTGGTTATGATGTTGGTAACTCGAGTCCTTTCCAGATTTTTTATTTTCATCAAAACTTCTCATGATACATTCTTAATCTGCTGATGATATATTCATATCATCTTCGTAAGAAGCAACATAGAATTTTGGATCGGGAGACAACACATTTTGCATATCATTGGGTGTATCGATTTCATTTGAATTCTTGAACCATTTTGTTCGAAAAACGAAATCTTGTTTCAATGTATTGATTTTGATATTTATGCCCTTTATGCGATGAAAATATTCATTATAATTGATATTGGATCTAAGTTTGATTTTATGAATAATATGGTTTGGAATGAGTATTGTTAAATGGTTGTTCTACATTCACCTGTTTCTTTTTCAAGTTTAGTAATTTGAATTTTTTAATTCATCATTTTCTTTCTCAATTTTGGGTCAGTTTTCGATTTGATGGTTCGCCAAAAATTGTCGAAACCGGTGTTTAAAACTCATTGTATATAGAAATAAAATGTTTCCAGGATATAGTTGAGAGCGAAATCTGTGAAACATTGTTTATCGTACAAGGTTCTGAAATCCTCAAATTTTGGTTCGATAGATATGTCCGATTCAAAGTGAGCTACCAAGTGATAACCATATCCTTCATACTTTATTCTTTATAATAATTATTTCCGAAGAGGAGAAACTCCTTCATTTGTGGATGACGTTCCTGAGAGTGCGTTCGCTTTGTCCGCAGGAAATAGGAAACTTTCATCATCCATTAAATCGTATTTAACTTGATCATTCGAGCTCAGAGATACATTTTTTTTCAAACCGTGCCTCAATTTCGTTCCACAATCACCTTCCAATGATATAGTTTTTTCCAATTATTCTCTTGTACTGCCAGATTCATAGTAGAGCGAGTGAGTCCAATGCCTGATACCATGAAAATTTTCCTCACTTCGGAAATACCGCCGCCCTTTACAGCCGTCAATTCATTTTTCTTATTATTGTTTTTGAACTTAGATGTTGAAACTGTGTTTCAATTTCGAGTTGAAACCGGTGTTTTTGAACTTATTATATATTGTAATGAACTGTTCGAATGTTTCCCAGAATTTCAGGGCGTTCAATGGCGAATTTTCTCGCGGATCAATGAAAGTGAATGTATTCCGCTGGAATTTCACGAAAGCTATAACCCAATGATTTCGACTAGCTACAGTTCCAATAATGATTGAAAGAATCACTGTTCAGTTTTTAGATATTCCGGAAAAGTCATCGAAAAATACCTTGACGATATGTTCACACGGATTTTGTGTAAGTTTGATTGGTATTCAATAACTTGTATTTCCCTTCGGTAGTGTGTTAGTTCATTATTGCTCTTAGGTAGTAGTTGAAAGCGAAATATATCAAACATTTCTTATCTTACAAGTCATTTCCGTTGGATAGTGTTCCACTTTTTTTTTCTTTGAATCTCAGAGATACCGCTCAGTTTTGTTCCATTATTACCTTTCAGGGATAACGATTTTCTCCTATTCTCTTGTACTGCCAGACTTCTAACAGAGCCAGTAAGTCCGATGTCAGACATCCTGAAATTGTCCCTCCCAATAGAAGTACCGCTGCCTTTGGCAGAAATCAATCATTTTCCTTATTTTTGTTTTTGAAAGTTGCATAAATAGTTTTTCATTTCATATTTCTTGTGCCTTCGTAATTATCACTTTTCGAAGGTATTATTTCTTTTGTTATTCTGCTGCCAAAAGTCTAAGAGAGCTTTTACTATGTGATACACTGTTCGAGGTTCTGAATTTGTTTTCCATCCTGGAAGTGAAGCTTTTGTTATCAAAGCTACTCCTCATCTTGAGCCTCGAAATGCATCCTTTTAAATGAATAATCAACCACATTTCCTCATTAACAGCAAAAATTCTTTCTCTAAATAATCTGATCCCCTTACAAGATCTCTGGTTTTTCAGCACTCCAAGAATTCTCGACCACTGAAAACTAGTTTTTTACTGTAGCATTATTATTTCTCCTGCCGTCTATAATGGTACACAATTCTCTAACAATTCGTTAATGTATTATTTATTATAAATAATAAGTGTTCACTTTTATGGATCGATTTCGATTCTCTTTCTTAGGTTCCATCGTGATATACTCCATTTTGAATTATCTATAAAACGGACTTACGTTTTATAGTGGATCTTTTTTTTCTAGGTTCTTCTGCGGTTTCGACGTACTCGATTTTTCAAGTTGTTCCTCATTACAGCAAATGTCGAGAAGATCTTTCATCGCCATTTGGACCTCTGAAATATAATCTTGGTGATAAATTATCATGGCGAAATTCCCAAACCATTTCACTAAAAATCATAATTCTGTTACATCAAATGCAGTTGCTAATATTTATTTGATGTGGCCAGATTCGTCAAATGACGCTTTTTTCACATCTTCCACAATATTCCTAAAAAATAAAAACAGTACATAAATACCTGAGTGATATGTTGAAATTTCCTCGAATAATTGCTATTCGTTCCTGAAGAAACTATTGCTAATTTAAATTCCAAATATTCTTTGAAATTCATTCCATTGATAATATACACCAAAGTATTTATTAATGCATAACTGAAATCCCAGCCACTTTCTCATATATGTTTCTGCAAAAACTTTGAATTTGGAGAGCACTCCATAATGTCGACAGCTAATCAATTCAGTGATTTGGACAATCCTATCACTGAACCCGGTTTGTAAGACCCTGGCCTAATAGAAAAATCCTTCAATCCACAAAGTTTGGTTTCCTCACCACATTGCCAGTGGCATCTAAATGTAGTGTGGGTTGAATTCCGTCCATACATCTGGAAACAATTTCTAATCACCGTTTGCTAATAATATACACATGAAAGGGTTGCCCCACTTCTTTGATGAAAGCAGTATCAATTCGTTGCATTAATATTGTTGGGACCTCACTTTGCAGATAACAGCATCGGATTTAACATCCTGCAAATTTTCCCCTGAAAACATTTTTAGTGCTGATTGAAGAACGGTTGTTGTTTTGTATTTGGAAGGTTCGGCATTTTCTATCTTTCCCATAACGATTATTTTCATATTTGGTAACCGTTGCTTAGTGGTCGTAATTCCATGAAAAAATGAGGACAGTTACCCGATGATTTCACCGTTTTGATTCGTTTTTCCCAGGTAATATTTATTGCTCTTTGGTTCATAGTTGTCATTTTTCCGAATGTTTTTTCTCTGTATAATTCAGAGATTGACATAACTTCGTGGTACATGAGTTCCCAAGCAGCACCAGAAACTTTTTCACGTTTTGATTCAATGATGCCTGCAGTACTTTTTTCAGAACGTTGTATGATTTGCTTGATCTGTTTCAACTGATGTGAATAGTGTTTTACTCTTCACCGTGAATTCTCCTTGCGTTAATTGGTTGTATACTCCTGAGGCTGTCGTTTCTAGCATTACTATATAACAAAGGTAAAGTGAAGACCAACGCACGTAAATGGAACGATCCATAACGTGAAAAATAGGTTGCAGTTATTTGACAATTTGGAGATTGGAGGCTCCAATCTCCAGTACTACCTGCTCGTATCAAATATATTGAAAAATTAATGAGTGCCAAGACGGTATTCCAATTTCGGAAAAGGCTGGACAGTTTGCGATAGATTGAAATTTTCTATTGCATGCCCCTCAATGAAAAATCATGTGGAATTTGAAAGCGATTTCAATTCTTTTTCGTATTTCATTAAATCCTGCTCATTAAAGAATGATTGCAACTGCAATCTCTGCAAAACTTTACACAGCGAAAAAAACTCTAACAGATCTTGTGTTGTTTGTGTCATTAAAAACTTGTGAAGATGCGCCTTCGCTGAAGGATCCCATTTCTATGAGTAAACTTCCAGCACTACTAACACGAAACTATTTCCTAATGCACGCTAACAATATTTTTTTCATATGAAAACTTACAAGCATCAATGTTTTATTTCGAAACTCATTTTCTCGTAAAAGCATTATTGTGATGATCTTTCTATCACCCATTATATTTTTATTCCTGCCAAGTAGTTCGGTATCATCGGTAACGGATGATTAGTTTTTATATTTTTGAATGTCAACTGTATTTTTTGCAATATAGTAATTTTATATAGTTCAATGAAGAGATACTTCAATTGGCGACGAGTGAAAAATAAGTATAATATTGGAATTCTAAATCCAGTGCAAAATTCTACAGAAATCAACAATCTAACAGAATGTCCTTGTAAACAAACGGTTTCAATTGCCGAAATTTTCCTCCGTACACAATTTATCAGAGGACTACGTGACGATTGGCTCCGGGAACAAATACTTCAATCAAATACAATCAGTTTTGATGAAATTATTGCCAAAGCCATTGCTCTTGAAGCGGCGAAAATAGAGAGCAAAGAATTCACTCAACGTTCTAGTTCAACTCAAGAAAACTTCAGTGCAAGTAATGTCAACAAAGTAGTGGATTCATCCAAACGTGCCCGTTCCCACAATAGATCCTCGAAATGTCACTGTAGATCTCGTTCTCGACCAAATCAACCCGACTTCAGAGCCCTAGGCATTGATAACCTTCGTCTGAGATGTGGAAAAGACAACCATAAAGCAAATGCTTGCCGAGTTGAAAAATCAAAACTGAAATGCAAGAAATGTTCGAAGCTAGGACACATTTCCAGAGTATGCGTTTCAACTTTAATAGCCAAACTAACAATGGAAATTCGACCCACTCACTCCAGAATGTATCAAATTTCGAATAACATGAGGTTTCTGGTGACTATGGTCTCAATAAAATCGAAGAAGTCTACCAAAATTTCGATATAGTCGACTTATTCGAAATGGGCCATGATTCCGACAAATATTTGGTTGATGTCAAACTCAACGAAAAATCACAGCGATTCGAAGTGGATTCTGGTGCAAAATTTTCCCTATTGGCTAGAAATGATTTTGACCATCTAAATTTGAATATCCCAATGGTAACTTCAAATATTGCATTCAGGTCCTACTCTGGCAATATAATCAAGCCCGAAGGGAAAGTAATCGTCAATATTTCATACAATGGAAGGAATATAGAGGCAGAACTTCATATTGTTCCATCGGGTCACGACGCTCTACTAGGACGTCAGTGGATTCGAAGGTTGGATATTGATCTGCGTCAAGTCGATGTTTCAATGAACAAACCATCACCAGTACTTCACGTCAAGCATGCAACTTCGACCGAAGAAATTTTCAAAAGATTTGCACCACTTTTTGAAGAAAGAGTTGGTTGTGTCCCAAATTTCAAAGTTACATTACACCTCTGGAATGGGGCAAAACCCATCTTTACGAGAGAAAGAAGCATTCTATATGCCTTACTCGATCGGGTAAATCACGAATTGGATGTACTCGAAGCTGATGGTATCATTTCACCAGTAGCGACAAGCGACTGGGGATCACCTTTAGTCATCATCTCGAAGGCAGATGGTGGAGTTCGCCTTTGCGTTGATTACAAATGTGGTGTTAATGAACGTCTTGTCCAAGCCAATTATCCAATTCGCCGTATTGATGACGTCATCGATAGTTTACGAAATTCTCGATATTTCTGTAAGCTGGATTTGTACAAGGCTCACCTACATCTTCCAGTTGATGAAGAGTCCAGTGTTATCCAGACGATCACAACCAATCGTGGAACGTATC
The DNA here is from genome assembly GCA_032362365.1 of Zygogramma bicolorata. Classification (NCBI taxonomy): domain Eukaryota; kingdom Metazoa; phylum Arthropoda; class Insecta; order Coleoptera; family Chrysomelidae; genus Zygogramma; species Zygogramma bicolorata. The sequence goes on along the minus strand of JAVJAQ010001747.1, from coordinate 2,775,977 downwards.
GTGTTCATAGACTCAGTTTTGGAATCAAAACAGCTCCATCCGATTTCAATCGAATTTTGTTACAAATTTTCCGAGGACTCCCAAAAACGGAAGCATATTTTGATGACATCATTTGTCATGGTATAACAATGAATGAATGCACTGAAAATTTGCAAGTTTGTCTACAGCAACTTTCCGATTACAATCTTCACCTCAACAAAAGAAAATTTACCTTTTTTCAAGAGCAAATAGAATATTTAGGTAGAATTATTGAATTCAACACAATCAGAAAGTCTCCAGCTAAAACAAAAGCAGTAGAACAAATGCCTCGACCGTCAAATACGGAAGAAATCAAGCGTTTTTTGGGTCTTGTTTCCTACTATTTCCGTTTTATTCCGGATGCCTCTACTTTGACCTATCCTCTTCGACGACTCCTACAGAAAGGTGTGAAATGGGTGTGGACATCAGCTTGTCAAGCAGCCTTTTCAAAAATCAAAACCGAACTTTGTAGTGATAGGATACTTGTACCTTTCGACCCTTCCTTGCCACTGGTCTTAACGACAGACGCCAGCCCTACAGGACTTGCAGCAGTTCTCAGCCATACAGTTGAAGGAGTTGAAAGGCCTATCGCTTATGCTTCTCGCTCACTCAGCGCTTCAGAAATGAATTATAGTCAATTAGACCGTGGAAGTCTTGCCATAATTTTTGGAGTATCACATTTCTTTTATTACATTTTTGGTTCACATTTCACATTGGTCACAGACAATGAACCAGTTTCAAGGATTTTTAGGTCCAACAAGGCTCTTCCTCAAATGACCCCAAAACGTCTTCTTCGATATAATTCTCACCTCTTTGGATTCGATTATACTCTGAAGTACAAACCTGGTAAGGATAACGAAAATGTTGACTGCCTTTCAAGAGCTCCACTTCAACAATCCTTCGGTGGATGAAATTATTGGCGATGAAATCAACAAAATTTATGCTGATATGATATTCCAGAATTCCAATAACGATATAACAGCTCCAACTAGCAGAAACGAATCTGAAAAAGATCCAGATATAGGTAAGCAAGATTGTGAGGAACGTATGTGAAGAGCCGGATGACTCCGAATTCACTGTATTCGATGGAATTCTTTTTCGAAACGATCGAATTGTCATTCCAACAAATCTGCGTTCCCGAATTCTCGAAGAACTTCACGAAACTCATCTGGGAATCACCGAAATGAAACAACTTGCCCGTCGTTATGTTTATTGGCTTCATATTGACAAAGACATCGAAAAACTTGTTAGAGGATGTAGAAATTGTGCCCTCATTCAAACGAATCCTGCAAAAGCTTGTGTCCATCCGTGCGATCCTCCAATGGAAAACTGGGAAAGAATTCATATCGACTATGCAGGTCCATGTGTGTGGATGTGAAATCTAAATGGCCAGAAGTCAGGATAATCCATGAAGCCCCATCCAGTTCAACTACAATTTCTCTGTTGAAGATTATATTTGCTTCACATGGCTATCCACAAGTCATGGTTTCGAACAACGCCTCAATATTCCAGAGTGAAGAATTTCGGAACTTCTGTTCCACTTATGGAGTTTTTCAAAAATTCATTGCACCTGGACATCCTGCAACAAATAGCCTTGCAGAACGCAATATTCAAAAAATTGAGCATAAGTTGAAAGCCGCTTCGGATGATCCTTCTTCACTTTCTGAAAAAAAACAGAATATATTACTGCGTTACAGAGCAACACCTTCACCATGTGAAAAATCTCCAGCAGAATTATATTTGCATTGGAAAGTGCGGATTCGATTAGATGCCATTTTTCCTTATCAGCCTCAACGTTCTCAATTAGTTGCTCCTCCGACACGCTCTCTTCAAGTGGGGGAGAGAGTCCAGGCAAGAATGTTTATCAATAATTAATATGTTTGGCATTTTGGAGAAGTTCAAAAGAAGCTTGGCAAACTCCATTATTTGGTTATCCTAGGTGCTGGAAGAACTATTAAAAGTTTTTGGATTGAGGTGACCTTTACTTGATGGAAATCCGTAGTTATTACGCTATAAGGTAGACACGATTAAATTTCCACAAAATTTATTGTCTTCGCGAAGACAATAAATTTTGTGGAAATTTAATCGTGTCTACCTTATAGCGTAATAACTATTAAAAGGCATATAAATCAACTCCGATCAACTCTAGTTTCGAAACCACAGAAAACAGTATCATTTAGACCCAGTCAATCCTTCGAAGTTCCTCGGATACTCACAAGAACAGAAAATGAGTCAAATCGACCAGTTCAACCCCTCGATGTTCCTGTAATACCGACAAAAACAGGTAATTATCCAAACTCAAGCTCTTCCGACAATGCCCAACGATCAACTGCATTTTTCAATTCAAGTCCAAATCTGAGGCCACAAAGAACGAAGCAACTGCCTGTTCGATTGCGAGATTACATCTTGTAGTTTATAATGATTCCAGACTACTGGGGGTGATGAACTTACTATCACCCATTATATTTTTCTTCCTGCCAAGTAGTTCGGTATCATCGGTAAAGGATGATTAGTTTTTATATTTTTGAATGTCAACTGTATTTTGTGCAATATAGTAATTTTATATAGTTCAATGAGGAGATACTTCAATTATGTGCCTAGCAATTCTGTAAACACCTTCATTACAAAATACTGAAAGATTGGTTTGATCTAACCGTTGTGATATATCTTCGAAATTGCAGTAAGCAGTATACACTGTTGAGAAGTAAATTACAGGATGAAACGGTCAGATTATGAACAGATGCTTTTACATCATGTACTTCACGTGGTCCCTGACACGAAACCTTATCCTAGACCAACCGTTTCGACTTTCCTCAACTTGAATAATACTTCCTCATGCTACAAAAAGTAGTTCGGGTTTTATACTGTGAAATCCTGGGATTCTTCGACTCCACTCGAAAGCCCTAAGTAACTGATGACATCATGGCTGCTATTCTGGTTATCAGGCTGTTGATATGGTCCTACTAATCCGACAGGGATATCTTTCACAGGTCAAAGTTGTCTTTTTCCCTTATAGGATTGCTAGATATTGTCGTGGTATGTAATCTTCGGAAGGGTATAGTTTACGACTAAATAATTGGCTGTTCACGTATTCCAGGTCGTCCATCGTTTCTTCTCTTCGTCTTTTATTATAAATTGGTGTGGTTTGGTACTTGCCAATCTAAAATTGATATTCATTGGTGGGAGACGTAAATGATCGAATGATTTTGAGGTTATCAATTTGAATCTAGGGCTCATTTTTCTACACCAATTCCTATCAGGCTGAAATTATTGATGATGATATTTACTTACTGGTTTTGATATTCCAATTTCCCTGAAAAATGTTGGAAATGAAAGTGTGAATGGAAATTTATTTTTTTGACAGATGTGCATTTTGAAGTGGCGTTTTAGGGACAACAGTGTTGCCAATATCGATTTTTAATGAGCTGGCGTTAGTTTTCTCGGAAAATATGCGATATCCTTTTACCAGGTTTGGGGATACAAGTGTTTGCTTAGGTTTCTATCGGATTCTTTAATAGTTACTTTCATTATCCATTTTTTGATGACAGATGCACGATCTCTGTTCTAAATGCGGAACTTCAGGAGATTTTTTTTCGGGACATTTTCATTGAGAGAAAAAGAGAGAAATTTCTGTCCTTTTCGTCAAGAATTCTCGAAAGGAAATTGACGATAATGGTGATTGTTAGACGTTCTTACTAAGTCTATATGTTTTCTCAAATATCCTAACGGGAGTAAGATTAGTGGAATATATTACGAGTGGAAATCATTGCCAATTTGTTGTTCTCCATTGGGAGACTTACATTTCATTCTCATGTGAGGATTATTATCGAACTTTCTCGAGTAAGTCAACTCCGCCATATTCTTGAAATTTGGAAATAGGCCTATATATCTATTTTCTTTCCCTCCTTAGCACCGATTACCACTGTTTTTGATTTCATTATTTAGTAAATTCTAGGGAATTTTGGGTTGAAATTCGTGCCCATACAGGGAGGTCACCGAGGTTGACTCATATACAGGGTGAATAGAATTCTGGACCGATATACGGGCTTATTACTAAGTGATAGACTAACTTCGATGTTACTATTTCCTATATTTTTCCTTAGGGTTTTTTGTATTGCACAAGTTCGGGATCTTTGATGCTGGATTCTGAATCAGGAGCGTTACTCTTCGACGGGCTACGTCAGACGTACGTCGGGGGAAAAGCTTGCGAAACACATCAACGAACTTGAATAATTGTGGCATTGGGAAAAGCAATGCGGTTTCTGCATTGTGGTTCGGTTACACCACTGTGGACGGGAGTCACGCAAGAACCAGCTTGAAGGACACTGTGAAATCATAACTGAATTGATCAATTTTATGTTGATATTGATATGCTGAGGTATCTGAGTGATTTTATTCATTTTCACTGATACATAGGCCATCTAGCTGACCTTGCTCATTTTTCACTCTTATAATAAGAGTCACAATAGTTTGAGTACCGGAAATTAGGTCGAATCGTGAAACCATCATGGAAATATATAAGTAACAGAACGTGTCTGTGCTCTGGGCCCATAGCTAAGATGGTTATTAACATATTTTCTTCCTTTACTACCAACGGCGCCACTAATATCGACTACGTTGTTTTCTTTGGGCTTTGTTGCCCATTCAGAAAATTCATTCTGATATTGCAGTTGAGACTATCAATAGTTTATTCTCACGAAACTCACTGGGGTCTTTGGTCGCACTTTACTGCGGTCAACAGTTTTACGCGTTCAGCAGTATAGAAATTTGGGAATTCGATTGTTTCAATCATTCAGTTTGGTAAATTGGGGAATGATATGAGAGAGATTTGGGCATTTCAATTCACCTGGCGCCCATTAACAAAAATCATCATTTAATTGAACTCACTACCGCCTCTGTAGTGAGCCGCGTGCCCTTATACTTTTATCTTGAAAGCCAAATACCGCGTGCGGGTTCTGTGCAACTTGTATAGGTTATAAAGATAGGGCACATCTGGCAGAAATCCAACAAATTGTTATTTACGTTCATCCTCAATATGGAATGCGTTAAAGGCTGGCCATGAGGAAATATGATGATCTTTTTATAGAATAATAAAAATATCATGGATTTGATATATTGCTTCAAGCAGATTCTACGGTGAAACATACCGGGTTAATTATACATCTTTGAACTTCATCATAAGAGATTCCCATTTCAGTACGATTCAAGCTCCTAATTAAGACACCACTTTTATAGGTATTCTGAACTGCCAACCCTGTCATAGTATGCAGGAAGAGTCTTTTTTTTGCCATGTAAAATACAATACATTGTTTGAAACAATGCATTCATCTTGAGTATTTCTCCTTCAGATACTCCTTGTTTCGATGTCTTCTGAGAGAGTCATCACTCTCAGAATCGATATCACTGTCCCTGTGGAAATTATTATCGTTGAAGTTACAATGTTCGGATGGAAAGGTTCGAAGAGAGGTTGTGGAATCCGAATATGAGCAAAATTAATTGTGCAAATGTTAATTTTCAATAAGTCAACTACGAAACCAAACCGAGATAATAAACGTGAATCTTATCGAAGCTGTTTCACCGCACATCTTTGTACCAGAATTTAATGCAAACTCTTAATTGATACAGGGAGCACCAGAAGTCTCAGAGACCTTGAGTAATCTTATGAATTCTACAAAATTCACTTAGAATGTTCAGGGTTTACGGAATTCATAAATTTCATTTATTCAAATTCGCTGACTAATATGACTAATTAATATGTATTGATTTGCCAAACCAGCTCAACGCTTCAGTACATGTACATACAAAATTAATAACTACACCTATTGTTGAAATTCCAATTATTTTTGAATCTGAAAATATAACTTGATTCAAAAATAACTCTTGAAGTGAGAAGCTACTCTATAACAAATCCACCAAAAACAACAAAATATGTTGAACAACCAGTAAATCAAGAAAAAGACACAGAATACATTGAATATATAGATATTGAACAGCCCGTAGAAACATCCCTTGCAGTTGTGAATGTCAATAACTTCGCAGCAATTATTACTCTGACCAAATCCTGCACTGAATCAAGAACAATAAATTTTAGGGGACCATTGGAGATTGAAATTCTGTTGGAGAAATGGAAAAATAACCTGATGTGAACTTGGCAGACAATTTTCAGCAGCCATTCTATGATGAGCGGTAAAACAATGAGTGGCGTCGGTAATATTGAAAAACGATTCGAATGTTTCTTAATTTATTATCACAAAACTGTGCAACATTGCGTTGAGTTGAGTTTTTTATCTGAGGATGGTCTTATGAAATGTCAAACATGATGGTATCTCAACTCTCTGAAACATGAAAACTTACAAAAATCAACGAGTATCGACCGAAATGTTTAGCCATATATCATTTCGGCTCGGGGCATCAACTCGGAGATGAATTACTTTTAGGCTGGAATATAAAAAGTATCCACTGAAATGTTCAGCCAGGAAGAAATTTGGCAATAACAATTCTGATAAGCTACATACTTATATACTCTGAGATGAATTTACTCTCAAACGTCAAAAGGGTAGTTTCGACCCTCTGGAATATGAATTGAAACGAAAAGTACCGACCGAAATCTCTATTCGAGATGAAATTTGGCAAGAATTCTCTTGCTGTACATTAGCAGAAGTGGATATTGAAACATATACGGATCATGCTGAAAATACTACTACGTATTACGGTTAAGTGGAAGAACAGCGTGTACTTCGACCTGCACAGCTAAACTTCGCCTTTTCAATGTAACATTGTCAATGTCAGAAAGGCTCCTACAAAAATTAATAAAGAATATCATTATGGTATATGTAACATTTGACCTGATGAATTCAATCTCGTGATGAAAAGAACAGTTCGCAACTCGAGGATAAGGCTAGTTACGTGGTCTCGCGAATTGCCGCACTCGTGCTCACAATTTCCGCTCATGCGTAATAGGCCACTTACCGTCCTTGTTACGTGATATAATTTCGAATAACGTGTTATTGAATCTACATTTCCTCAGAAAGAATCCAATATGAAGTACATAAAAGTGGCGACGAGCTGGTTGAACAGGAGAAATAATTCTAGAAAACTCCCAGGTATGGCAGATATAGGAAAAATGAAGGAATCTGATGCTGCAAATGAGTAGTTTTTGACGTATATGAAAAAGATGAAGTTATATTCTGAAGTCAATGGTACCATTGAAACAAGGAATAGTAATATCAAAAAATCCTAGGGGAGAATCATAATTTTGCGGATATTTTGAAAACTGGCATGAATTTGAAATTGGTTGAACGGAATTCCAACAAAATTTTGCATGAATGAGAGCATACTGGAGGTAGGAAGTATACTGGTCAAGAAAATAAGAACTAAGGAAACTGGGAATGATGTGGAAATCTTCATTCGGTAAAATACAGTTCGAGAATTCTAACTGTGAACGTTGTGGCAAAAGAGTACATCTGTGAAAGCCTGCAAGACAACGATGAAAAAATTTGTGAGTTACCTGGACAACAGCGATCAAGCAAGTGAAGAGGTTGAAGAAAGTCAACAGAATTCGAACAAAAAACGACAATGTACAGGATGATAATTGTGATTCCGATCACAATATATACGAGGAGAAATTGTCTTTCAAATCTGAGCAGGTATTCCATATTGATAATCAATGTGATAATGTTTCATATACCTTTTTCACTCTTTCACTATACAAATGATGTTTCATGATGATTATGTCCTACATACGTGTCATTGGACTCATACTCAATATTTTTTTGCTGGGAGTCATTTGCCACCTATATATATGGGTTACACGTTTGAAATGGATAATTCGGTACAACGGTACAACTGTACTGATATAAATGAATAATAAGATCCTGAACGGAAGTGATCAATACTCAGTGAGTGTTATTGGTTCGGACTACCATTGTATATAATATATACCTTATATTATCAATTCATTCATTCATTATCAATTATAATGAAATCTGTTGCTGAGGAAAAAATTGAAAGGGCAAAAAAACCTATGGAATTACAAATCGAATAATGAAGCAATCGATTCGAAACAAAAAAGGATGAAATGGAGTTTTGGTCGAAGAATAATTAATGTTGTGACAAAAAAACTGAGATAAAGAATATGATATGGCAGAGTCAAAAAATGTATTAAGTAATGTAAACAAATGTTGAAACCAAGTTGAGTTTACTTACGTTTCGATTGCTGGTATCCTCAATCGTCTTCGGGTGATGACTGACAACATTTCGTGGTATGGTCAGTTCCCCAAATTCCCTATTTCATAATTTTTTGGCCTTTTCAATTTTTTTCCCAGCAATATGTTTCAATAGAAATGATAATATGGACAATGAAAGTCCCAAATAATACCACTCAGGAACATTGTCGACCACATTCAAGCAAATGATCGTTACTTGATGAAAATCCATATGAAAAAAATGTTTTACAGTTGCCAGTTTTCTGTGCCTTTCAAATAAAGTATGATTTTCGAAAAGTGTTATCGAAATAATGGCCCATATATGAACCCTACTTCATCTGTATGATGAACTTTAGTGTTCTTGATCATATTCTATAGAGCTGGTAAATCAAGTCTCCGAAACCTATTTGCAGGGGTGGATTTAGGGTGAAATTTGGGGAGGGGTCACCGGGGGATCTGGAGGGTTTAGAATACCCCCCAGGAGAGCAGGGGGTCCGGGTCCTTCCCCGGAAAATTTTAGTGAATTATAAGACTCTAAAACGTATTTTTAGGCTATCTGACAACTTAATATGAAAAATCATATTGTTAAACTAGGCAAGCAAAAAACATAAAACATCCATTTTAAGACCCTTCTTATTGTGCTATTTCAGTATCTTGCTACATGTGTAGAGAACAGTTATCTTGTTTTATTTGGCAGTCTAAGAAATCAAACATAATAATTCTCTTCTCCTATTTAACCAAATAATCCCCAAATAATGACGACATTAGTGAAATACAATTTTTTAATTCAGTGAGTGCTATTAAAGAGCAGCGAATAAAAATGAGAGGAGATTTAAAAAAAAATATGTTGACAACATATACTACTTTAATTATGTGAATTTACATACATAGTTTACAGTTTTTTTTTGGGAGATTACAAAATCAACTCGTGCCTACGTTTCTAACTATAACAGATTCGGTGTTGATTGAAATATCTCGATGGTGTTGAGAAGTGCTAATCCTGTTAGTCTTTCTTCACCCATAGTAGCGCTAAGCCATGTCTTCAGGCGCCTCAAAGTGGAAAAGGTCCGCTCAGCTGTAGCTGCACCGACTGGAAGTGTTGCTAAGATTTTCAATAACTTTTCTATCGTTGGGTACATTACAGAGTCACAGCTATCCAATACTTTAAGCAGTTCTAGAAGTCTTTTCCATAGCTGGGTCCACAGCAAAAATTCCTGTATGTCAGCCCTGACATTTGGTTTTCCCAACAAATCCCAGTAAAATTTTACAGCTTTTTCGAGACAAAGTCTTTCTTCGCTAGATTGACTGGAGCCATTTATTTATATTGTAACGAAATGTGCTGGCGCCGGCCCTGCCGGCTACGAATGCGAATTGGTTCCGCAGTTCCAGGAAAGGTTATACCGGCGTGATCGCGGCTCACCTTGATTGTTCGATTGTCTAGATTTGTCTGGATGATTCTTCACTATATGATCGCCTATATAACCGGAAGCCGCGCACGCCGAGGGTAGAATTTTTAGTACAGAGAGTTTAGTGCCGAGCATTGGAAAGTTATCAGAGTGATTTAAGTGATTGTGTTGTATTGTATTGTGATAGCGAGTTATAATAAAAGAAGTTTAGTGTTGTTTGGTGTTTTAATCGACGAACTCAAGGATATATCGTAACAGTGGTGTCGGAAGTGGAATTTTTGCTGGTAAATAAAAACAATTTATGGTTAATACGAGAAGTACATCCTACGATACGATGGAGGATATGTTGAAATTTATGCAAAACCAATTTGCGGATTGGGAAAGACGACGACAGGAAGATGAACAGCGTCGGCTGGAGGAGAAAGAATTAGAGGAAAAGCGACGACAGGAAGATGAAAAGCGACGGCTGGAGGAAAAAGAATTGGCGGAAAAGCGACGGCAGGAGGAAAAACAAGAACGAGAAGAATTGCTCCAGAAAATTCTCGAAAATGAAAAGAAAGAACGAGAATTAGAACGAGAAAATGAAAAGAAAGAACGGGAAGAAACACTCCAGAAAATTCTCGAAGAACAGAAAAAAGAACGAGAAGAACTCCAGAAAATTCTAGAACAACAAAAGAATGAAATAGAGCAATTAGAAAAACAACAAAAAGCAGACTTCCAGAAAGTTCTAGAAAATCAGGACAAATTCTTCGAGCATGTTTCACATAAAACTGAAGTACGAGTGGAAAAACTAAAAGAAGAACTGAAGGAAGACGTCAAGAAAATCGACGATGAATTTAATAAGAAAGTGGATATATTGACAATTTGAGGCTGCGGCAGAAACCAATGGATGGAGCGAAGAAGAAAAAGCTACGGCACTGATAGTAGCTTTGAGAGGGCCAGCTTTAGGTATATTGCAGACGATACCCATAGAACAGCAAAAGAAATATGAGGACCTGATTTCGGCACTGGAGTTGAGGTATGGCGATCAACACCGAGAACAGCTGTACCGGGCTCAAATGAAGATTCGCACACAAAAATCAGGTGAGAGTCTGCAAGAATTTGAGGCAGATGTTCGACGCCTAATCCAGCTGGCATATCCAGAAGCACCCGGAGATTTCAAGGAGCAGTTGGCTGTGCAGATATTTATAGACGGACTGAGAGACCCAGAAATACAAAGAACTTTACGATTGACGAGTTTCAAGAGAAGTAGCGATGCTTTGGTTCGCTTTTTGGAAGTGGAGGCGGCCTTCAACACGTCGAGGCCGAAAGTGCGTGCAGTTTCAATAGAATAACCGGAACAACGATTTGGCACAGCGAATAGTTCAATCGAGAGGGTCCTGGAAGAAATCAAATCGATGATAAGTGGCATCAGCACCCAGAAGAAGAGGACATGCTATAGAAGTGGAAAACCCGGACATCTCATCAAAGACTGTAGGGTGAGAATGCCATCAAGATCTAGCTCTCCTGCAAGGGTGCCATCTCGTACGCAATCACCTGTGAGGACAAGTTCATCCAGCGAGTCCTCAAATTGGCGGCAGGAAAACAAGAATTAGCCAGCATATCGGGGCGCATGCTGGCTAGCAATAACAGAGCCCCCAGGGTAATCAGTGTTAACAGGCTGAAAAGAACATCGGAGAGCCTTAGCATTCCAGGAAAATTAAATAAAATCGACGTTATATGCACCATAGACACCGGTGCTGCGGTTTCCCTGGTACGCAGCGACATCCTCCGGCCCGGAAACGTGAAGCCTATATCATCCAACGTCGTGCTCCGGACAGTCACTGGTGAAAACGCACCTATTCGAGGAGAGGCTGAAATTACATTGGTTCTTGGGCGACTCACCATCACAGATACAGTATACGTCGCAGATATAGAAGATGAATTCATACTCGGAATGGACTTGATCAGTGACTATGGATTTTCATTCGACAATGAGGAGAAGATTATGAGGTTCGGAGGAGAAGAATTTGTCCTTACAACTCCAGCAGAAAGGACAATGCCTGTGGAACTGCGTTTAATGAAAACTGCGAGAATTCCTGGATTTTCGGAGAAAGTAGTTTGTGCTGCAGTTGAAGGAGACCCTGGGTGCTGCGTTGGAGTAGTCCAGCCATGTGATGAATCCCCCAGCAATTTGGTGTTTGCACGAGCCTTAGTTAAAACGAACAAAACTATTCCTGTGAGGGTTGCCAACGTGTTTCCTGGAGAAATAACTGTTAAGGCAGGCGATGTCATTGGAACATGTGAACCTGTTACTTGGGTAGCGAACTGTAATTCAAATGAACGTCAAGAAATAAAGGCGGACTCTGAGAGTGTTATATCAACTCTGGAAAAATCATGTCAACACCTATCAACAGAGGAACTGAAAGTTGCCAAGAAATTCATCAGGAGTGAAAGTGACATTTTTGATTCGACAACAACAGGAAGAACTAATTTAGTCAAACACAGAATCGATACTGGCCAAGCTCATCCGATTCGGCAACCACCAAGAAGAATTCCATTCGCCAAGCAACAGGAGGTGGAAGAGCTTGTCGACAAGATGATGAAGGACGGTGTGATTGAAGAGTCATCGAGCCCTTGGTCTGCACCTGTTGTGTTGGTTTCCAAGAAGGATGGATCTACGAGATTCTGTGTCGATTACAGGAAATTAAATGATGTCACCAAGAAGGACAGCTACCCTCTGCCAAGAATTGATGACACATTAACAACTTTGGCAGGTTCCCGTTGGTTCTCAACATTAGATCTGAAGAGCGGATACTGGCAAGTAGGCATACATGAAGACGACAAGGAGAAGACTGCATTCTCGACTGGGAGTGGACTTTACCAGTTCACTGTTATGCCGTTTGGATTGGGAAATGCTCCAGCAACATTTGAGAGACTAATGGAGCTGGTCCTTCGGGGGCTCACTTGGAAAACCTGTCTTGTATACCTCGACGACGTTTTGGTCATGGGAAAGACATTCGAAGAACATCTGCACAACCTGCAAGAAGTCTTTCAACGATTCAGGGACGCCAACCTCAAACTGAATCTTCAGAAATGTTCATTGTTCCAGAAAGAAGTGGATTTTCTAGGTCACACAGTTTCATCAGACGGTATCCGAACAGACCAAAAGAAGATACAGGCGATAAGAGACTGGCCGAGGCCAAGAGACAAACATGAAGTGAGGAGTTTCCTAGGTCTCTGCACCTACTACCGTCGTTTTGTAGAAGGATTTGCTGATATTGCGGCACCCCTACATAAGTTGACAGAAGATCGAGTCAAATTCGTCTGGTCAAACGAAAGTGAACGGGCATTTGGGAAACTGAAAGTTGCTCTATGTTCCAGCCCCATTTTAAGTTTCCCACGTCAACGAGGCCAGTTTGTGTTGGACACAGATGCCAGTAATAATGGTATTGGAGCCGTACTATCACAAGAGCAAGATGGTCAGGAAAAAGTAATCGAGTTCTACAGCAAAGTACTCACCAAGCCAGAAAGAAATTATTGCGTAACGAGAAAAGAGCTACTGGCAATAATAAAGGCTGTAGATCACTTCCACAAATATCTGTACGGAAGAGAGTTCCTAATCAGAACAGATCATGCAGCTCTGAAGTGGTTACTCGAAATGAAGACTCCTGAAGGACAAGTAGCAAGGTGGATTGAGAAGTTGAACCAGTATCACTTCAGGATAAAACATCGACCAGGACGATTGCATAACAACGCAGATGCCTTGTCAAGAAGACCTTGTTCGGATACTTGTAAACACTGTGAGCGAATTGAACGTCGCGAAGGAATCAACCAAGTGAGATTGATAGTAGACGACAATTGGACGACAGAGTACAAGCAATTCGTGTGTCATTTGTAACGACCATATCAATTTGCGTAGATTGAGTATTGAGTGCAGAGTGAGAATATTCATACAGAGGGATATTTATATTCCCGAGTATGTTAAATGTTGTAGACATCATCTAGATGACCGAGGGTTTCTTCTGAACCAGTTGATACTGGGACTAAGATATATTAATAGGCCCTTCATCATAAAGGGGCAAGAATTGCAATCATTTCTGAAGGAATTGAGAAGCGAAGCTGCAAACAAGGATTTATATACAGATGAAAACAACATATCTGATGATGAATTCAAAACAATCACACCAGTGACAAGAGAACAATTTCAAGAAATATATACATATCGTCATCCAATTGCTCAACCTGGTGGAAGGAATAGACATATTTCCAAAAAAGATCTCCTCACATTTTTATGCAAACTTCGCCAGGGTTTGTCCGATGAATTTCTAAAGATCATATTTCATTACAGTAGTAGACAAGCTGTAAGTATGGCAGTCACTTCTGTACGAACAGCTCTGGTCCAACATTTCGTACCACAAAATATCGGATTTCAAGCAATTTTCAGAGAAAATTTCATCACCAGGCATGTTACTGAATTTAGTAATGCTCTATATAATGCGGAAGCTAATGCACCAAAAGCAATAGTATACGTTGATGGGACATACACTCCTACATACAGAAAAGTAGCAATTTCCGTAAGGTCGTCATTTAGTAAAACCCCAGATGATTGTAGCACCAGATGGATATATTTTAACAATTCAAGGACCTTATTTTTCTGATTCTCGGAATAATGATGCAGCGATTCTGAGAAATGAGTTTGAGAGAGATGTAGAGAATATGCGACAATGGTTTCAGAATGGTGATATATTCATTGTGGATCGCGGGTATAGGGATGCTGAACCTCTACTTGAGAATCTAGGCATCAGTTATAGAATGCCAACCTTCTTACAACGAGGACAACGTCAAATGACAACTGAGGATGCAAATGAGTCGCGATTAGTTACCAAAACCCGATGGATTGTTGAAGCACGAAATGGTCACATAAAATCCATATTCAAAATATTCGCTCAAACCATTCCCATACACCATATCAGTAATCTTGGGGACTTTATCGTATTGCAGGGACCATAATAAATAGATATCACGCCACTATATCCATGGAGGGGGCGAATGCCCAATTAGCAAGAGAAATGCTGAATCGATCCCAGGAACCGAACGTAGTACAAGCACGAGTGGAAGTAGATAATCTTCACTTCAGAAATGCTCGTTGGGTACCACTCGATCACCATCAGGTACCAAACTTTCCTCGTCTTTCCTTAGAAAATCTTCGAGACCTTACAGTGGGCATTTATCAAGTTCATTTAGCCCCTTCATATATTCAGGATGAGATGCAGCGAGAGGGAGCAGAAGAAATACATATTGACGAATTGGTCGATGATCCTAGATTGATAAGAATAAGGATATATTCTCGATTCAGAAACTCTACCAAGTATCAATTATGGATCGCATTCAATGATGAAATACAAAAGAGTTGATGAGGGAGTCCAGGAACTAATATGGGATGATTTAATAGATGGGTATTACTGCACATGTAAACAAGGCTCTAGGACTCTGGGATCATGTGCACACGTAGCGAGTGTATTGTGATTCCTCGGATATGCCAGATATGAGGCTAATATGAGATATCCCAGTTCCCAACTACTCAATAAGATACATGACGCTTCGAACCGAGGACAACAGCTAAACCCAAATGATGCAATGGATTTGTTTGCAGACCACGCATAAGTATGAAGTGTTCCAGAAATCATTTCGAAAAAACTTTGTTCTTTTATGGGCGACTTCCTTGAAGTCAAATAGTCACGTCATAGTAGTATCAGTTCGTAGTCATCATTTCCACTAGAAGTAAAAAACTGACCTAACGTCAACTGATTATGGACAATAACAACTATACGTTTCTTACGTTATAACGTTATTACGTTATAATTCAATGAATAAATGTTCATACGTTATTGAATTATGTAGTATTACGTACGATTGTTTCTTTGTAATATAGGATTTTTTTTCCCCGAAATCCAAACAAATATATCCCTAGTTATACAAAGAGAAGCAAGGAAGGAATAAAAACCATCACTCTTTGTTGACAAGAAGTCGTGATCGAATCCTCGAGAAGAATAATCACTTATGCTTATAATGTGGGGGACTCTGTATTCTCAATTGCTTTATATCTTGATATATCGAGTTTCGTTATGGTCTATCGTTAATAATCGCATGGTCTCGTTCATCCGCGAATTCATTTACCTAATAGAAATTCTACCAGATATATCTTGTGGAAAAACACTCTTGTTTCATCGTATTGTAGAAATATTTAATTAGTGAATCTGCTAGTAACCCCCAGTTTCACAAAGTTAAATATTGAATACATGAAGATGTTAATGTTTCACATTCAACTGAAATCATCCAAAAATAATAAAGCAACTTAATAAATATATACAATGATTATATAATATATAGACTACTCATCATTTGAAACACTCACTATATGTTCATAGCATATTTTTTCATCGATCATATTATATTCCGATTGATCGTCATTAATGCATTCAATTCATTCGCATCGTAAGTGAATTAATTCACTGAAGTATTGAATATGTTGTGGACCACCCTGTAGAGAATCAGTTGCGTTTTTTTGTATTTTGAAACATTCTTCTCGTGAATTCTAACAATGACCGGTCATACACTATTCCAATATTGAATACAAATGGAATATTGATATTTTATTGAATCCAGTCGAATTCCCCAAAAAAACACAAAATTCATGATTTGGAGCCCTTTAGCGCCGAATCTGGTCATACGATCAAGTTGGGCCAATGGAGACATTCACTCAGGATGGCTCCAGCTTCAACATATCAAAAATCCAGCCATTTTCACCGAAAGACTTTTTTCCATAAGATGTGTGCGTGGTCCTTTCGAATCGAATTTATTCAGGAAAGTTTGTGAATTGATGGGAATCAGCAAGACCAGAACAACTGCCCTCCACCCACAGTCTGATGGCATGGTCGAGAGGTTCAACAGGACTATGGAAGAACACCTTTCCAAAGTAGTAAATGAGCATCAGAAAGACTGGGATCGACACCTTCAACTATTCTTGATGGCTTACCGGGCAGCTGTGCACGATTCCACAAAGCTCACCCCATCCAGTATCATCTTCGGAAGAGATCTTCGTTTGCCCTGTGACTTGGTGTCGGATCCCCGAGTACTGAGGAAAAAGAGGTACAGGATTATGCCGATGAACTGCGAGACAGCCTGATAAGGATTCACGAAATTGCGAGAAGAAGATTTAAGATTACTAGTGACAGGATGAAGGCTCGATACGATCTCAAGGCAAATACTGGTGGATTCAAAGAAGGAGATCGAGTGTGGCTGTACAACCCTCGTCGTAGAAAAGGAATTTCTCCCAAACTAACACCATGCTGGGAAGGACCCTATTCGATAGTCAAGAGAATAAATGACGTGGTGTACAGGATTCAACGTAGCCCCAGAGCAAAAATGAAGGTCGTTCACCTAGAAAGACTTAAACGTTACAATGGCGATAATGACGTATTGTTTGATCGGGACGATCAAAATTGAGAGGGAGATAATGTAACTAAATGTGCTGGCGCCGGCCCTGCCGGCTACGAATGCGAATTGGTTCCGCAGTTCCAGGAAAGGTTATACCGGCGTGATCGCGGCTGACCTAGATTACTCGATTGTCTAGATTTGTCTGGATGATTCTTCACTATATGATCGCCTATATAACCGGAAGCCGCGCACGCCGAGGGTAGAATTTTTAGTACAGAGAGTTTAGTGCCGAGCATTGGAAAGTTATCAGAGTGATTTAAGTGATTGTGTTGTATTGTATTGTGATAGCGAGTTATAATAAAAGAAGTTTAGTGTTGTTTGGTGTTTTAATCGACGAACTCAAGGATATATCGTAACAATATTTTAGAGAGAATTTGGGAGGGTGTCATGACCCCCCCCTAAATCCGCCACTGCCTATTCGTATATGTACCAATACAGTTGTGAACCACATAAGGCAATGTAATCGTCAGTGAACGATGCTCTGTAGACGGAGAGCCAGAGCCCAAAAAATTCTCTGAATTTACTAAGCCTGGTTTTTTTATGGCTTATTGCAGTGGTTGTATACACAAACATACTGCGGTCAGTCAGGCGAAACTGAGAACAGGTGTCTCAGGTACGCTATCGAACCTGCCGTACCTGCCGAGGTAATAAAACGAATTCACTAAAGCTGATAATCGTTATACAGATTGTATATTGCATATACACATGGTGGCATACTGGATCCACCAACACTCTTTTACTGGATGCGACTTCAACTCGGCATTTTACAAAAAAGGTAAAAAAAGGCCTCTTCAATTGATTCGCCAGAGCGCAGATTTTCAAAAAGCCTTCGCCGATCTCGGGTACATAAGCGACAACAACAGAAGTGACGTGTTCGAAAAAATACAATTTGTTTGCCAGTTATATAGCATGAAAAAATTAAAATCAGTGAACAAGTCACGATTTGTTTTGTTTTCAGAAACGTATAAATGTTCTATAACCACCAAAGATTCGTTCAAAAAAAGGAAAGAATGTTGATGGATCAAGTATGCCACCATGTGAATCAGAATTAATGCAACAATTTTCAAGAGCGAGCTACATTGCAAACATTTGGCGAAATGCACATCGAAAAGTAACGACAGAACTGTCTCCAACCGATCACGGGTGGAAAATTAACAACAATAAATATGAATTTTATTTGGTTTCAAGGCGATCAATTACCACAATTCGTCAAAGATGTCGTCATTCAATCTCCTCAGGAAAATTCAGGTATGAAAATAATAGTGTGGGCAAAGTTCAATGCTTCATATTTGATGTAAAAATAATAACAGTAATTATATTGATTTTTCAGATTCCCAACCCGCAACTCAATCGGAAACGACAGAGCTTGACAATTCTGATCGTGAGAGCGAAATGAATGAATTTGATGATTCGGAGCAAGAATTTTGAAGAGTAAATTGAGCAAATATTATGGTCGGTTCATACACTACACTTTTACTTTTAATTTATCTTTTACTTTTACTTCAACCTTGAGAATGGAATTGGACCGTTCATACAGCAGTGTTAAAGTAAACAGGGCGCATGCGCAGTGATCAAAAACAAACGAAGAAGAGGAAGTAATCGTAGGTTACGTCATTGTTTTGATTTGCAACTGACCAGTGACGAGAACCAAACTGTATCGGATAATGATAGATATGTCACAGAACACTCATTTTATATCATTTCTGTAAAATATTCAGAAGAAGAACAGGGCTACGTTTCCCAATAATGTTGGTGGCACTGCTTGCTGTAATGATTTCACATGCACGCATGCGCAGTCCCTAAATTATCTCATTCCTAAAGTAAAAGTTCTCATCCTTAAACTAAAAGTGAAAGTAAAAGTGCCGTGTATGAACGCCTCGATTGATTTACATTGTGACAACTTTCTTGAAGTAAAAGATAAAGTAAAAGTAAAGGTGTGGTGTATGAACCGACCATTAGTTGTGTTAAATATTATCTAGAAGTATAATAACTGTTATATATTGTTATATTATTATTACTAAATGGCCTACTTACTTATTTCGTTCATCAAATAATAAAGAAGAAAGCAAACCGCCACCTGCGACGCCAAGCCCGCGCGAAATTTTCATTTCTATTTTTGCTGACTGACGGGCGTTGTCCCGCAAAATCGATGACTGATCATTTTTTTTATGTTTCATATAGCATTTAATACCCTCACAAAAATTTTGAAGTGTAGTAAATTAATTGCACCGTATTTATTTTTTGTACACTGACTGACCAGCTCTGTCCCCATATTCAGCTGACTGACTGTCGTAACTTTTATGTATATGCAATATACAATCTGTATAACGATTATCAGCTTTAGTAAATTCGTTTTATTACCTTGCAGGTACGGCAGGTTCGATAGCGTACCTGAGACACCTGTTCTCAGTTTCGCCTGACTGACCGCAGTATGTTTGTGTACACAACCACTGCAATAAGCCATAAAAAAAACAGGCTTAGTAAATTCAGAGAATTTTTTGGGCTCTGGCTCTTGGTCCACTGGGCTGCAATTCTTGAAATAAATCCGTATACGACTTTGTGTTGTGTCGCATTTCAACACAGCTACCTCATATCGCTCTACGTCACTCTATTCGAATGAAAATAGATCCGCATGACTCAAGAATTGCAGCCCTGTCCCAAATATGGGTCATAGAACAGTGGACGTGGTAATTGAAATGTTGGCCTAACAACTTCCTCAAAAGCAATATTAATTCGAAGAATGTACAGATTGTACGGAAATTATTGTTGGCAGATATTTTTTTTTTTCATTTGAAATCAAATCATAACTAAACATATTCGGATAAGAAGAATTAGAGCGAAGTGAGGAAACACTCAAAAATATCTGGTATTAAAGTTCTGAAAGTGATTTCACAGTCGTGTTCCGAATTCATTTATGTTTTATCAAAGGATCTCGAAATATTATCCGAAATTCAGTAGGCTCTGATGAGGTACATTTCGGGCACAATATGTATGCCATTTGAATATGTATTCAAATCGAGTACATGAGAGTTCATTCGAGAGGAATATGCCTTACCTAGTCATTTTCTGTCGAACATTGGAAATAACTCGAAATGTAATCTTCCCAATACGACCACAACAAAATATATACTTCTCAAAATAAGACGACAGATGAAAATGAATGAAATGTAAATATTTCTGTGGAGCTGTGTTCCATGTCTATACATCATAGATTCAGGTATCAGACTTTGCTGGTAATGGTGAGCGCATTGAGTTTTCTTTTGGAAGAGGAGGAATATATGCTGCCAAATTCTACGACAAGCGCAGACTGTGCTTCTGATTACGTTTTTTTTGCCAGATCACCTCGATAAGAATTTCGAATCAAAACGCATTTGGCCAGTTACATGAATCAATTACCAAACGTGAACGTGGCCTGTGTTCGTCAGTTTGCTGAATCAATTTCTGAAAGAACATTTTGGTGCTGCTATAACTACCATATGATTAGGTGAAATCATAAACATCACATTGGAGTGCAGTCAATATTTCAAGATATGAAAATAGCCGAAGACTCTGTATTCCTTCACCTCATTAAAAGCGATGTGCACAAAGTGTTGGAATTGGACGCTCTCTTGACGAAAATAAAATATCATTTACCGCTTTCTGTAAAATATTACCGGAATTTCCGAAAAATTCACTCCTGATTCAAATGAAAATATTCTCCTTTCTGATTCATGTAATGGTTGTGGAAGCTTTTGTTTACGAAATTACTCCATCAATGAGAAAACTGTCGAATGATTTGGATGCACTTTCATTTCATTTGACATGTGTTGCATCGGAGCTGCTGGCGCATGCTGAGTAATATCGGAAAAAAATTCGACACTTATATCATAATTTCAATACCCTTCCCTATTTTCATACATGGCAACTCAATATTATTACCCCTGGTACTATTTGACAAACCGTATGGCAATTATTTTCGTTATATGCTTTGCTAGGCAATTTTATCAATAATGCATTTCGCTCTCATTCTATATATCTACTAGTCATTCCTCAATACGACAAAGATCATCTAGCAAAAAAAAATCTACCTCATTGGAGCTTCGAATTCAGAATCTCCGACAACATTACTTTCACATGGAAACTCACGTACTCTCTATCAGTCCGAGTGTTTTGAAAAAATCTGGATCACTATCCCAAAGTCAGTAATTTTGCTCATTTGGCATCAAAATACGAATTGGAGCGGCTAGATGCTAATGAGGATATGGATCTCTTATGTCATGATTGACTGAAATTGAGCTTTTCTCCATCAGTAGTGGTATCAATATCAACCAATAGTATATTCCCAACCTCTTGTCAGACTGAAATGTAGAACTCAATTTTCAGTAATTTTGTGGCGGTGAAAACCCCAGAAAACAATTTTTCATCCGCAGACGATCACGGATATCATCGATCGAAACGTTTTGAGTACACTTAACATGGAAGTTGGTTTCCTTTCCGTTGGGAATTGATCGAAGTTTTTGTCTGCAACAGGTTTCGATAGATTTTATTATATAGGCAATAATTTTCTGAACCAATACCACTCAACTCAGGAAAGTTCTACTTCCTTCATTTTCATTTCGTCTAAACCCAACTGTTCTCTATATTTTTGTTGTATCGAACAAGAATCCCATGCTGATTCTACATTGAGTTAGAACCTTATATACATCATATATTATATATCACAATGAGATCATAAACTTCATCAAATTCTCATCTGCTCCCACATCTATGATGAAGTCATAAAAGTTGAACAACTGGATCGTAAATCAACTCGTTTTCGTATGCTATTCATTCGGTTGCAAACACCGGAGCTGGGCGTATAACCAGACACAATGATGTAATGCCTCAATGAGTTAATCCGTGGAATCATTGTTCATTTACCGGATGTTTGTCAGTTAACTCCGACATTCGACAGTTATTATGCTTTTTTTTTGTTAGGAAAGATTTCAGCTGCAATGATGAATGATGACTGTCCGACATTGGCCATTGAATTTGTTCTGCATTCCTACAATTGTCATGAGAAGGTTACTGAGGAACAATTTTTGATTCTAATATCTGGTTTATATGTCGTTTCCAAACGCGATTGATATCGGGAACGAACACTATGTGGGTACATTTTTCCAGGATTTTCGTAACAATCTTAGAAATTCAAGTTATTCCATTTGCTCTACAGCAAGTACTTTTATTGAAAATAAATCTTGGTCTTTTCTTCCCACCAATTTGCTTAATTTTCCGTTATTGCTGCTCCTGTCTTATTGTAAGGGTGGCTTCGATAAATTGAATTTCGTACCACTATCCCGAACGAACATTAAAATTGACGGTGATACACATGTCGTTGAATGAATAAAGGTTCTTCAGTCAAATAAAAAATCACTTAGTGTTGCCAAAATATCGGTGTTTTCGATAATACCCAGCGCGTTTTGTGAAGAATTTGAACGGTTTTCACCATAAGCACCATAAGCACCATTCGACTGTGGATTGAATGTAGATGCCATTATATCCGCTGTATTTTTTTTTTATTTTCGAAATCTCCCAATTGTGGAAATTTCAGGAATCACTTATTTGGGTAGATATACCAAATCGTGAAAATGCCAGAAGAAATCATTTTATTGTGAAGCTTTAAGACATTGTTCAAGAGGAAAAATCTATAAATATAAAATTGAAATACAAGAATTAATATTAATCAAAATAATTATCGTTAACATTTCCGTAACCAAATTCACTTCCATTTTCAAAACTCTTTTATAAATATTTTTTTCTATTTTCGTTCTCAGGTTCGTAGATGTCAAACATTTGAGATTTGACATATTCATTTCGAGAGTGCAGATAGGCGCGATTCATATCAACCAAATTTTTTCTATTTCAGATGATATTGCGATATTCCATTCCGGAAAAAATATCACAAGCTTGGAACAGGAAGTAACACATGGATTGATAGAGAAATGGATAAACAACATTAATCTCATCATTGGTTCAGAAAAAACCGTTTATGTCATTCTTAACCAGATAATATGAATTATATGAAATTCAATATAAAAATAAATGAAAACCTAATCAGAGAAGTTCAAAATTGAAAATAATAAGGTTTTATTATCGATAATGAATTAAATTTTGAAAAACATATAAACAAAATTCCAAAAAGTGTTGTTTCCTTTCAAGGTGCAATCAAAAATATCCCATACATGAATGAATATAAGTATACAAATTCTATCATATAATTCTTATATTCTCTCAAGTATCAGGTATCCAATCACAATTTGATCTTCTTGCAATCTGAAACGAAAAAATTAAGTTTAAACGAATGAAGCAAATGAAATAATTTATAAAAAACCATGGGTCACTCCATCCTCAGAATTATAAGGAATAACTAATAACATAACATTGAACTGTTTAATAAAATTCGAAATAGACAAATATAAACAAAATAGTTGAGGCTTTCGCGGCCGAGGTTTTCAGTATCACTACTTTTATTCGGGTTTGAAGGCCGTCGTTTTTTTGGAATTTCTTCCTGACGTTTCGCTGGCTCGAGTGGCTAGCTTCTTCAGAGGTTCATTCATCTTGGAATTCACTCCGATGACTGGAGATTGTTTCTTCGCAAGTTGTATTTATGCCGATTCAGGTAGTTTGCGGTGCCAATTATTCCATTCGTATTCGGGGAATTGTCATTAATATTGATTACTTTGTTTACCTCATGTGGGTTCGGAGAATAATCATCATTATTATCTGAAGAACTACCTGCAGTTATTATCGAATTTCTCAAAATGGGATTCCTCAACCGAATATGGAATCCCATTTTAAGAAAATCGATAATAACTGCAGGTAGTTCTTCAGATAATAATGATGATTATTCTCCGAACCCACATGAGGTAAACAAAGTAATCAATATTAATGACAATTCCCCGAATCCGAATGGAATAATTAGCACCGCAAACTACCTGAATCGGCATAAATACAACTTGCGAAGAAACAATCTCCAGTCATCGGAGTGAATTCCAAGATGAATGAACCTCTGAAGAAGCTAGCCACTCGAGCCAGCGAAACGTCAGGAAGAAATTCCAAAAAACGACGGCCTTCAAACCCGAATAAAAGTAGTGATACTAGACAAATATATATAGAAATCAACGGAAAAACTTCAGTGATATTTTTTCTTCAAAAATTCTACTGTACACATTTATAATACTAGAGCTCTCTATGTTGATCTGAACGTTATTCACATCTATAAAGGTAAAAACAATCCTATTCCAAGCCCAATAGAAGCATTAAATAAATTGTCAGATGTAAAATCTTTCAGATCATTACACATTTTCTCGAAGAATCTGAAAGAATTTTTGCTGGAATTATGATGTTCATCAAATTATAAACCACAGTTATTAATGTATTATCAGATCAGTGGTTCCCAAAGTTGTCTGGATTACGACTCATTCAAAACAAGTTACAACACTCGGGACCCACCTCTAGGAAATACAACCGTTACCAATATCAACTGAGATATTTCTCAAATAAAAAACCAAGTTTGAATACAATTTTCAATACTCAATTGAATATCTACATCAACAAGTTATTTCAATGGGAAGAATGAAATTGTTTTTTATATTTCCCCAAAACAGTTTTGACATCAACTTCAACTCGAATTACTTTTAATACCAGTGAGTTTGATATGTCCAATTCATTCTGATATTTGCAGGGCCCACTAAAAATTCATTGGCGACCCATGAAATCCTGTATTGGATATTATTATTATTGTTATTGAACCGTCAACCAAAGAAATTTTCCTCAATAGAAAAGAACTCGATATTCAATATCACTTAACATTCGAGAAAGTGAGATAAATTTTCTTTGTAAAAACTGGTTGTTTTCAACAGTTTCATTTCCGCAAAGGGAGCAAATAATTCCTTGATCATCCGACTATTCTAAAATAATATCCATAACAACTGTTCTGAATACATGCATATTTTCCTAATCCGACGGAGTTCTCCTTCAGGAGGTGCATAAGAAAATGACATACATAAATCCCGCAATAATATCCATCTCTATTCAATATGGTCAAGTGTTTCACATCAAAATTCAGCAAGCTCTTCCTCTGTGAGTTTTTGGTGGGAATTCAGAGTTCTGATAATTAATTTGAATTTTTTGTTCATATTTCATTGTATTTTTGGAAATATTGTTATACCTTGGGTCGATATGAAAAATTGTTCCTTTCTCAAATCACCAACAGCAAGTACCCAATGGTCGCAGCTCAGTATTGTGCCAACTAAAGGGAATACCAAAATAGAATTTTTCTTTATATTAGGTAATTCAATAAAGAATGAATTTTTTAGGTTACTTGCGCAATGCATAACAGCGTATGGTTGGTCCGTAGTTAGCAGAACAAATCGTTCATTTTTATATAATTTATAAAGAGATAATAACGATAATTCAGTGAAAAATCGATGAGCCATTCTATGACATAAAAAATCCGAAAATCATCATTCCCCAGTTCAGATGTGGGCAATCCATCATACTTCGCTACTACATATTTTCTATTTTCTTCAGATTTTTGATAATTATTGATATTTCTGACAAGTCAGTTTCGGAAAAACACGGGGGACAGTGCAAACTTTGTCTGATGACTATCATTGTGTTTATAACTGTTGAAATCAAAATATTGTTTTTGTTTTACATGATGCGGATTCGGATCAACCAATTCTGGTAGAATAAAATGTAAACAAAAATTTCACAAAGGATTGAGCGCGAACTTCTGTAACTCGCGCTATTCTTGTCAAATATGTACTTACATGTAAATGTCCACAAGAATAAATCACACTATTTTGTCTCAGCTATATTCAATAGCCCCTGGGTCTGATGATAACCATGATTCACCTTCAGTTTGAAATTTCTATCATTATATTCCAGCTCATTTCTAGCAAGTGAAGCTTGCGGATTCTCTCTCGAATCGTATTTAAATGGCCCGACAATACCATCAGATCCATTGAATCCATCTGGTGTACCAGCTGAATATGGAAATACTTTAAGAATCATTCGGCCAACATTTTCAACTGTAAACTTGGTTTCACTTACATTTTCTAACGATGCTTTTTGCTCATATTCGATGCCATGAATCATTGCATCAACTTGCGGAATGTATTCTTACAAAAACGATTCAACTAGTGATGTTCTTCGGTGATAACTCGTCGATTTGATACTTTTTTCGAAATTGGATGATGTAAGTTGTATCTTCCTTTTATAAAGCCATGAGTGGGATCTTCGATCTCAACTCTGTAGTCTGGAGTCATGATTATCAAGATTGCTAAAAAAATCTCCGCATTTTTCTTCAAGCGTTGTTGATTCAGCCCGTTTGAATGTTGATTCTAGAAATTCATTATTCATCAATTTTTCATCTATCGTGTTTTTTTGCTTCTATTACACTCAAAGCACGCTGTAAATTCAACCCCAAACAATTTGAATCTCTCGGTTCATTATTCTTCTGCCATTGTTTAGTTCGAATATATGTTATTTTCAACATTTTCATTTTAATGGCATTCGTTTGTGATTCTTTGGGGGTACACTTATCTTTCGGAGGGAAGGATAATTTTTTTATGGAGAGCTATTATTTTTCTGTGCAAAACTCTGATGACTTGATTACACTTTTTTATATAGTTTCCGTTCAATAAATCATTTTCGATTTGAGAAAACCACTTTTCAACATTGGCATTACTGAATATCTGCTCTGGTTTCAATTTTTATACAAAATACCTGTCCAGAATTGGAGCAAAGTACTATATCTCTCAAGAATAATATGCATGAAGTGAACATTGTAAAAAAATATCAACTTCCCCTTCATCAGAATCAATTCAAGAAATGATATGTTGGTATTTTTTTAAACATTTTATGAAAGGGGCTTCTAGAATACTGAAATTCGGAAGATTGAGTGTTCGATTTTGAAGAGGCTGGTTGTAATATCAAGATCTACGAAGGATTTATCAACACAAAAACGTTAAACATCCTCAGGGGATGATTCCATAACTATGGATCTGATTTTAGAACGAAGAATTTTGGCAAGATTTCAGAACCAGTTCAGAACATGATCTTATTTACCGAATTCAAAACATGATGTCCTTTTTTCTTATATGAATCTTGGTATAGCTTCATTCACATTGGCTTCCTTTATGTCGTCGTTACATACCTATATCATTGTAAAAAAATGGGCACAACAGATTTGAACTGGTATTATGTTGGAACATAATTGAAATGGGTTTCGATATCCAACAGATTGAGAAAATGAAGTACTTTGTTTATTAAAGAAAAATTGAAATCAGTGACAATTGCAGAAGAAATCAGCCATTTTCGTGAAATTTTTATAGCAAAATGATTCGAATTTAGCTAAAAAAGTGCCAATAGACACCTTATCGTGGTTGCAGCTGATCAACTCAAAAATAGTTGTAACACTATTTTTGACATTCATTACACCAGCATAGTATAATACCCGTTTTTTGAAATGCGGCTTTCTAATAATACTGCCATGGCATCAGAATGCAGAACTGGCTTTGATTCACATTTCTCTAGAATTTGCAGCTGTTTGATACTATACATATAAACATGAAATGGTTGGCCCTCACTTTCTAAGCTGGATTTTCTCTGCATCGTTATTGAAATCAATTAAATCATCTTTATGACGATCATAGCGACCAAAGTATTCTGAACGGATTTTCTGGAAAACTGAATCAAGATTTTATTTTCTGTAGATTACCGTTAATCATCAAATTTGTATTCGATTTAAGAATTGTTTTGTCAGGAAAAGGAGAAGGATTGATATCTTTCATTTTCCGCATTACAATTTTTCGATGCAGTCCTTTCGATTACCTAATTTTTTTTTTGTAGAATAGAATCTTTATTTGACTATGTCATATACAAATGTACATTTATAGCAGGTCAGTTGGTTTTTTGAAACAATAATTTAAATCACACATAATAATATACCTCAAATATAAATATATATCACAATAAACTACAAATGTCAAGAACTGTACAAAGCAAAGACATTCATTCACACATTAAAATACAATCTACATGAATACAAATACACACACATACACAATTACACACATCAAATGAGTCATTCTACGAACGAAAATCCTGCAAGCTTATGATTGCCTGCTAAGGGCAATTTTGAGAATATTAGCGGATATTGAGAATATTATCGAAGCAAACGCACACGCTCTGTGTATTCGGAAACTGAATAAAAGCAGTTTTTTAAAATCAAATGTTTAATTTGTTTCTTGAAAGAAAATGAATTGAGCGACCTCAACCCTGCAGGCAAAAGATTGTATAAGTCTAAGTTTAAGGAATTTTTCTGGGAAACAGAAAGCCTAAATCGTGGAGTTCTTAGGTGATCCGCCTGTCTCGTTCCATACCGATGAACTTGACATTGAGTAACCAAAGATGGTGAACGTTTATGAATCTCCAGGAGATTATAATAGATATGTAGAGATGGTAAAGGCATTATTCCAAATTTAATGAACAAAGGTTGGCAGTGATCCCTGTAACCGCAACCCGCTAAGATTCTAATTGCTTTTTTTTGTTGTCGAAAAATTTGATAAGCTTGAGGAGAGTTACCCCAGACCGATATACCATAACTGATATGTGAATGAAATAAACTGAAGTAAGTAGATTTCAGGGTTTCAAACCCAACGTAGCATCTTAATTGACGAAGTAAGAATAATGTACTTGAGAGTTTGTTCCGAAGTTGGTCGATATGAATGTTCCAATTGAGTTTATCATCAATTGTGAGTCCCAGTAGCTTAACACTTTTGTTTTCCAATCGGGAATTGTTAGTTGAGAACACTATATTTTGAGTTTTAGTTTTATTTAGTTGGAGTTTGTTAGTCTGAAACCAAAGCTCCGCCCTCTCCTGCACTTTCAAAGACAACGATTTCATATCATCAAAATTTTCGTGTGAACAAATCAATGTAGTATCGTCCGCAAACAAAACACAATTATCTGGCAACAGAAATCTGTGAAGATCATTAATATATATAATGAAAAGTAAAGGCCCCAAAACAGATCCTTGGGGCACTCCATAACTGATTTTCCTCAATTCCGATCTCTTATTGTCAAGTTCTACCACTTGGAAACGATTTTTCAAATAGGTTTCTATTAATCTAAGCGCAACCCCTCTAACTCCATAGAAACAAAGTTTTTCAAGAAGAATATCATGGGAGACACAGTCGAAAGCTTTAGAAAGGTCACACAACATGACTGATGTGTGATGACCCCCCTCAATCGCCTCGACAATGTCGCCCACTATACTCATAACAGCCTGCACAGTAGAGCGATCCTTCCTAAAGCCAAACTGGGAACTGTAGAAAAAATTTCGAGTTTCAAAATAATCATTAATTAATTAGTTGACCTATGTTACTGTAATCTATACTAAAACTTTAAACTTTTCCTTTGTGACAACTTTCAGAACTTACAAATTATAGGAACATATTTTTTTTAGTTATGGGAGCGTAGACATATATTCTGAAATGATTTTTCCTTTTACCATATTCCTTGCCTCTGAAATTTATTACGTACGTATTATTTACATATTATGACCATTCCGTTTGTTTTATTTGAGAATACCTGATAGATAATCTATTTCCAGAACAAATTTTTGAAAATTCTTTATTCAATGAAAAACATCCATCAAAATTGCATTTGCAATCAACATATCAGGGTTTTTTTCTAGGTTTTACTCTCCTCATTGACGGAGATAATAGAAAGTAAGTTCCAAAAATTCTTGAGATACTCGTTCATAACTCGTTGAAATATCTAAAGATTCATTTGGAACACAGACAAATTCAAATAAGGAATCCCCAGAATTATTGCAATTATTTGCGATCTTTGGTTCTGAGAAAAATAGTTCTCGTTCACCATTTGACTGCGTCAAATAAGGAACTTTTGGTATAACTACTGAAAACTCTGTTTCAGAATTTTCATTGATTCAATGTTATTGGTATCAGCGAACGGAGGAGAAGGTATGCTAGATATATTTTCATTGAAAATGGTGGCAAAGACGGGTTCACTCTGGGATGGTTCATCATTGCTTCCTGGGAATTCCTCACTGGGCTTGATAATTATTATATTTTGGATGATATCGATCATGGAACAGAGGAGCAGTTCTTTTGACTCGCCTGTATTTCATCTGTCAGTTTGGTGGGTTCCATGACAGGCTTTTAGATCATCTTGATTGAAAGGGTAAAGAGCAGCGTTTTTTATTGTTTTCGATCGTGCAGTAGGATGTTCGATTTGACTATAAATATCCCCATTAAAATGTATCCTGAAATATTCTGAAAACTTTTCAACAACTTCTGAAAAAGGTGTTCCCTTCTACGTTTACCCAATTCGAAGTAATATTTTCATTTGGAACATATGGTCGACTCAAGAATTATCTCAGCGAAATATTTTGTTCAACATTTCCAACACATTTACCTACTAACACTCATATTTAACTCTCCATACCTACAATTAAATGGAAACAGAATACCCTCGACTATGCCATATAGATGATAGAAGCTGGCGGGAAGTGAAATATTTCTTTACACGAAATAGAAATCCAAACTACTGAAAACCACTTTTGGCGATTGAAAATTGAAGGTTTTTCAATGTTTGCAACGGGGATTTATTATGTTTAAGCGAAGAAAAAATGTTCATCAAATTTTGCACAAATAATTGAAAAATAGCTGTGAATTTTGTTTTGCTGCCGGATATCTGTTCATTCATCTGAGTAGGTATCCAATCGGTCGTATTGATACCCCTATTGAAAAATTATAAATATTGGTTTATAGTTTCGAGAGGTGAAACTTTTTCCAGGGAATTTCCTAGTCTTTCGATTTTCTTCCATTTTCTCTATTTTCAGGAAATTGTTTATAACTTCTGCAATGTTTGCAAGTGTAATTTATATCAACAATCAGCTTCGTGATTTTCTAATCGTGTGGCACCTTGATCAATGTTTCTGAGTCCTCTGGAGAAAATATAAAAACAGCAGTTATGAAGTATGCTCTTTGAGTATAGGAGGTTATGAATCCACATTTTTCCAAAATGTGTCATCTGAAAACTTGCTTGAATATTATTTTTCTGTTTGTTCTACAGTTGGTGATGGTAGAGGGGACAAGGAAAATTTTATTTCTTTAGCAAAAAGCATTCATTATTTTTCGAAAATATATTATATATGTTTGTTTTCATTAATTGACCTGGTAATTATTTCCAATGAAATGGGTTTACTCGTATCCGACTATATGTTCGCAAGTAACAACATCAATTACAAAGTCAATACCTGCTTTTTAGTTTTTTCCCACTCTACCTCCGAAAATGGCTCAAAATATCAGAATTAATAATCGAGTTTCCATGAGAACTAGATCAGAGCAGACTTTAGCAGATCTTCAAGATTAAGCATCGACTGCTTGAACATAGCACTATTAGCAAAAAGTATATTCCTCTATAAAAAACCTTGGTTTTTAATTGAAATATCAATTACATTTGTAAGGTGTTCAAGTACCCATAACATTAATATCTTTACTATCGTATCGTATACTCGGTGATTCTCGGTAGTATAGTGGTTAGCACGTCTGCCTTTCAAGCGGAAAACCGTGGTTCGATTCCCTGCCGGGCCATCGTGCTGGGGTTCACACGTTTTGAGGTAAGGCCTCATTGATCCATTACTCGCACAAGTTGCGACTTCTGAGGGTTGACGTTTATCGGTTGGTTGATGGAACGAATAATTTCAGAACAACAACAACAATACTACGGTTGTTGTTCGGTTAGCGGCCCAAACTTTTTCATTTGGAAAGACAGTCCCATAGTTCTTTTGGACGGAATCTATTTCAATTTTTTACCATCCAATCGGTATTTTCACCAATTCTTCGTTAGAAATTATCAATTTCGATCATTTCGCATTTTGTCACTGGAATGTCTTTTCATCACACGAATCTTGATTCCACTCCGCTTCTTCCTTGTAACGATCTATGCAAATTGCGACCAGATATCTAATTAATGTGATGGACTTTTTTACAGAGTGGAGGCGACGGCGTTCTCTCCCAAGGACCTAGCCATGCATTTCGATGTAAAACGTTCAAGAAGCCCCGACCATGTCACCTTTGCCATCAACCCATCCTGAACGAAGGGTCATGTTGCAGAGGTAAGTGTTCATTTGACGATTTCGCATTCAGTATGAATGTTTGCATGATTCTGAGCTCTGAGAAGTGATATATATATATATATATATATATATATATATATATGTATGTATAGAGGAGAGGAAGTCTTTGCTGACAAGTTAAGTTTAGTTTTAGACAGGAAAATGGGTTACTATATATATATATATATATATATATATATATATATATATATATATATATATATATATATATATATATATATATATATATATATATATATATATATATATATATATTTCGAAAACTAATGTAAGTTTAATATACCATGTACATTCATATGCTATTGACGACAGCTTCTGTCATAACCATGATTTCTAGTAATCAATCAATGACACTTGAATTTTTCGCGTTTACTGTTACAAAATCAATTCCAATATTCAGATTTATATTCATATAAAACAAATAAAATAACTGGCTTCAAGCCATAGTTGTGAGACATTCTTTTGTTTCTCATGTATGTAACCTCAGATTGCAGTAGAAATGCCGAAAAAAAGTGTTTTGGCGAACATTTTGGTCCTTCGGATTTTGTACAGTACTTCTTCCAGGTTGAAGCTGCCTTCTGCAAAAATCGCATATTGAATGTTGTCACGAGAATAAGTTACTAATCGTAGAAAAAGCTAATGGAATCCCACTGGTGCAATATACACCACAAGAAATCAGTAGCCCCATCGAAACTCAGTACCACATTCCGTAGTTCCGTTGTGAGTTGAAAATGCTAGAATTAAAAAATTTGGAAGCTGAATATCAACTCCACTGAGAATTCGATGACAATAAATTAGAATCCAACAAAAAGATTTCTAACAACGAAAGTTGAAACAATTGAAATGAGAAACTGAAAAGAAGCTAGCTACCGTCGAAATCCAAAATCACTGGGAGCCGAGAGATCAGTAAATAGTCTAGAAATTGATAGTGTGCGCTTTCGAAGTGTATATAAAGCAGCCCTAGGAGCACTAGATATATTGAAAAAGCATCAAATATTTTTATTTATTCTAGTCTGCTCATGAAAAAGTTTCGATTCGTTAACGGAAGGTGACTCACTATATTTGGAAAAGTTATGCCCAAAATGTGATGTTGAAAATTTTAGAGAAATTGAAGAACATCCTGTGATTCAAAATCAACTGATGAAAGAATTAACGATTGCAATTACCGATGCATTCAAGTCTGTTACCAAACAAACACAATCGAATGCAGGATTTATGGTCGACCAGAATTCATAATGGAGTCTATGATGAACAAAGCGAAATCATTACCTCCTGTCCCTTTCTCCAATGTCCCTTCTGAAAATTGCAAATTCTGTTTTCAACCTCACTGTGACAGCAATTTTTTTTGATAATGAAAATGTATATCAACAATACCCAAGTTCTCAGTCAGCTCCTTCGAACATTACAAGAACATCTTCAGTTTCAATGGGCGAGAGTCTCTGTCAAGAGATATGAAAATTAGCTAATTCAACGAGGGCAGTTGAATGAATTTTCCGATTGGTTGCAAGACGAACCTGCTGCGGCGTGTTTATCATGCAAACCTTCACCATCAAATTCTCAACTACCAGCCCAATTTGTAGCTGAAAGATTCAAAAACAATGTTTTAGTTGGATCAGAACATTCATCCACTCCGAAAACATGCAGATATTGTTCCAATTCTAGCCATTCCATATACGAATATGAACATTTCTTAGCTCTTGACAGCGATAAGAAATGGCAGGGAGTGAAATATCAAAAGGTTTTTTTCATGCTTTCAGTGATCTCATCGCACATTCACATGTAGAAACCGAAGACGTAGTGGACGTTGTTTACTTTACCCCAACATTGTCTAGGAATCCGATGTATTAACACCACAGAATCTACAAATGAGAGCCGATTCTGGTATTTCCTCTGGAATGAAAGGGGCAGATACTGAACGTTCAAGTAATGACCTTTTTATTCAAATTCAAACTTCGAATGGCTTCTGTAATCGTCGTCGGCACCAAGAAGTCAATGAAAACTTTTGCACTTTCTGACGAAGACGCTCTGTAGATTCAACTCTAACTCTAATAAATTTAAAACTTACCGAGGAGATAGCAGCAGATGGATCGCCTACTATACCGGGTGAGGTTAGGTATGTCCCTCACTTTTTCTATAGTTCCAAAGATTCAGGTTTCAAATTTAGTACGTCGACACCATAAACATCAAACTCAAATCATCAGAACTGAGGAACGACGATAGCATTTACGAGAGGGAGGTTCGAGGTAAGATACAACTAACAATTTTGAGCGTCTCATGTAATTTCAATAACCATATTTTCCAACAATTATCAAAAATTTCCTCAAAACGAAGTAGTATCAATGAAGAAATGCTCACAACTGCCATTTCTCAAATGGCAACATACTCTTTTCAAATTGAGAGAATAAACGTTATTTTCCGTGACATTTTCAACATTTTTGCAACGGTTGGTTACGTAACCATTTCTCCACGTTGAATCAACGTACGTGTGCCGATTGGGAATATTGTGTGTAATCAACCGTTGAAAATTGGTGAAAATGTCGGGAAATAACGTTTATTGTCTCAAAATGTATATCAATTTAATACGTTGTTTTTCAACGTACAAATTTGATGTTATAATGTTATCAATCAAAACGTTGATATAAAACCCAAATGTTTAGACTTCACGTGTACGTAAAACCAACATAAAATAAGTATACGATAAATCATTCAAATTATACGTTGAAGGTTATTACGTGTAATCAACCGTTGAAAATTGGTAAAAATGTAGCGGGAAATAACATTTATTCTCTCAAAATTTATATCAATATAATACGTTGTATTCCAACTCACAAATATGATGGTATTATTTCATCAATCAAAACGTTAATGAGGAACCTAAATGTTTAGACTTTATATGTACGTAAAATCAACATAGAATAAGTATACAATAACTTATTCAAATTTTACGTTAAAGGTTATTACCGTTGCAAATTGGTGAAGATGTCGTAAATAACGTTTATCTCGAAATCTATATCAGTATAAGACGTTGTTCTTCAAGGTACAAATATGATGTTGTTATGTTATCAATCAAGGCCTTGATCGACAACATATATTTAGATTTTACGTATACGTAAAATCAACACAACACACAAGATTATGATAAATTATTCAATTTATAGTATGCTTAACGTATAAATAGAAATCATCAAATTGGTAATCTAAAACGTAATTATATGAATTTATACGTATGTATAATCGAAGCAAATATCCGTCAAAATATAATGAATTACTCAAATTTCATGTAGCATTCTTACCTTACATTAACTCAATATCATCGCGTTCATACAGTCATTGAAAAATGATAGAAATGTTGCGGAATCTAACGTGTCTCAAAAACTATATAGTAAAATAAAACGTACTTTTTTCAACGTTTGAGTATTACGTATACAACCAAAATGTTGAAAATAAATGTACATTTATCGAGCAAATGTACTCATTTTCAACTTATAGTTTCAATGTGATAATGAAATGTTTCAAATTATTCAAATTACACATGGTATCCTCAATTTTTGCAAATCTGTTACAACCCAGCTGAAAATAACATGCTCATAATATTGTACCACCATTGAACATTATTTTCTAAGGTATAAATACGATAATATCATGTTATCAATCGAAAATTGTACTGAAACGTTTATACAAAATTTTACGTGTAGGCATAATCGGTGTAAAATTTCGATAATCAAATTATACCCATTGTATGTAGTATTAACCAGTAGGCGCCTACTGTTGGGGTTAACTTTATTAACGAAATGCGCATCTAGGAATGAAATTACAAGGGTGGTGAAGGGAAAAATAATCAATTTTTGTTCTCATTGAATGACACCAAAGGCACCTGTAGTGGTTCGAAATATCGGCGTTCGGGTGCGAGCTGTACGAAGGGCAGGTAGACAAAGTGAAGTGACGCTGGGATTAGAAGGGAATATGGATCGATGATCCAGAGACATAGTCAGTAGTGATGGGCATAATCGAATTATTAGTAATCGAATTATCATTCGAATTATAGATCACTCGCAATGCGCAAGCAAAAAACTCAATAGAATCTTTACATATATCGAATAACATCAACCGAATATGTTTCAGGTTATGTTTGTTACGTTAGGAATGGTTTGAATAATCGAATTATTATTTGAATTATAGATCACTCGCAATGCGCAAGCGAAACACTCAATAAAGTGTTTACATATCTCAAATTACGTCAACCGATTATGTTTCAGGTTAGGTTTGTTCTGTTAATATTGATTTCGGACTGTTTCATGTTTCGCGCTGCAAGATAAAATATTTTCACTTGAAATCCACGGAATTATTCTCTCGAAAAATGAGACCAGGTCCAAAGAAGTCGTCTTTAGTTTGGGAATATTTCAGTAAAACAGCAGAAGGGACGGTTAAATGTATTATTTGCAATAAAAGTTTGAAATTTTTTGAAAACACCACTAATTTAGGTCAACATTCGAAATGTATCCATCCTACGCTGTCGCTGTCCTCGCTACCAGCAGCCAATGATTCATTTCAAAGTACTCCTTCTCCTAACACAATAGGTATAGAAAATACCAGTAGGGAGCCCAATGTTCAGGTTACAGGAACAGGACCGTCTGCAGGGGTGGATAAAGAAAATTCGGCACCATCAACATCAGGGTCGAATTCAAAAAATGGACCTCCACAGCCTAAGCGTCAAAGGCAAATGAGACTATTTGGTTTCACCACTGATGGACTAAGTGAAAGTGACACAAAAAAAATTGACAAAGCATTGGTTAAAATGATAACACATGACTACCAACCTCTTTGTATCGTAGAAGATGCAGGATTTATAGAATATTCAAATTTACTCCAACCAAACTATAAAATACCTGAATTCCAAACAGAAAAAAAAAATTCAAATGACATATTGCCCAGTATTTATGAAGAAGAACTAACGGAATTGAAAATACTTTTGAATGACGTTGGTAGTGTGTCTGTCACGACTGATATTTGGATCGGATCAGATAGCAATAGGGGGTTACAACGGTAACATGTCATTTCATCCACAATAAAAAATTTCACTCCCATGTATTATCCACGGAAGAAATTTCCGGAAATCATACGGGTGCAGTTATTTCGAATGTTCTCAGTGTCATTTTTCTCAGGTGGAATATTTCGAACAAAATAATCACCATTGTTTCGGACAATGGATCGAATGTGAAATGTGCAATTAACGAATTTCTACAAAAATTTTACCACCCTTGTGTTCCACACACTTTGAATTTGAGTGTCACTGATGCACTAAATAGCAACCCTTCCTTTCAAGGAATTATTAAAAAATGTAAAACAACAGTTGGCCATTTCAGTCATAGTGCTTTATCGTGCAATAAACTGAAGTCGGTGCAAGAACAGATGGGATTTCCTGTTTTGAAGCTGAAACAAGACATTGCCACTAGATGGAATTCCACTCTAATCATGTTAGAAAGACTCGTGAAAGTGAAGGACGCTCTTTCAATGACTATTATAAACATTACTAAAGAACCAGAGTTTTTGGATGCTGCAGAGTGGGCTGTTATTGAAGACAGCATTGATGTACTGAAGCCTCTGGAGATAATGACATCGATTTCATCAGGAGACAAATATCCCACAATTTCCACTGTTGTTCTCCTCGTGAGAGGTATCCAAAACTCTCTAGTGAATTTGAAAACAAAAACAGATGTTTGTGAAACACTGAGAGAGCATTTACTTGATGTCATCGCTCGACGCCTTGGAATTCTGGAATGCCACAAAATTGTTGCAAAAGCGGTAACGAGAATAATGCCAATAATGCCCAAAAATGGGTCACATAAGAGCTGACAATGCCCTATTATGAAAGAAAAAATGATCCGATGGAATTTTGGAAAACACACAAAAATACTTTCGCCGAGCTATATGAGTTGGCTGTCGAGTACTTATCAATACCTGCCACATCAGTCCCATCAGAAAGGGTATTTTCTAAAACAGGACAGTTAACAAACCTGAGAAGGAATCGCTTGTCACCAAAAAATCTAGATAAAATCATTTTTTTAAATAGTATGTAAATTATCTCATTCGATCTCATTGTTTTTTTTGTGATTTTTCTGTGATATAAGAATGTTTTGTTTTCTTTGGTTTTTTGGTTTTTGACTATTTTATTTAGGTTATTTTTGTTTTCATTCATTTAGTTGAAGTTTGTTTTCAACCATTCAGTTTTGTTAAAATTTTAGAATAAATTTTAATTTCGTTAATTTTGAAAATATCTTGAGCCGACCCTATTCATAGCTCCCTGCCTATAATGGATATATATGTTCCGTATATCGTTACCGTAAACCAGAGCGGTGCTCTCTCTCACTCTCTGAGATATTGGAGGATTCCATTCAAAAGGGAGGGAGAACCACTCTGGTTGACTGAAACAATATACGGAACATATCCAGTGTAGAATGATTACTACATTAATTCGAATTGTCTTATAATCGATTCGATATCTCGAGTTGTGATAATCGAATTATCGATTATTTTTAATTCGAATTAGCCCATCACTAATAGTCAGTCGGGTCGATACCATGCTAGAAGCAAGACGTGGACTGCGGCTCGTGATCGAACCTTTTTAAGAGTTTAAGTATAGATTCATTGATAACTGCCCATTGTATTATTCAGTTAATAAATAGTAGTGATACGTATTAATCATCGAACCAGAGTCTCACACCCCATACCTCTTTTCTACGGTGACATTCATTTCTGCAGATCAGATATAATTTTTCGTAATCTTATTCTTTCTCAATCAAAACTTCAACTTTTATTTTGAATATATGTACGTATTTTCAACATATGACTTCAATATGAGAATAACATGTTTCAATTGAATGACTAAATCAAGGTGAAATTAGGTCATGATTTGTTTTCAAATACCGAATAATGGGGAAAATAGAGATAGAAATGGAGATAGACAGATCTACCCAGTGAAAAATATAATATTTGAAATAATCAAAAAGTGTGTTCTATTTTATGATTTGAATGGTGAAATATTATTAAGGTAACTTCTCTCATCGTTATTTCGAACTCCATTCGGATTAATAATAAACAATAACTAGAATAATCTTTTATACATATTAATCTTCAGAGAAAGAAAAAGTATGAATATTATATTCTACTTTTCGAATCATAAAAAATATAATTTCTAATAACGAAAATATATATCTAATAATAATTTGCCCGTCAATGGCAAAACATATAAAGCTGCTGAATCGACATCACATCAAACTTAATAATAATTTGAGTTCTCATGACTGAAATGACTTGGTTAAATGGTAATGAGAAAAAGTGATATTTATCTAAGTTGTAGTCGTAGACTTCTCTTGCCCAATCTTGTGGAGGCAAATTTTAGCCATCCTTTCATGACGAGTTTAAATTCGTCAACTTCTTCTGATGGAAAAGCATCCTTCACAGCAGCTGTAAATGAAATTTTGATTCTATATATAGTGAACTGTACTGTGTGTGGGTGGGTTATAATACAGGGTGTGTGGAGGTGATGAGCAGACACTCACGAGGTGATTTGACAAATGAAATGGAAGCTATATAACAATTCGACGTGTTCACGGAGTGGGCGGCAACTATTTTCATTACTATAACTTGAAACAGGGGAGAAACAATGGATGTATTATTTAATTCAGTGGTTATAAATACAGAAGTTTCAATATCTTTCTGGTATCCAAATCTTCCAACTGAAACATGATATGGTCGGCTCGAAAAATGGCTTCACCCTCCACTATTGGTCTACTCTTTCCATTTAAGTAACTCAGAATGTGTGCTGAGTGAACCCAACAGACTGTCAATCTTGAATATTAAAAGGATAAAGGGAACGTTTATTGCAACACCAACACCGCATAAATAAAGGCAATCATTTCCTTCGTTTCCCCCCAGTTTTTTCATGCCTTCTGGTGGCCATCGGCACCTTGAATAAGTTCATGTTATTGGCAAAATAGCACTCAAATTTTATTTTGAAAATTCCTCTTCTCATTACTCAGTGTTCTTTCATTATTCTTATGGTCTTCTGAAAAGTAGTATTGATATTTTTCCTTAAACATTTCATTGTTGAATAAGCTGAGCCAAAAACTGTTCGAAATATCTGACGTTACTCTAAGACTTTATCGAGTAAAAATGGCAAAATAGCTCACAAACCTACTTGCCTGGCATTAAAACCAGAACTACTACCTACCTAATACCAAGTCTTTCGTTTTCATTTTTTCAAAAGATAGTTTGTCTCTTCCCTCCCAGTTATACTGTTGAGCCACCTCATCGGACAGAATGTATTCTGTGCCAGACCCACCAAGAGTGGCTAATCTTCGTACCTTGAAAACAAATTATTCATTTTATATTGTGAATTCGAATTGCTGAATGAAACGACGTTGAGAACTGATGGAAAAATATCAACCCAATAACACGTAATTGAATGACTTGGTTGAATACAATTACTGGAAATGAGAGTAAGAAGAGTGACGTATGGTATTTGATTGATACTAATGAGGTGAACAAAACTAGTAGTTTACGAAGCAATTATTACATTCCTATATATTTATTGGTTAGATTTTTCATTTAATAATGCCAATTGTATTTGATGTTGATATTCATAAAATCCTATACATACCAAAAATGGCCAGTACATATTTCAATATAACTGGATTATAAAACACTAAAAACAATGATATCCAATAATGAGGAATTCGAAGAGAGGAATGAGCTTGTGAAAAATTGTTAGCATTTCGTTGCTGGAAATTTTAAAATTTGACTCCTCTCACGTGAAGAAGTTACTCATCTTTAATTTTGACAGTTTTTTTTTATAATTGAGAAACCTTGACGCATTATGTGAGTCCATAAAGATTGATCATTGCTCCTGCCATACTGGTACGTCCATTCATTTCAGCTATCATGATAGACTGTTGGGTAACACAGGCCGAAATCTTGCTTGATGTTTGTAAAACAACCTTTTCGAATTCTGAAAGAGTAAGCATGGATATTCATCAAAAATGCACTGATTAAGAGCAAATATTTAGAAATGAATGATTACTTGTTTCATCCACCATAAAAAAACATTCGAATAACATTTTTTTCGTTTTAATTTCTTTTCTTGGAATATCTTGAGTCTCTAGTAAGCCACTGAGAAGCTCATGCAAGAGCTTGTACGAGCAAGAGATATCCGGGACCTACAGTTTATGAAGTGCAGTCTGAACCACTTTGGCTCCGAGAATGGTCGTTAAAATACCAAATTTGAAGAATTCTGGAACTTCCAAGATTCGACCACGAGTCGTCCGGCTGAGAGCTCAAGCTCTTCACAGCACGACCACGGTACCACAACATACAATGAATAATGAAAAAAGTTGATTTTGAACATCAGAAGCTATTTATTTTACGGTATGTAAGTGAGTGAGTTTACCTATATTACAGGAAACACTGGAAGATGGCCTGGAAGACATTTCTCCTTCGGAAGTTAGATTGGGTTGTAGGGAAACTGGCGACTGTGAAGACTGAGACAATAGAGCATCATTGTGATCTACATCCAGCCTCATTCTTTTGGTAATGTTATCTCTACAGATGGTTGCAGAGGTATCATTTACAGATGGTACTCTTTTGGATTCTTCTGACAGAAGCAGATTTATTGTTGTCTGTCAAAATGTTTTTCAAGTAAAAGTCTGCTTGTTCATAGGTTGCTGAAATCAATTTCATTAGATCAGAATGTAACATCAATGTAAACATACCAGTAATTGTGAAAATCTCACAATAATAAAAACAGCTTCATTATTGATAACCTAAAAAAATGGGTTCTGTTCAAGACTATTGTTCGAAGTGTAGAAGAAAATGTTCAAAGGAAAAGAAGTTGAAAATTGTATCGAAAGTATTTTTTTATCGTAGGCATTGAAAAAAGCAAAATTTTTGTTACAAGTTATTGACAGGGTGACTATAGCAAAATTCCAGATATTAACATACCAGTGTTTGACATAGTGATGTCACTAGATTTTCAGTTAAACTTTCAAAAATATGAAAAATACTCAAGTTTCAGAGATCCATTGTATTTGTTTGATTTTTGTAAGCTTCCAAAATATCTTCTGGGCTCATGAACTGATATTTTCATCTATCTTCTGTTGTCACAATCTCAGGAGTAGGTAATTTTCCGAAGATATCCTATCTTCCAATCATTGAGATATCACTCTCATCAGTTCTGAAGATAGTTTTCATATCATTGGAACTCTTGAGGGACGTTATTTTAAGTTAATTTTTCTTTTCTAGTACGTTTAGGACGACACATACATAACGATAGTAAATACCTTCACTTTATTTCCTTTTGGTTGTAGAAAGAACGCAGTTTCATCAGCGTTGAACACCCGATTTGGTTGCTTAGTGGTATCAAGAATATCTTTTTATATCAAGTAATTCTTTATTTCTCCGAACCAGTCTCGAATTTGTTGCTCAGTGACACTCTCTCTGGCCACTGTTGAATTCTGACTGATCCTTTCAGAAATTTCTGGATGCCTTCTCAGAAATCCCTTGTATCATTTCGCACCAGGCCTGCCATTAGTGAATTTATTTTCTCTATTGTTTTTTTTTGATAATGTGCTCCAAGCTATCAAGAACTTGAACTTTATAAAGAGATAATGAATTTTCGAGAGCTCTTAACTCCATTGAACCAAAATGTTCTCCTCATATTTTGTGAGAGTTGGCTAGGGGC
This sequence comes from Zygogramma bicolorata, assembly GCA_032362365.1. Classification (NCBI taxonomy): domain Eukaryota; kingdom Metazoa; phylum Arthropoda; class Insecta; order Coleoptera; family Chrysomelidae; genus Zygogramma; species Zygogramma bicolorata. Next base: position 2,732,942 of record JAVJAQ010001747.1, on the reverse strand, counting down.
ACATGGTGCACTCTATGAGACATTCTCCCTTCACTTTATATAATAAAGTTATTCGAGGAATATTGAATTCTAGCGCAGCTGCATCTGGTCTTGACTGTAGCATTTTCTTGGAGCTATTTTGATAGGAGAGAAGCCTGAAAATACCAGAGGTCCAGTAATTGACACATGGAGTCCTAGTTTCGACACCCCCTGTCAAACACTGGTAAATATTACTTTTAGAAATTAAATTTATTCCGGCAACTAATTGATGGGCAGTATTTGCTTCAAAATATTGATGAAACCAGTCATTGACAGGGGTGTCGATAATAGGTTCAACAACGATTATGGTGATCCAGTAATTGACATCAAACTTTATAATTCCAAGAACATCAAAGACGTAATTTCTATATCGTGAGTGCTCAATCTATCAGTTATGGTACAGGTACAAAAATAATGGTCATAATATCAAAAAAAAAAAAAAAAATTGTTCTAAAATTGTTCGTTTCCGTTAACCAGCTGACGAACGTCAACCCTCAGAAGTCGAAACTTGTGCGAGCAATGGATCAACGAGGCCTTACCTTTTAACGTGCGATTACCCAGCACGGTGGCCCGGCGAGGATTCGAACCCCGGCCTTCTGCTTGATAGGCAGATATGCTAACCACTACACTACCGAGACCAAATATTGATTATTTTTTCAAGTGATACCCACCTGAAGCTTTGCACTTAGCAGGTCATTCACGGACACGTGTTATCACTTCTGCTCATGGAATCGAAATGAGTGCTTTTTGCATGAATAGAGCCAGTGCTGCCAAATGATTTTGGGAGGTAGAAACCGAGGAAAATTTGAACCACATACGACTATTTCCCTCATTTTGGCTGACCAAGTTTCAAGTGTCAATAGGTCGGGTGTCAATAACTGGTGGGTTTACCTTATTGTAAACACTCACCACAAGTGAAATGAAGCTTTACTCTGTACGTAAGCCAACTCTTTTTGAGTGCGGTGGGGCTCTCAACAAAATGTTTGAATGGTACTCTATTGGTACGAATTGGCCAATAGCACTTGGTTTGGTTTTTGTGTAGCCAGATTAATGGTAAAACAGACATTTCTCCTGTCAACTCCAAGTCTCATTTCAGGAATTCCACAACAGCAAACATTTAACTGGTGAAAATCAGAGATTTCTAAGTGGTATAGAGGAAAGCATGCAAAACCTTCTTCATATGGAATAATCATGCACTTATGTGAAATGTCACATATATTAAATGTTGTTGCCTTAGATTCAACATAAAATATTCCCAACTTTCATGATTCATATATAAATTGTCAGTTTGTGAAAGGCTCCTCCTCAAATACATATGTCCCCTCAATTCAATCAGAATTATTTTCTTGGATTTCAACATAATGCAGTTATAAAGTACCAATACAGTCAAGAATGTATCATAAAATTGCAACCGTTCACAATCAAATGAAATTAGTTTCCCTTTTGCAATATAAACTGTATTGTATACTTTTCTTGGTTCAGGTTTTGAAATAAGATTTTGCTCAGGATATTCCTTTAGAGGTTCATTTCCAATTTTCTTTTCAGATAATTCATGTCATTTTCAAATGGAAAACAAGAAAATTCTTCAATTTTACCATACATTTTCACATCATGTGAAACCAAACTATGTACATTAAAGACAACATAATCTCTACCAAACACTTTAGATGATTGAATGAAGAATTTTTTCAAATAATCATCTGCAACATCGATATATTTGTCAATTAAGTTCCTGTCAGTCAGTATGAAAATAGCACAATGGAGCAATGAAATCAATTTGTACTGAGGATTATTAACAGCATTATAAAAAATCACTGGGAAGGTATACATGATAAAAAGTTTGAATTCTGTAGCTTTTCACCTTCGAATTTCTTTAAAAGTTCTACATTTTCTAGGGAAATCGGATGAAATATAATCATGTGAAATAGACCCTTTCTTTTCAATTTTATTGTTGATTTTTTGGAAAAACTTAACAGTAGAAGTATCAAAATGATAGTTCACTAATAACCTTCTAACTACACCCAAAAATAGAGAAGGGGACTTTTACCCTTAATATACTCATTTAAGAAGTCCTAGTCCAGCTTCTTATCAAACAATAAAAGTTCACTTTGGGCAAATATTATGCGATGATTTTCATAAATACCAACAATCTGACATATTTCACAGCCTGATTTTTATGTATGAACCGTTTGACGTAGATAACTTCTGGGAGGAGCATCACAATTAAAAAAATGGATATTGAATGAGAATAACTTTCCATCATTTCATTCTGCTTCAACGGCACGATTTCCTGGAAAATGTTATGTTAATAAGTTGTCAAGGGATAAGTTTTTCCTTTTCCTCAAAACAGAGCGATTGTGAATTGGAATTTGGCTAATGAATCTCGATACATACCTAAAATGAAATACAGCTCAGTTGAGCTACTTGTGATGAGAGGTAGGCCATCAAAATTAACTTGCAGTAAAATAGTGTGCACATTCTTTCTCAAGTCAAATTCCAACTTCATCAAAATATTATTTTCAATACCAAAGTAGTGCATTTCACCGTTATCCAATTTGATGATTTTGGTTTGTCGAGAAGTTTTCATAAGAGTTCGACAATCTTCAGGTAGAAAAAGTGGAATAGGATTGAGTATACCTAATAATAAGGTAACTTCGATTTATATTATATTCATTGACCCATGCTCTGAGCTTGTGTTTTATCTCTATAGCCATATCCATCGCAACATCTGTCTCTTTATCAAGACCATCTTCACTATCAGACTCTATTTTGGTTGGAGCTGTACTATTCTCAGAACGAGTCAAATGATCAAAAGTATCATAAATGCTGTGATCAAGTTCATCAATTTTAAAATTTCCATCCAGAGCAGGAGTTCCCAAATCAACAGAATGCTTACTGATCATGAAACGGGGGCTATCCCCGACTGCGGTAGGTGTAGTGGTACGTGGGGGGGATAGGTACGAAAATGAATAAGTCTCAAAAATGATTCGGTGAAGCTGCCGTTTGTTTTCTTGTTTATATTGCTATTCTGATCGAAAATTCGAAATGGCAAGCGGTTATGGCGGTTGCAACATCACGCCAGGCACTTTTCAAAATTGAAAAAATAAAAAAAACTATTTCAGAAAGTCTGAAATATACTTATATATGTAGTTCGTAGTACTATTATTAGCGTATAGTACCTGAATGACCGAGCTTTGCTCGGTATTATTTTTTTTATCACTCCTCTCACGCGGAGAAGTTACTCATCTTTGATTTTGACAGGATTTTTTTATAATTGAGAAACCTTGACGCACCATGTAAGTCCATGAAGATTGATAACTGCTGATTTTGCGGTCGAATTCTTGGAAGTCTAACAGATTTTTGAATGGGAAGTCAAGTATATCATCAGGTGGTATCAAGTTTTCAGCTCCTGTCATACTGCTACGTTTATTTATTGCAGGTGTCATGTTGGGTAACACAGGCCGAAATCTTGCTTAATGTTGAACAACCTTTTCGAATTCTGAAAGAGTAAGCATCTGGAAGACATTTCTTCTTCGGAAGTTAGATTGGGTTGTAGGGAAACTGGCGACTGTGAAGACTGAGATAATGGAGCATCATTGTGATCTACATCCAGCCTCATTTTTTTGGTAACGTTATCTCCACAGATGGTTGCAGAGGTTGGATCATTTACAGATGGTACTCGTTTGGATTCTCCTGACATGGAAAAGGCATTTGACGGGAATAGACTATCAGAGCAAAGTGATTCATCTGATTCATTTAAAATGCTTTTTTGTCAAATAGATCTCTCAAGATCAGCAGATTCATATTTGTCTGTTGAAATGTTCTTCAGGTAAAGGTCTGCTTGTTCATAGGTTGTTGAAATCAATTTCATTAGATCGGAATGGAAAAATTATTGTGAACACTCAGCACAAGTGAAATGGAGCTTCACTCTGTACGTAGGCCAACTATTTTCGAATGGGGTGAGGCTTTCAACAAAATGTTTGAATGGTGCGAAATGGCCGATAGCACTTGGTTTGGTTTTTGTGTAGCCAGATCAATGGTAGAACAGACATTTCTCCTGTCGACTCCAAGTCCGATTCCAGGAATTCCACAGCAAACATTTAACATCACTTGTGTGAAATGTCACATATATGAAATGTTGTTCCCTTTGATTAATTTACTTCTTCAACATAAAATATTCCTAACTTTATTGATTCAAGGGGTTCAGTATTTGAATTGTCACAGTATGTGAAAGGCTCCTCCTCAAATACATATGTCCCCTCAATACATCTGATGAATTTGATTGGAATTATTTTCTTGAATTTCAACATAATGCAGTTATTAAGTACCAATACAGTCAAGAATGTATCATCGAATTGCAACCATTAACAATCAAATGAAATCAATTTCCCTTGTCCATTATAAACTGAATTGAATACATTTTTTAGTTCAAGTTTTGGAATAAGTTTTTGCTTCTGAAATATTGTCCTGTTCCCGAATTCTCCCATGCAGCTGCTGTGAAGGTTGAGTTACAATTTTCATATGGAAAACAAGAAAATTAATGAATTGTACCATACATTTTCAATCAACCAAGTGAACCAAACTATGTACATAAAAAACAAAATCTCTACCAAACACTTTGGATGATTGAATGACGAATATTTTCAAATAATCATCTGCAACATCAATACATTTGTCAATTAAGTTCCTGTTAGTATGAAAATAGCTCAATGGAAATCAATCTGTACTAAGGATTATTAACAGCATTATAAATTATCACTGGGGAGGTGTACATGATGAAAAGTTTGAATTATGTAGCTTTCCACCTTCGAATTTCCTTAAAAGTTCTACATTTTCTAGGAGAATCAGATGTTATATGATCATGTGAAATAGACACTTCCTCTCCAATTTCATTAATATTTTTTTGGGAAAAATTAACAGTAGAAGTCTCAACGTTATAGTTTACCGATAACCTTTTAGCTACACCCAAGAACATTGAGTGCATAGGGTCCAAAGGAAATCGTGATATTTAATTTATGTTTGCTTTGAGAGGGGGACTTTTTCCCCTGATATACTCACAAGTTGGTGTATTTGAAAAGTCCTGTTCCAGCTTCTTATCAAACAATAAAAGTTCACTTTGGGCAAATATTATGCGGTGATTTTTATAAATACCAACAATTTGACATTTTTCACAGCATAATTTTGATGTATGACCAGTTTGACGTAGATAACTTCTGGCAAAAACATGACAAATAAAAATAGATATTGAACGAGAATAACTTTCTATTAAAATTTATTCCATTCTGCTTCAATGACACGATTTCTTCTGAAAAGTTATGTAAATAAGTTGTCAAGGGATCCGGTTTTCCTTTTCACAAAACAGAGCGATTGTGAATGGTGATTTGGCTAATGAATCGGAACACATACCTAAAATAAGATACAGCTCAGTTGAACTACTTTTGAAGAGTGGTAGACCATCAATATCAAGTTAGAGTAAAATAGTTTGCACATTCTTTTTCGAGCCAAATTCCAATTTCCTCAAAATATTATTTTCAATACCAAAATAGTGCATTTCACCAATATCTGATTTGATGGTGTTGGTTTGTCGAGGAGTTTTCATATAAGACACTTAATTTAATATTATCAATTTTTTTTTATCAAATTCATGAAAATACAACTTTCCAGACCCAAAATTGCCGGTGAATCAATTTCCACAGCAATGAACTTCAATACATAATCAATATTTTTATAATTGCAAACCAAGTTGCATTTTCCTATAACTGGTATTATCTGATTTGAGTAATTTTTCAACTTCAGATTGGTTTCAGCTAGGTTGTCATCAGATAATTTCAATTTTAGGAAATCTCTATAACCTATAACATTCATCATAGCTTTTGCTTGAAAGTGGTTGACAATGTTCTTTGCTGAATGGTAATGGTTCGGACTTCCATTGTCTATATTCTTAACTCTATTGCTGGTATCCGCAATCGTCTTCGGATGTACTGTACAGTAATCACCCGTATCACAGTAATTTTTCGAACAGCTGTCTTGAGGTCCATCTCATCATTCTCGAGTAACCTCTGCTTCAACTCCGTCGATCGTAATCCACTTATGAATACTGAGCACGTCAAACTTTCCTCTAAATCTCCCAATTCACAACATTTGCCCATATTCTTCAAATCTGTGACATATTGTTGAATATTCTCGCCGTCTAATTGTTTTCTATTTATGAATTTATATCTCCCGAAGGTCAGGTTTTTCTTCGGGTGAAAATACTCCTCGAACTTTTTTACTAGTGGTTCCAATTTATCTTTTTCGGTTACTGCCAACTGAAAGGTATTATATATGCGAATACCTTCATCACCGATGAATTGTAACAACTGAGCACATTGCAGATCTTCTTTTTTTATATCCAACTCAGTGGCCTTCAAATAGTTTTTAAATTTTTGTATCCAGAATTTCCAATTCTCGGATATATTTTCGCTCATATCCATAGGAGCAATACCGCGAAAATCTGCCATATTCGCACTTATCAAACTACTATAATTCACTACTTGAACAAAATCCTTGATATGACTAATCATACACTACAAAAGAATAAATTTCGCAGCGCCATGTGAAGTAAACGACAATTCATTCAAGACTGGTTTATTTCGGATATCGACGAGGTACAAAAAAGAAGGTTCTACATAAAAACGATTCCACCGAGATTCGTACACGAATATCATTATTTCAATTATCACAGGGCCCATCAACTATTAGTTGTTGAAATCTTGTAATAGAATGTTTAAATAACATACGTTGCTTGGAAGTGTGATAATCACTTGGAAGAATAGTTCATATATCAACGACACTTGATAGAAAGAATATAATTTTGAAATGTATATTCCGTTATGAGTCCTGGGGCCTGATTCTAAAATGTCTATTACCTTCTGTCGCATGCGACAAAACATCCCCATCTCTTTTCAATGCAGAAATAATCAAAGCGACGCACTGATTTTGTCGCATGCGACATTGAATGTCGACGTTTGAGAATCAGGCCCCTGGTCCTACAAGATGGCCTCCTAGGTCACCGGATATCACGCCACTGGATTTTTTCAGATTACCTGAAAAACAAGGTTTACTCTCAAGGGAGCAATTGCAAGTATTACTCAAGCTCAGTTGAAGAGAATTATGAAAGCAAGAGTGAGACGTGAAACTTTGTGCAGTGAACATGATGGAGAACATTTTGAATAGTAATCGTAAATCACTACACATACATTTTTTTCTCTGTATATTGTGATGGTGGATTTATACTGCAGTTCCAATTCATTCATTCATCGCCGTAGAATGTTTTTCGACAACTCACAATTTTCACAATTTTCAAAAAAATATGGTTATTTGTTAGCTTTCGTAGGTTCAATGAAAAATCCCGTATCTTCGATTCCTTTCAGAATTCTCCGAAACTTTTAACACGATTATTTGGATAATTCATAACTTTTCAATGCGACAATGTGAAAAGAGTATGTTGCTATTTAAGAAATGGCAGTTGTGAGCATTCCTTTATGGGTGCTACTCCGTTTTGAGGAATTTTTCTATAATTGTTGAAAAACTTGGTTGCTGCAATAACATGAGAACTTGTGCAAAGTCACCAGCTGTGAAAAGGAAACATTATACACAGTTCACTGCATTATTAGTGCTGATGGTCAAGTATTGCCACCTGCCATTATTTTTCCTCGGGAAAAAAGTTAATAACAGAATGACTAGAGAGCTAGAAAAAAGAACCATTGCCACCGACATTCCAGAAAAATATGAGATAGCAACAACGGCCACAGAAGCAACTGAAAGTAAAAAAGAAGCCAATGAAAGGAGAGTGAAGAGACAAGTATTGCAAAGTGATTCTGGAGTAAGTAGACTATGATGAAAGAGTATAATTGTGTCAAGATTCTGACAATGACAATGATTGGTTTGAAGAAGACGGAATAGAACTCGAAGAAAACTTGTTGACCAAAGAGCATTCAGAACAACCCATAGCCCGTCAAGCAGGTAAAGTATAATTTATACTTGTACCATTAAGTACGAAAAAGCAAAAGGTTTTCTACACTGCAGAGGTTTTGGGCACCTCGAATCAAAATATGGAATATTGTCAGCTTTTTTAGATTAAAATTAAGATCGCAAAAACAATTTTGTAGACCAGATGTGCCTGACCTGGCTTTTGTCAATGTAAGATTCATCCATTCGAAACTAACAATTCGCATTATAAGTTCACTGTTCTCTTTCTCAATTAAAAACATGTTGATTTTTTTTATTTGCCTATATTTTCAACTCGGATTCTTTCTCTCTATAATATATTATTTTCGAAATTATAATGATTTTCTGTATTTTTATTTTGGAAATGAGTAGGATTTTCGATTTTAAAATACGCGCAATTACCTTGATGACTGATCCACTGTTAACCGTAGGCCGATACACTGTGGACCACTTATGGTTAACACTAAATCATTTGTTTGTAATAAGATCGAGTTTGAATCACTATATTTTGATAATATACATATATTCATGTGACTCTCTTCAAAATTTCAACAAACTCCACGTACTATTTTCTCATGAGTGTGGTATTCCACTGTCGACCACCCTCCTTCACTCACAAGTTCATTCAGATGATCAACGTTTTCGAATAACCAGCTTGAAACTGAATTATGAAATTCCATGTTGAACCATCACTGTTGAAACCGAAGGTCGTGATTTCTAGGGGATAGGAAACACATTGAGTTTTTGGTGGTGATTATACCCAAACTGATACCAATCTCATTGTTGATGATTGATGAAGGTATTCTTTAACTAATGTTTCGTCGGTTATGATTGCCAGTGCGGCGCTGAATGTCAAAATGTTTATTTGGTTTGATAATTACGAAAAATGTGATGAAATACAAAATCATGATGGATAACAATGAATGGATGAACTGTGACATCGACTGATTTTAGGAATCACAGATGTAAAAAATGGTTGGTGATGTAGAAACTTCTGATTCAATTAAGCAGTGTATCATGGAGCTTAGATCTTCAGTGCTATTATGAATTACGGCGACTCCACAACTGTGAGCAGGCCACCCCACTAAAGCTTTTTGACTTCACATAATATCATTTCACTATACAGAAAAGTATGAAATGTATGTTGAATCTTTATAATTCCACAACTGTTTTTTGTTTCAGTTTGCAAATATGTGTGCCACAAAGTTTGCGAGAGCAAGGTGAGTGCTTGAATATTCAAATTAATATTCTCCTGTACATGAATTTGAAGAAATCACCCATCAAGGAACCGGATCGTGAAAAAAACTTGATTTCTCGTGACCATTTATAATGCGAATTATAATCTCAAATTCAATTTTCCACGTCAATAAAATGGACTGTACCATAGAACTAAGAAATAAATTTAGAAATGTAACAGCCGCCTTCACGCGTGAAATTTGGAAGATTAGGGTCAACAACCACCGAAGGCGGTTATTTTGTTCCAGTTGGGAGCTAAGATACTGGATCGCTGACTCCTGTCAATTGACTCTTGTTGCCTCTCTATAATCTGTTGACATATAAATTTCAACTAATGGACTAGCCCCAATGGCAGTTTTCCTCAAAACACGATGCGAATTACCTTGAAGACAGAAAGGAAATACACCGTGAAATGATATTGTGAAGGATAGAATGATGATTCTATACTCGAATTACTCTATCCTTCACAACCTCCTTCATCTGCTACATTGAGTAAGATATGCCTTTAATATTTACTTATATGCTCATTCCGCGGTCTTCTCTCCAGTTATGGTAATGTCTATGTCTGTGGATTGTACAGAAATGATATTTTTATGCTGTTGAAATGGAATCTGCGTGTTGTTGAGAGCGATATTACAATGATGCGTTCCTAATGCTTGAAAAAAGTTACAGATGAAATGAAGACGTATATGGATTGTTGAATATTACTTAATAGAATTTTATATGGCAAACACGTATCAGTTTCATCTTCAAGAACTTACAAGATTTTACATTAGAAAGGTTTAGAAAATCGCAACACAATGTTTGTCATGAAATAGCTTTCTCGAAGGATTTATTCAAAATCTATTGATATCGTGAGACATGATTTACGGCTTTTTGTATCTTCCCTAAAGTGCAGGTGCAAGTTTTTCACCAAAATTTCAATATTGGTATCAAAATCATGTCAATGATATTTTCGCGTATATAGACTTAAAACTGAGGTCTATTGCCAATCTTTCTTCGATTTCCTGAAAACATTGATGGAATCAGTTCAGAATATATTGAAGGTAAATAAATGTGAAGGTGTAGATTCCAGTTCAAGATGCCCAAAATATTTATAACTCAGCCAATCAAATAGATAGTGAATCTATATTAAACTGAAAAATAATATAATTGATAGCCACAAAATAAATGAAAATTTCGAATTACCATTCTGTCATATAAACATATTCAACGAAAACTGTCAAGTGAGACCTTGTTATCGATTTCCTTCAGAAACTTCGAATCTTTTGGATCTCCTCGTTTTATTCATTTTCACCGGAAAACAATAGAATTTGGTTACGGCAATAATATACTGATTTAGGAGACTTCCTATCTGAACTCTTGTTCCTTTTTCATGTCTCGGAGAAAATCTCGGATAATCAATATCAGAATTAGCTGAGCGGCAACTAAGTTCAATAATATAAGTTAACAAATAGACAGAAAGGGATGACCACCAAGATAACACTTAGCAATAATCAAGATAAGTTCACTTAGCGCGGTTTCTCTAATCGGCTACCCGCTTCTATAGACGGTCAGCTGGATACCTCGCCACTATGGATCTTAGGGTAGAAACATATTGAAGCAGCGAAACTCGCCAGACACATCGCCGTATGGCGATAAAAAATCAATGCCATAAGAAACCCAAAGTAACAAACATATTGAGATGCAAGTGCCTGAAACTGCGCTGCAATTGGTCACGCATTTTACCACTCTCTTTATTTCAGCAGTACAAACATAGTGCCAAATTGATAGCTAGTCTTTCACAATTTTCATATTTTTCTAGGACATGTTTGACCCAAAATTCTTCAGTGGATAACGCTCTATGAATCTACAAAGACACTTCTTTTTGCAAATCAATTATCTCCATTCGAAGTGATGGCTGTGGCAGATTAAACAACTTGGCTATGCATCAATTTCGAATGGAGATTTAAGAAACGGAGATGGCTTGCCTATCTCTGCGAAGTCTTGGAATCTTGTAGCGAATTCGTTCTTAAGATCGGCCAGAAATTTCACAAACTTTGCGATGTCTTCTTTTTCAGAGGTCTCTTTTTCAAATCTAATAATAATCGTCGGAAAATTAATAAATTCTTGTTTAACGAGTTCTTTTTCAAAGATACCCAGCTTACGACAAAAAGCAGATACGCTCTGTATCAGATAACATCTTGATTACCCATTTCCTTGTAACTCTGTATTGAGCGCATTCAAATATTTTGAAATATCTTTCAGAAAAGCCACAACCAACATATTGTGTATCAAGTTTTGCAAGAAGGAGGATAATTTTTTATTAGCCAGAAACGTTCAACAACTTGACCTTTACTTAGCCAACGAACATTGTTGTCAGTATCACTACTTTTATTCGGGTTTGAAGGCCGTCGTTTTTTGGAATTTCTTCCTGACGTTTCGCTGGCTCGAGTGGCTAGCTTCTTCAGAGGCTCATTCATCTTGAAATTCACTCCGATGACTGGAGATTTTTTCTTCGCAAGTTGTATTTATGCCGATTCGGGTAGTTTGCGGTGCTAATTATTCCATTCGGACTAGGGGAATTGTCATTAATATTGATTACCTCATTTACCTCATCTGGGTTCGGAGAAAATCATTGATGTTTGGGTAATGGGTATTTATCATCAGCGGTCATTTGGTTCAATTTCCGCTAATCTAGGACAACTCTCCATTTTTGTTTTACGGAGGCGTTCAGTTTTTTAGGTTCTATCCACACAGGAGATGACCAGGATGATATAGAAGGTCGAATTATATTCTGATCTAACATCTTCGAAACTGTGTCTTTACTTCGTGTATATGAGAATATCGATATGATTTTGTGAAGATTGGTTTTGCGTCTTTGGTGTCCATTTTGTGTATGAGTTGATTTGTGAAAGTTAATTTGTCACCCAAATAGAAAATATCTGAAAATTCTAAACATATATTTTCAATCATTTCTTTCTCTCTTTCATTCAAATGTTCAAGTCGCAATTTGTTTTTGATTTCAAATCTTCTATCGATTTGTTCCTGTTATTCTTATTCATTGATGGTTTCATTGAAGTTGAGACGTTTTCAAAATTTTGGTATTGTTGTGAAGAATTCTTCATGTTGATTTATTTTACAAGTACATTGGAAGTCTTACGTTTTTTTTTCTGAAGCAAGCAGTATTTCTTCACAATTTTTTTAATATGAGTTCATTTTAAAAACTTTTTCTGTTCGAGGTTCGATTTCGATAATATTTGTTAGATTCAACGTTGATTTTTCAAATGAATTTTCATTTGGTACTTCGTCTTGTAGGTATGATTCAAAATCCCTTCTATCTTCGAAAAAATAGTTCTCAGGATCGTATTCAAAATTATAGTCAAGGGTTGGATCTAATAGTTGATTTGGAACAATTAGTTCAGGAAGATAAAATATTTTTTGTGGTTGTACAGGTTGTTGTACAAACGGTTGTGGTGGATAAAATATTGTTTGTTGTCTCGGTTCTTCAGAAAAATATTGTTTCGGGATCTAACCTGGTAGTCTTCTATTAAATTTTCGTTATTGAAACGATCGCCTTGGTTGATTCAAGGAGGATCATTTGTTGCAAAATAATTTTTTGGAATGTATTTTTTGGCTTTTATTGAAGGAACGGCTTTATAGTTCAGAACTAGTTGTTTGTTTTTCATGTCGACTATGCTTCGATGATGTTCAAAGAAATCAATTCCTAAATACCATCAATTTCGATGTCGAGGTCATAAATAAAAATTTTGTGATGGTCATTAGATACGAATGGTACAATGGTCGATTCTGTTACAATAATTTTATTGTTCGTTATACCTGAGGTAGTAAGATATTCTGCTATACGTATTGGTAGCGTTTTGCATGGTTTTCTTCTCAAAGCAGAAATTCCCGCACCTGTATCAATAAGTAGTCTGTATGTTCTGGCCGTGTCACGAATGTAATATTAATTTGCAGGACTAACACTGTTAATTCTTGCGTTTAAATGCGGAATTTTTCTCTTAGCGTTTTATTGAGATTGCACATGGTCTCGTTTGACTCTGTTTTCGTTGCAATCGTAGTCTCTGTATAATGATTTGGATTGTTTCTCATAGTATTGTTTTTAGGAGGACCAATTGAAAAATGGTCGGTTTGAAAATCCTGGTTTTGTTCATTGTTTGGATATTCATAGTTAATTGTATCAAGTTCTGCTTGATTATTGAAAGTGTCACCAGAGTAACTAAATTCATCTCGATTACTAGTATAATCAAGGCACTGTTCTGAATATTTGTCGTGATTACCGCAATATAGATATTCATTGTAATAATGACATTCAGGGTTCAGATATGTGTTCTTTGAAGCTGGCCTTTGTGATAATTCGGATTGGGTTGAATTACTGTTTTGCGTGGTTGAAAATTAGTTGAGGGTCACGCTTGTTGTCTTATTTGTTAAGATGAATTAGGTTGACTAAGATTGAATTGAGGACGTGGTTTAGTTGAAAAATTTGGTCGCTATCGATTCGGAAAAGTGGTTCGTCGTTGGAAATTTAAATGAGTTTGGAAATTGGGTCGTTGTTGAAAATTCACTGGGGGTCTAGGCCGGAATGATTGTTGTTGATGGGACTGATTTGGATTTATTTTGATTTTTGGCTGAAATTTGGTGGTAATTTTTTAATTTTTTGAGATTCAAAATATGATAGCTGGATTTCTCGTTTAATGCGTTGAGCTGCATCTGCCATTGTTTGAGGATTGCTGGCTCTTATTATATTCGTGGTTCTAATCCAGTTAATAAGGTATTGAGAGTCATGTAGTTGATCAGTTGGATTCGTGCATCTTTAGGATCTGATGTCTAATTCGACTTGTTAATGCACGAAATCATTTTGACATTATGAGTTTTTATTCGTGAATGAAAATATATACCTGTTTCTGTATGAAATTGTTTCATCAGCTGCAAATCTTATATTATTGAATTCAGATCTCGTGAATAACCAAATTGAGTATTTGAAATTTTTTTTAAATGAGCGTATGTTGATAGATTCTAGGAATTTACCAAAATTGCTGCCCTTCCTTTCAATTTATTTTTGAAATGCGTGATCAAAAGTAGTTTCATGATCATGCATTCAGAAATGTATTCAATAATATTCTGTCACCATTGTAGTCAGGAATTAGTGAAAATAGTTCTGATAGTTTATACGGTTCGATTTCAGGGCGGTTTTCCAGCATTTTTATTGTTGTTATATGGTCACTTTCTTTTCTATTATCCAGCGGTATGAAAAAAGTATTTATTTCTTTACTGTATAAAGAAATTGGTTGAAATTCTTCCTCTTCTTCAACCGTATGCAGAAAGTAAATGATGGGAATCGACAAAAAGATGATCAATCAAAGTCACTTACATTTGATGCGTTTTTTGGTTGTTGAAAGTCCCAGCTGAAGCACTTCAAAACTATTATGAAAGAGTTTCTCTTGCTAGTGAAGTGAGTAAACGCACTGTCTACAGGATAGCATAAGAAATGGAGTTACAGAATGGTCAGAGCCCTGCATTTTCGACAAGAAAATGTTGTCAGTGTCACATCCTAAGGCTAATTTAGATGATTCTGACGAAGCAGTTCTTAGAAGAATCATCATGAATTTCAGGATGACAGAGAAAAAAGTTCCTGCGTGACGTCGCATAGATTTATAAATTTAGGAACGAATACAATTATACAGGTGGACATGAAACCTTGAGGAAAGTTATGAGGAAAATAGGATTCAAGTGGAGAAAAACAAAAACCAGATATTCAATATAAGAAGTCGAAAGAAGTATAAGAAATTTTCGATTATATGTTTATATGGATGAAACTCATATTCATTCTTCGCATACACATAAAAAATCTTGGAGTGATAATAGTAATGAGGGACTTCGAAGACCTGTGTCGAAAGGCCAAAGACTGATTATAGTCAATGCAGGGGGTGAAAATAAAAATTATTCCCAATGCATATTTGGCATTCAATTCACAAACCAAATCAGGGGATTATCATGGGGAAATGCATTTTAGAATTACAAGAAGTGGATTATAGAAAAACGGATTCCGAATTTGCCCCCTCACAGTGTCCTCGTCATTGATGATGCTCCATATAATAATGTAGACATTATTAAAGCTCCTAATTTTGGTTCAAAAAAGGAAGAGATGAAGATGTGGCTAAGAAGTCTCGACATTTCCTTCACAGATGACATGCTGAAAGAGGATCTATATGGCATTACAAAAATGAATGAATCACGTTTTATAATTAGGAAGTAGAAAAAAGACTACAAGATGTGGGACATGAGGTTTTGAGATAACCTCCTCATCATCCCGATCTAAATCCTATTGGGCACGTTTGGACATCCTTAAAGCAGTATGTTGCCGTTGAAAATGTAGATTTCAATTTTAAAAAGGTAAAGACCCATTGCAATACATTTTATGAAACATTCTTGAAAGAGGACTGGATGTCTCGATGTATACATGCCAAAGACATCGATTGATTGATTGATTGATTGATATTCGACTGTTTTTGTTTAATGGTATATCGGGCCGAATTTCCATTGTGTATATAATTCACTGATTGTAACCTGTCAAATATGATTATGTTGGAAAACTAGACTAATATGAAAACAATGGAATCCAAACTAAAGAATGAAAATGTAAAGTGAATTGATCACTGAAATTTATAACTATGGAGAAGGCATTTTAATAAGTGAACAAAACTAAAATGTGAAGCAATAATAAGAATAAAATCTGTTTGAAGTTGATTGTACTCCAATGGATGAAAAACTCCATCCACCCGAAAGAGAATCATACTCCAATACACTGCAGTTGTAGCTGAAAGGAATCAGCAAGATAAAAGTTGGACCGATTGCAACTCAAAATTTGTCAGTCATTACTTGATGACTCAACTATTATCTCGGTTCAAATTCTTTTTTTTTTTTATTCATAATGAACATATGCCATTCTTATGAATAAATATTATTGCGTCAAAACCTAAGCAGGTCGAGTCCATAATTTCCAATACTATGACCCAGTTAGCGGACGCGCTGGTTATATTAGCCAATGACCACTTCTCGCACCACGGAGTAAGGGAGAACCGGCTTCGGGATTCGTGTGTCGAGAGCAAACGCAACGGACCTTTAGACTTCATTGTTTTCAATATATTCTGATTTTTCGAAGTGATAATTGTTTCCAGTAAAGTGAAATTTATAGACGATGGAAGTTTTAACCGAAACAATTGGCTGTTGCCCATCGTGCATGCAGTGCTTTCTCTTCCAAGGAAACAAAATCACTTTTCTTCTCAATTTCAACGGTTTTCATCCGTGATGCCTGCTGCTCGTCTGTTTCAGACGATCAGGCTTGAGTAGTATGTACCCAATGGGTTCTTAGTTTTGATTCTGGCTGTTGACATGCTACAGATATAATAAGTACGTATCAAAACGGTTTTCTCTCGTTTACCGCGTATCCAATATTCCATTCCGTTGCTCGACTCTTTCAGAAGAATGGGCTGGAGAACAAAGATACGTTATGAGATATGCAATACATTCATCACGCAGAAAATGTGGAATGTGGACTTTTTATATGTTTGTCATCAATTTCAAATTGGAAAAACAAGGGACAATCTGCCAATATTTTTTGACAATGTGAACTCAGTATCAATGACGTACGAAATGCTCGTCAAATCCAAAAATTGAAGTATATAAATATATCACATAAGTAACGTTATAGAAAAACACAGATATCATGTTAGTACTTACCTAGTAAGGATAATTCGAGTACCTACTAATTAACTCACAAAAAAAGTTTTTTATTGAATTCAACTCTTTTCGTTTTTCTTATAGCTAATAATCCATGACATGTTTATGCCTCAACTATTCCTTCATAACTGATGAATATAAAATATGTACATTAATAGACTATTTATCGCTATGAACAATGAACAATTAAATGAAATTTATTTCGGCATAATAATGAAAATGAGAAAAGTTTCTGTCCCCGATTATACTTTCAGCAATCAAGTGCTCTCTGCCGCGCATGATCGCGCATATACGTCACTAATTCCGTGTCAACTTGGAATGGACAAGCTATACGAATTTCAATTTATGGATGTTTTGTGTGCATAACAGAAATTTGAAAATATTCGAATCACATCAGTCTGATTCGCACACACATAAGCTAGATGAGAAACTCATCACTACTAGGTAAAACAGGTTAACTTTGCAACTTGAAATAGAATACGTACTGAGTTAGATTTTATTTGTGTAATTTCAATCGATAAAGGTATGGTATACATCATCTATGAATTTTTGTATGTACTTCGTATATAATACGAATATAATAATAATAATTTAATAATCTTTGGGGCGTTCCGAGGGTCCGCTTGTTGCTGAACGTTGGTAACAATTGATCGAAAGAATTGCAACTCATTTCCGGTATTGCCGGAAGTGGACCTGAATAAAAAATTTGAAATGAAACCCTGTTCATTTTTCTAGATCTTTCGATAGAAGATAAAGTTGTCTTCTCAACGATTCAACACACGTGACCATTTATTTCCAAAATGGTGGCGTGAGATCCATTTTTCCCGATGTAATTCAGCGGCAGTATGCTGCCATCTTTGGAACTATACCAACATCTTGATGAAGTATGGACAAGGGACAGAATTTGCTTTATTGGCGACGGAAACTTCACTAACTTGGTATTTTAAGAAGCTCCATTTTCAACTACAATTTTATCGAATGTCTTAATGAGAAGTAGTATGCCAAAAACTAAAACCTTGAAGTTAACATATTTTTCCATCGAAAATTGCTGAGTTAAATTTGTTTATATCAGTAGAAAAGATATGAACTTTCAAGTTATGATATTCCCCTTTTATATAATCGAGTATTTCTGAAGCAGAACAGATACGTATAGTATTTTCAGCATTTTCGGATTTGAATTTGAAACATATTACTTTCCATCAAGTCTTTCAAGAAAATTGAAGCTGACTGAGGAAAAAAACTGTTCTGTCTGTGAATTGGTCCATAATTCAAATTTATAAAGTTTTTGTCAACAACTCAGCAAATTTCGTCTTTTGTTCCTCATCACTGTAATTAGCGATTCACCATATGAAAATAGTACAAGGCTGAATGAGAATCCTGTTGATTGTGTCAAAAAATGTGCTAATGCTATAACACTGAAATAATAAATTTTTGTATCATCTGAGTATTTCCCAAATGTATTGGTATTGATCAAAAGTTAAAAAACTTTTCTGAAAACGAAAACAATCTTTCATCTTATTTGCGCTATGAAAAATTAAATGTATTTCTCTTTCAAAAATTTTTGTGAGATTTGTGTATTCACTCAGTTTGGGAATTCGAAAAACTAATCAGATCAAGTTTTTCAATTAATTATTTCATCACAGATGAAAACTTTCATATCATATAAATTGTGTAATAACGTTATATGTTGGTATGTCAAAAATTCATTCATTTATTTCTTTCGGTGCATTTCTTTCAGTGCATTTTAATGAAAGCATTTTTTGAAAATTTTTTGGTAAAAAATAAAATCTTTTATATTTCAGCTACTCTCGAATATATGTTGAACTTGAAGTCACTCTCACGAATATATTAGGTTTTCATTCAATATCGTTGTTTGGAGCCAGGTATCTACGTATCATTCGTAGTACATCTGATCTCAGGTACCTTTATTCTTGTAGAAATATCCGAAGGAAAAATGGAATCTTCACTGTTGTATCTAAATATTTATACAAACCCCTCAATTAAATATTCTTCTGAAGGCATGAATTTCCAATTATTAGTGACGCTCATTCGTACAA
Organism: Zygogramma bicolorata; assembly: GCA_032362365.1. Classification (NCBI taxonomy): domain Eukaryota; kingdom Metazoa; phylum Arthropoda; class Insecta; order Coleoptera; family Chrysomelidae; genus Zygogramma; species Zygogramma bicolorata. Next base: position 2,713,902 of record JAVJAQ010001747.1, on the reverse strand, counting down.
CATTAGACAGAAGGGAAATATCAAGACAACTCTTCTATACGAAGTCTTCCATGGATGCAGGGTATCGTTTTCATGATCGTCTATCAAGTGATATGAAGACAGAAAAATCATTCGAAAAAAATTGGAACATTTACCTGTCACCTGAGTGTATTCCCCATAGATTGATTCGATCAATATCTTACTAGGCGAGAATTTACTTTGAGCATAGTTGCGTTTAGAATCAGTTTTGTTTGGTATTTCTCACTCTGTTTACATGTACCATTGATATCTCGTAAAATAAAGGTCAGCATGTATTGTAATTATGCAAGCTTTGCCTCTGTCTTTCTAATTCGTGACATCTGTATTATACATTGGTCTTCTAAAGAATTGATATTTCATTATAGGTATTACATAATATATATATATATATATATATATATATATATATATATATATATATATATATATATATATATATATATATATATATATATATATATATATCGGCCACATTGGACTGGCTTTCTGCAACTATATTCTCATTCTATGAAAAAAGACGGTCTTCGAGACAACTTTCCATTCTTCAAAATCATTTTGAACTGTTCCATTTACTTCCTGATATTAGGAATCGCAAGATGAGGAACATAATAATACATACATAATGACAGGTATTATCAGACGATTATTGTGCTATTTCACTCCTCGCGGGTATAGAGAGCACGCATTACATACACTATGCTCTTTCTGCGTGTTTCCAAGTTATACGAGAAAATTACTGGGAGAAATTGTTTATAACTGAAAGAATGGCTCAAGGTTCTATTTCATCGAACAGCTCCTTCCGAAGCCTCCGGCGCGGCGTATCAAAATGATAAATAACTTTCAGAGAGCAAATTCTCTCACGAACACATCTTTTAGACAGATGAACGTTATTACTGGTAATATAATAATTACGGAAAAATCTGTTACCAAGCACGATAAAATGATAATAATGTTCTTATTGAAACAACATGACAGAACATTATAATGTAAGCACCAATCAATACACAGGCAGAGTTCAGAAATCTCATTTGAATCACAGGTTTTTGTTATTCCACTCAACCAAAAACGTACCAAATGAGTACATCGAACCTAACATAAGACCATTAGGTACACAAACTCAATCGTATGATGCATAATGTATAGTTAGTTGTTATAGGAAGAATACCGTTACAACTAATCGAACAATATTGATTCACCGAGCTCAACTTTGAAGTTACCTATGTTCGAATTTTTTTTAATAATCAGGTATCATGTATGAGAAAGAATCTTGGAATGGTGATGTTTCATGATGAGGGGAAGGGAGGCGCGCCCCATTTCCTATATGAATGTTATGAACGGCAGTTTTGAATCTGATTTTATTATAAAGATATTCTGGTTTATGATCATTATCAGTTCGTGAAACAGAAGATAAGAATGGAGAATCCAACTGTTTTTTATTGATTGTCATTCGAGTTCCTTGAGGTAGGGAGATGTTCGTTCCTTCCTTTTCCTCTGACTTCAAGCTAGGCGGATGCAGCAACTATGTAATCGATTCAGTCTCGTGATGTCTAATTATCGTAGAGATGGCCCGTATACTATGTTGCATTGATTTTTATGTGATAGTACCAAAGTTTCAAATTAGTATTTTACACTTGCTGTTAATCAGGAATCTGTTCGCATAAATCTTTCCCCAAGTACTTTTCCCACGTCGTAATATTTGGGGAATGTGTGTTGGATTTCTTGAGACTTAACTAACTTCCAGTACTCGGTATTGCACAGTTACACGAACTTGATCTCCACAGTAGTGTTCAGATCCCTCCCTACCAAATAGGGCACATTGCCTTCGACTTGGGCACATTGATGGATAGACAGACATTTTTTTGTAGTGTTCCGAGGGCTCTGAACGTAATTAGTTATATGCTCTTGAGCATTATCGGAGTCTGCTTCTATGAATAAGTGATAAGTCTGAGTATCATCTGCGTAAAAATGGGCGGTACAATGAGTCAGTGCTTCCCAGAAGTCACTGGTATATATTACAAAAAGTAGAGGCTTCAGATTGGACCCCTGGGGTATTCCGCACTTCACTTCTGGGAAATCTGTTTAAGAAACCGCTTGAACGCGAATCAATGAATAATTTTGGATCAAAGCTACTGCACCGTGATAAAATCTGAGATAACTTAGAATAGATGTCTTTTTCTTGATAATTCTCTCTATATAGGCGTATTTGCAGACATCTTTTTCCATAATTTATTTCTTTGTTTTTTTCCAGTTGGTTCGCATTCACTTCAGCAAAGATTGTGTAGTAACTGCGAGTCAGTACATATTTCGCAAAGTTGATATTTAGAGTGTCGTCCTCGGTAATGAAATGATTTCGTTATTTCAGCATTTCCCAATTTTTTTTTCTTAATGAGTTCTTTCTGCCTTGGTCCAATGATCTTGAATTTTAGATTTAGTAATTTTTATCTTCCGCATGGTATTTTTCGTTCAATTTTGAATGTATTTTCTCTTTGAGTTTGATGAAATCCCCTTTTTCTTTACATTTATTTTCTAGTCTTCCATTCTTGGTCGTCTTCACTGATGATGGAGCAATATTCAGTTTCCGTGAATCGATATTTTTAAAAAGGTCGTTTTTTGCTTTGTATCTCGACGCAAGTTTGGTTCAATAACAAGTGATACAGAATGAAATGGTTTAGATACCTTCAACTTTGCAACTTGAGAATAACTCATACCATGATTTTCATCTTGAAATTTCTCTACTTCCTTTATATTTTCATTCAATTTGATTCCCATGAATGAATTTTTTTCAACTATATTCATTTTCACTCAATCATAGTTGTATTGTATCCTCTTACTTTCTTCTATCATCGCGCTGATATATCTGTCTTTCCCAGCTAATTCTATCTGGCTTTCCTTTCGATAATTTTCAGAAGATATCCATTTTCTTCCTCAAGCTTGATGATTGTTATATTTCCATTAGTTCCGTTACAGATTTCTTGAGATGTACTGCACACTTGTTTCTCATATTAGTTCACTCGTATCATTGGGAACTAGTAGATCTGCTGTTTTGGTCTTGGTCATTATCATCGATACTGTTTTTTTTAGTTTTGCCTCATTTTTGGTTAGATAACTCAACCCAGTTTCACTGTACTACTATTGCTGAAATTTTCTCCAGAATTTCAATTCCAGAAATAATCTTCAGAAGGAAAGGAACTCAAAAAATCCCGCACAAATCTGAAGATCAAACTGCTTGTAAATTCAGGAGAATTTCAGTTAATCTGTAGGAGCTTTCGGAAAAAATTGTTTGAAATGGAATTCTGGATAGGATATTTAAAATAAAACGATAAAATTATCCAGATAAATCTGGAGAGAAATATGGAGAGAAATCCAAATTTCAAGAATATCAACATGATCCTCATAAAGTGCGAGCTCAACTTTGTGAGTCTCCAAATCAATTCTTTCCGAAAGATAACGTATTAGCTATTTGTCATGAAAGGGGCTAGGACCATCTTGAAGGAAGTTAAAATGATTGTGGTTTCATCATAGTATGTAAAACGTTCGTTATAGCGAAACTCGCATTGAGTATGAGTGATATCAGTTTAGTGTTGGTATTCTCGATCCCTATTGAAAGTTTTCATTTTCACTCCAAGAGTTTTCAGTCCATCGATTATTGCGGTGATTCAAAAAATCATCTCGAATCAACTCCAATCTTGTCGTAGATGATTGAATAAACTTCTCACGCTTTTATTATATTTAGTGCATTCAGCTGAGGAATGAGCGGCGGTGATATCATTTCCATCCGTTTTTCGCTTGGTTTTAAACTTTATAGATATTTTCTTATTTTTATCATTTGGAATTGAATTTGTAGAGAACGTAAACAGAACAAAATAGTCTGTGAAACTGTGCGATAAAGCAAATGATTCATTTTTTTACGAGTAAACCTAGATGTGCTCGGGCAAAACGATATCGACTTCACCCGACATAAGTAAGTATACATAGGTCGTTTCATCCGTTACAACTGAAAAACCGATGAAAGCACAAAAAGTTTCGATGCCCGAAGTAGATACAATGTTGATCAATGTTGTTGAACCTCTCAACGCTCATACAAACATAAATAAATATGCCCACGTAAGTATTCCCTCATTCCCTCTAAATGGATTTTTATGGAATCCATCTCGAATTGATTTCTGCTGAAGTATAACAACACATGCAACTACCGCGGCATCTTTGTAGAGGGCTAGAGAAGCGAGTGTTCCTCCGTAGATTTCTGTTTCGCTATGGCCGAGAAGTATGGCTTCCCGCCAAGGATCGGCGCTCCATGTACGAGAAACTATGGGTTGTGTTGTATAACTCGCCGAGTACAAATTCTAATTTTGTTATACTACTGTTAATGTTGATATAAAACAATTGAATCATACGAAATTGCTCACGTACGATTTGATAATGTGAATAGCAGATATGGAGAATATGTGTAATGAACTGCCAAGTGGTCTATCATCAATTCTAAATCTTTTGGCAGATGTGTTAATTATTTTCATAGATGGTACACATATCCACAGCTCACGAAAGAAAAAAAGATTGAATAGTTCTATTTGTTGTGATTTATAGCGAATCATTGCAGTAAAAAGATGTAATTGATCCTATATTATTTCTAAGTTTCATTTTGACCTGAGATATATTATCTTGCATAAGGAACATTGTTCTTCTGTAAATGAAGTATTTTGCTACTCCCACCTGCGGCCGTTATTGAAAGACATTACACGTGTATTGTAAGTGAACCATTACGTTAGAGCTGTCAGGTTGGTCGAAGCAGAAAAATTTCAGTACCTACGTGACTCTGAAATAAGGCCAATTTCGTGCACTTGCGAATTATAGCACTCGGTCAATGCCTTGTGGTCATTTCGCACTTTTCCCCCTCGTTACGTAATATACTATTCTGATACCCTTTCGAAATATTAGCAAAGCTGTGCTCTAGGGAAAAATAGTTTAGGTGAATTCGTATTTCTATATTTGAGGGGAATCTCCAATGGATATGTTCACTCATCGAATATTCCTATTTAAAAAAAAACTGAGATCTGAATGGATTATGAAATAAACTGAGTATGGAGTTGGTGGATCGAAAGAGATGAAACGTAAGAGCTGCATCTCGAAGAAAATAAGTTGGAAACTGTTTATTCCATATTAATTTTTGATAGGAGCATGAGCTTTGTTCGATTATTCATCAGTATAGAGAGTGGTTAACGGAAATGTGGCGTCACAAAGTTCTGTTTCTTTGAGAAATGTTATTAGTTTTTTATCTGATCTCTATAAAAAATTATATGGAATGACATAAATTTTAAAAAAAGCCATAATTTTCTAGTACGTGATTTATAATTCAATAATATAATATATAATTCAAAGTGAAAGGTGAACCCATTATCCGATGTCAATGTAGTTGGAAAATATCAATGTTACAAACAATCGTTTTGATAGATACTGTATATCCCCTTGACTCCAAATAAATGTGGCTATGAGGGTTACTTTGTTGCAGCGATTCTCAACCTGTGGGGCGTGCCCCCTTAGGGGTGCGCGAAATATCGAAAGAGGGGGGCGCGAACTTGCAGCCACCGCAGAAAACCCATTTTCACAAAGATGCGATGTTGGAAACGGTAAAGTATTCGAAAAGCTCTTTCCTTCAGTGCAAGAAATTCATCACCCAGACCGAACCAAAAATCAAGGAGGGCTTCATCAAAAAACTGTCTTCTGATGTTGCCACGAGGCATGAAGTCTATGAATTGTTCTTCTTTCACGACTGAGATACCATCAGGAGTATTTTGAAATGGATTCTAATCCACTCGTATTTTGCTATTAAAATTAAGTCGGTTATAAAATACTTTCTGAAACTATTCGTCAACATTGTTGAGAGTGTCGTTAACACAATGTTGAGACTAGGACTGATATCTTCGGCAGCTAGAGCCTCTTGGTGAATCGTGCAGTGTGTCCAAATATAATGCGGAGATTTCTGTCTAACAAGCGCTTGTAAGTTTTGGAATTTGACAGACATTGCTCGAGCACCATCTGTACATATACCGACACAGTATTTCCAATGAATACTGCAGGCGGCAGTACAAGTTCTTCTCCAATGGTGTGCGGCTTTTTGCATCTGGCTATTTGGTAGGCAACTTTGCAAGTAGAGCTTTTTCATTCACAGAATAAACTTTCTCGAAAACATATTTTTGTTCACGAGGTTTACCAACGTACTCACCATGAACTGTTTCCAGATGTCGTTTGAGCTTGTTAGGATTCATGCTATCTACCGCAAAACTTTCAAACAGATAACGCACAAACGCCTTTCTTCATCATTTGTCTCAGTCCACGTGAATCCAAAATTCAAATATTCCTCGGAATATTTCCTTGAATTCGGTTTAGGAAGAATACTTTATTGTACACTTGTTGATGCTTCCCAATTTTACGTCCAGTTAAAAATCTATCCATGATTTCACACATACGTTTTTACAATATGTATTAGAGCTTTTACACGCTACAGAACTTATTTCCGAATAGGTACTACACAATCCAACAAAATAAGATTATCTTTCTGGTGCCGGTGAATTACAAACTGATTCTGAAGGTTTTTGGTGTGCTGATTTCAAAAATGTCTGACATTTATTCGTAGCAGCTCTAGTTCTTCAGATACAGGCCAATCAATTTTTGGTTTGATGAAAGGTAAAAATAATGAAATAATGATATCTTTGCCGGACAAAACCAAATTTATCTAAAATTGGTACGAAGTAACCCCATTTTAGGTACTTGTTATTGCCCATGATTGTAAAAACCAACTTTTCTACACGTTCTGTATAGTTTCACCCTTGAAGGTTTCCATTTACTCGTGAGCCTTTGTAGGTAAAGTTGCTTTATTATTTTGTATACCTTTTCCGAATATTAAATTGAAGGCATGGTATCCACAAGTACAATTTGTTTCAATCAACCTGACGTGTTTTGTTATATGTGTGGTGAATACACTTTCAAAGAAAGTAGGAAACCTGTTTCTGACTTCGCAGAGAGAGCTTATCTGGCCTATTTTGGCGTTCATTTGGTAGACCAGGATAAATCGTGGGCTCCACATTTAGTATGTGAAACATGCATTGAACTTCCGCGGCAATGGTCAATTGGAAATAGGACGTCCCTCAAGTTCACCAGGTATCACCAGATACCTGCCGCGAACAATAAAACTTCGATATGGATTGATGCTTATTTTCATGACGTAGCGAACAGTGTTTGCCAGACGTGGCAAAATTTCGCAAATAGTTGTTAATTTCTGGACTTGTAGTCATAGGAGAAACAAATAAATTCGCATAGTAGTATTTTATGAGTTTCACTAAAACTCATGGAAGGGGGGCGTGGTTGAAATGCATTCTAAATTCTGGGTCGCGAATGCTGAAAGGTTGAGACAGACTGCTTTGTAGTATCTCTATTACATTTCAGATGTATTTTATACAGGGGCTCATTGATTGGCAGCTCTGTAAAAGAGCTTATGATAAAAGTTGGTACCCAAATCCTGAAGGTCAAGACTAATTCGCAACCACGGAATCAGATGAATACAAGACATTTCTTGTACCATGAATATAAATGAATTTGTCAGTGTCATTCTCAGCTGGCTCAAATTGACAGTTTTATTGCTGATTGGATCAATCGATTGTCAAGTGAATTGGTTGTAGTATAGGATTGAATGTATATGTTGAAAATGCTATCATATTGCCGGAATTGTAACCGAAATTCAAAGTTGAGTGCCGAGAAAAAAATACTTGATTGCTACAATATCGTCCCAACGTTGACTCAGAAAATATGAAATTGACAATATGGCTTCATGGGAATCCTATCAATGCTGTTTTCATTTCTATACCGCAAGCAGAGTTTGGTCCAGTTGAAGTACCTTTTTTTAATATGATCAAAGAATTCAAACAAATTCTGGGAAATCAGAGAATCACAGATGTTAATTGGATATCATCCTAATGATCATACAATGCAATTTGAGATTCATCCTACCATGAAATGAATAGAATACTCAAAAAAATATATGTATATCATTTCTCTTTTCAAAATTTATATTATGTTTTACTAATAATAAGGACATTATTTATGAATTTATTTTGTCATTCAGTATATACTGTGACTTATATTGATTTAAAATCCAAAACAATACAATACATAAAACACATTCATAACAACGTATATTTCTTTCTTCAACAAATATCCTGGATTTCTAGGAAACTTCTTGGAAGCTTATTCAAAAAGTTTGTTTGAGCAAGGGTTCCCCGGAAACTATTTATCAGGAAATGTAATCTGAACCACTTTGGATCCGAGACTGGACAACATATACCGAATTTTGAAAATTCTGGTACTCTCAGGATAAATTGGTACTCCTGTACCGACTATCTGTTACTACATTAACATCGGATAGATGGAAAAGTGCATCACATAGATATTCATAAATTTTTTAGCAGCATATAACAATTTGAGAGAGCAGTAGAATCGTTGTATATATACATTTGCTAACATGTTCCGTAAGTTCTTGTTCATTATAACAACAAAATTAATTACCATGTTACGGGTAAAACTAAGTTACTTCTGATCTATATTCATCATTACCAAATGAAATTAGTTACGATTTGTATGGATTGATTGGAGATTGTGATTTCTGGAAAGATTTATAACTTTTTTAGGCTATCATTAATTAACATTGAATCCACAATAAAAGTATGTGGTGAAATTTTCTTGAAAATTCGAATATCGTCAGCATATAGATGAGATTTACAGTTGTCTGTTTCAGAAAATATTTTTGCCGTATATGAAATAAACAAAAGTGGGCCCGCTATGGATCCCTGGGGAACTCCTTCAGTAATACTGGGAAATTGGGATATTTGATCCTTTATGCAGACTTTTTGTTTTCGGTCAGTGAGGAATGTCCTGAACATTGACATTGCTGTTTCGCTGACACCATAATAGTTCAAATTTGAAAGAAGCAGATCGTTATTGATGTTGTCGAAAGCCTTTGAGAATTCTAGCAACACAAGAGCATCAATTTTGTTTTCATCCTACGCCTGTAGAATTTTGTCACATACTTCCAAGAGTACAGAAGCAGTGCTTCTGAATCACCACTGGTTTTCTGGCAAAACCTTTTTGTTATTGGTGAATTCATGTATTTCTTGATAATTAATTTTTTCTAGGACTTTGGAGGTTATAGTTAGAATACAGATGAGGCGTAGATCCGAGATTGATTTGGGATCCGTTATTTTCGAGAGTGGACAAACTATAGAGTCTCCCGAAGCTTCCGACAAGTATCTGTTTTCCAGACACAGATTTATGATATGGGTTATAGAAAGGACCAACATTGGTTAGGTTAGGTTAGGTCAGAAGTGAGTGGGTCTGTTCGGCACTCCACTGCACCAAAATTGGTAGACCGTATCTAAGCACACTCAAAGATATTCCGTCTGTCCCAAAGGCATCGACTTCATCGATAGTATTGTTTCAGAATTTTTTTCAGGATCTACCACTTTGAAATCGAAATTCAAACCTGTATCGAAACTTCTGGAATTATAGAAATCAATTCTTTCAGAACAATCTTCATCGTAGTTTTGTACTGTTGATAGAAAATATCGGTTTATTTCATCGTATCATGAGGGGAAGAGACATCAGGCATCATGAACATTTCACATAGAAACGCTTAGTGAGACATTTTATATCAGAACAATCTCGTTGATAAGTGTGTGAGAAATGAATATGTGTTCTGTCATTTAATAAATTGAGAGACTCTTCGCACGGCGTAAATGCTGAATTCGAAATGTTATCACGTATCGTACCACTACGACGGGCGATATGTTATCATGAATGTGAATATGAATATCAAACGTGTCCAGAATATTCAGGACCGTACCAATCTACAAAAATACAATGAATAGAAATATGATTTTCTGTATTGCATGGCATCAAAAATAATGTCATCACACAAAAAAATAATAAAAACATAAGAAATTTTCTATGAACATAATCAAATTGTTCGAAACAACATTCAACAACAAGTTCAATACTCCTTACGGAGTTGTGGAAGGAAGCTTCGACAAACGGATTGAAAACTTATATTCTGAGAGGTCACGACACTGAACCTATAATGATAGGGCTCCCAAAAGTCATACATATTATTCGTCATCTCATTCATAAGAGAACACAAAATGGCCCTGCTGCTGTATTACAGACTATATATTACATTTCGATGTGGAGATCAAGGTTATCCTCATTCCGTATATAGATTTGATTACTTATCTCCAATTCGATTTAACCATTATCGATAATAGGGCCTGATAAAAGGCGTGTTCGGTTATGTACATGCCACCCGCGTTTCCAACATTTCGCCTATTTCGCGGTTTCTAGCGGCAGTCGTGTTCAACCTGCAGTTGTTTCAGTCCGTACATAGAGCACCAGATTATATCTTACCTTTGGCTCTCACTTACTTCTGTGCAAAATGATAAGGTCCGTTCGGTGTGTGCGTATGAAGTTCAGAGTGAAGAGAAAAAACAATTCGGTAATAAGTAATGTTCCGAGTGGTCTCGGTGCCTGATGTTCATTACATTTCAATTTTGTTTAGGACACTCAGTTTAATTTCGACCTATAAAACTGCACCTTATAGGTTGGAAATTATTGCAGACGTGATTGACGTACCTTGGTAGTTGATGGATGAGTGTTTTTTTAAATCTTTAGTTGTAATTCATTTAACATAATGAATTGTATTTTACATATCTATGTGACCGGATTTTTGGAAAGTAATGAATAATTCCCCAAATAATAAGGTGAGTATTTTTCCAGTAGAATACAAAAGACATAGTTGAAAGATACGAACACTATATTTTCTACAACTTCATATCTTTCACAACTTTTGGTATCGTTTTGTCTAATACACAAGCAATTGACTTCTCGCCAGTTGATTGTTTATAGTCTAAGATCTCAAGAAAAATCGACCACCAATTTGATAATCAGGTGGAAATTAAATTTTAACAATTAAAATGTTTGTTAACGTTTACCAATAGGGTTCCCGTGAAAAAAATGTTCACGGGTATGAATAATCGAAATTACCAGGAATAATAATTTTTGAAAATCTGACTGTCTTGGTTGCCAAATGACACAAAGTCTAATCGGAAGTATACAAACTTCACAAGAAACCATAATACTCTACTCTCGATAAAATTACCTATATTTTTATACATATTCATCGTGGTGAGCAGATGAGCGCAAATACTAATGCACGTTCACAGACATATTTTATTTGTTAAAATATAATTCTCATCTGGTTATAGAATTAGGTCGACCTAACTTGAAATACTCTACTATTTTATACAGCAATTCGAAAGTTTGGATATTTCCACCACGGTTGTTTTTGATTCACATTTTATCAAATTCCGAAGAAAATTTGAATTGAACTGACCGATACTTGATGAAAATCCATATTAACAAAAATATATTACAGTTTCCTGTATGATTTTCACTTAAAATGGGTTTACAAAACCGCGACACGTGTTTCGCTATTACAATAGCTTCTTCGAGCAAGATAAATATCGTTCTATCTAAGATTTATCTTGCTTGAAGAAGCTATTGTAATAGCGAAACACGTGTCGCGGTTTTGTTAACCCATTGTAAGTGAAAAGTCATACAGGAAACTGTAATATATTTTTGTAAATCAGAGAATTTAGATCGATGAGGATGGGCCGTTATTGGGATTTTGAGGGAAGCGATACGCCCTCTCGTTGGGTACGGATCATAACCGAGAAGGTTTTTGAGGCACGATTCACAACTGAAATTGACATGAAAAGACGTGAACCACTCTGAAAACGATATTCACATCCAGACAGCTATGTTTTCACAATATTTCAAACAAGGTTTGTTGAAGTGATGTAATTTTTCTGGGGTTTCAGCAGAAGTGGAACTGCAATCTGAATTTGAAATTCCTATACATGAAAAATAGATTATTTATTCAGATATTTCATTTCAATATCTCATATGGAGTGAATTTCATCATGAAAAGGTACATCACAGTCAGTCTATGTTGGAAAAGTCTTGAAAATACAGTATCACGATTACACCAGTTGTTCAACCTTTCGTACAACCATATCGGAGAGATACAAATACAAAAAAAGTGTTGAAATATAAAAAATAGAGACCATAAAGTTGAAATGAATGGGTAATCAGTGATATTGGTAGGAAAATCTGCCTTTATGATAACTCAGGTGTTCGTTAAGAGAATAAGAAAATATGTTGTTGTAAGAATACCCAACTTCTCTCAGATTTCTTGTGACTCATCCTGACCTCATCTGAAAGTTCATTGTGAAAAATCATATCAAAGAAATGCTGATGTAGTGGTCCTGAACAGAGTCGTAACAAGATGCTGACTATTCGTTATGTTATATTCGTGAAACTGAGAATGAGTTTGGTATTTTGCAATATTTTTACGAATAGATAATGAATTGACAAAACTTTCAGATCACTGAAAAATTTCTGGAAGAATTTCGATTCCCAACATTTGCGAACATCGATATAGCTCTTTTTTCAACATATGAAAGTTACGCCATCCCGTAACACATGTGGGATTAAAATAATATATCGAATAACGAATTCCTTGTGTCTCATTTGGAATCTGGTTGGAATTTATTGCTGCAAAACCTTCATCAGATTTCTGTTCTTTTGACAAGATGATCTGATGGAATCCCAGCAATTGTTCTTGAAGTGTATGCCCCCAAATTGACAACAGTACGAATTGTTCAACTCTTTGTATAACCTGTTTTTTGTTCCTGAATCCTATAGAACTGCCAGAGTTCAGCCAGTTTCTGAAAAAGGAAAAAACTTGAACTTGTAATCATTGACATTGCTTTCCATCATTTCCAAAGTAATGAAAAAAATTCAATATGAAGATAATGAATATCTGGAGAAATCAATGATTAACCAGTGTTTTATTGGCGTATATTTGACAGCATTTCATCGAGAAATCCTGAGGAACGTTACTTAGTTGTTGCACTCTACATATCAGAAACGTTTGATCGAGTTTGGCATGGGGATCCCATTTCTAAACTGCCGTTTTATAGTTTAACTCCTGAATTGTGTGCTTTGTTGGAGATTCATTTGGTTTTTGATGGAGTATCATCTGATATTCTTTCAATGAATGCAGGCGTTCAACAGGGTTCAGTTCTGGTGCCCACTTTGTTTCTAAAAAAATTGTTATAAAATTGTTCGTTTCCATTAACCAGCTGACGAACGCCAAATTTCAGAATTCGAAACTTGTGCGAGCAATGGTTCAACGAGCCCTTACCTTTTAACGTGCGATAACCCAGCATGGTGGCCCGGCGGGGAATCGAACCCCGTTCGTCCGCTTGAAAGGCGAATGTGCAAACTTCTACACTACCGAGAACCTGCTTCATATTTATTTATTTATTCATTTACTACTCAACAGATGTTTTGTCTCATCCAATTACGGAGTAGCACGAAATAAAGCAACAAAGTGAACGTATTGTGAAGGTTGACTATAAACTAAAGTGTGATAGGCAAGATTTATATCAAACAGAGAAAAAATAACAATCCAGAATAAATGTGACCATTGATTGACGAGTTAATAATTAACAAATTTGGTTGTATCCATAACAAGAGTCGATTCTTAACATCATTTATAAAGTGATACTGTGTATTTGAATCTTAGCAGAATGAAAAATAACAAAACCAGCACATATAACAGTGGCCTAGGCCTCAAAGGTGAATGAAAAAGCATTTGAATGCTAATGATTCTAGGAGAGTACAAGGGGTTACATTGGAGTAAAGGCAGAGCTCCAGGATCGTGCAAGCGATCAAATCAGAAATGTCAAAGTACTATATAAAGAGATTTGCTTAAATGGAAAATGGCGGTGATTCAAAACATTATTACATTCAATCTTTTCTTGAAACTTATGATGGAAGTGGATAAAACATCCAAATCAGAAATATTGTCAACAACAGAATTATATAATGTTTGGCGAATTCAGGTGTGCATTCGTTGAGCTTTGACCTGCCACAAATAAAGGCCTATTTCTGACAAAGTGTTTACTTTTTTGAAAATCATACATATAACCTCCGTCTCGTATCAAGTTTCTCAATTTTATAGTATCTGAGATTCTGTTCCTCTGAGAAGTAGTGACGGGGTTGATTGAATCTGAAATTGAGTTAACGAATTAACGAATTTTTTCTGGTTCTCACTGAAGAATTATATAAGGAAAATATACAATCAGGTTTCGAGAAACTTTCAGTTGCTCTGAGAATAAAGCCATGATTTTTCTGTACGATTTTCTCAACGTAGCTATCAAAGTTGAGTTTGGTATTTGATAAAACTCCCAGATCCTTGATGAGATTTGATTCCCTAAGAGATTCCCCGCTTAGGTATAATTCAGAAACGGGTGGAGATGCACTTCGCGTGAACACTATTTTGAAACATTTGTTCGGATTCAAATGGAGTTTAAGAAGGTTGCAACAATCCGAAAAAGGATTCAAATCATGTTGAAAATCTTGATAGTCTTCGGCACAGGCTATAGGTTTATACATTTTTTTTAAGTTACGATCTCGCCTGAGCACATTGTAGCTAGCCGGAAACAACTCTGCACTGGATACTTCTTCCTCAAGCCATGATTCAAAAATGAATATTATGTGGAAATAGCAGGAATTGGTAGATTTCAGGAAGGTTTCGGTTTTAGTTTTCAAGCCCCTGGTATTAAAATTGAAATGAATGCTCAAACTGTCTCAGAAAGTGAAGAGGATGAATACAATCGAAATACTTTTGCTAGGTGAATGTAAGCCTCATCAAAGAATCTTCGTTTTTCATAAGAAAAAGCCTGGTAGCATCTGACTTCTTCATGAATATCTTGCCTTTCTCAATCCAACAGTATTTATAATTGATACCGCATTTAAAAAATGTAAATCAGTCAATCAGCTGTATGTTCTTCTGAATTTGTTGAAGGCTTCAGTTGACAGTTTGCGTCTCAAAACTCTTCTATTCAGTATTTGTAGTTGTTGTCATAAATTTTGAGCAATCGTCCCCTTCGTGCCGACGAACATGTCTTAACTGTAACATAATTTTTCATAAAAATGTTCAAGAATATTATCAATACATGTTCTAGTTCTCGTCCTCGTCGGATCACATATCCAATTACTTATTGTTAATTCAGGAGTTGTGACATATCCAATCAAATTGAGAATATTTCAAATGACATAACTCCATGCAATAGAATTTGCCATTGAATTTATTACTGAATTCACGTACTTCAACGAATTCGCATAAACTATTCCCACCACCAAATATTGCAACAATAACGTGCTCTCTAGTATTTCTGCCTAAAACTAGTTGCCAGTTTATTATTTCGTAGATAGATCATTTCCAAACGAGCCAGTGCTCACCGAAGCATAATATTGAATATTGGTTCCGTCTTGAATATGAAAAGATCTTGTCAATTTTACTTGCAATACTCTGGACATTGATATGCAGAATATTTATCAAACTACCACTATTTCTATTGAGATCCGCACTGTCGTTTACCTTGTGCTAGGGTGATCTCCTAATTAAAAAGCGTTCACTCTCGGTCGATTGAAATTATATGTTCTTTTTGTAACCTCAATGGAAATGATGAAGACGGTTATCATTATTATAACGATCGATGGGCGTAGTCTTCTCCGGATGTCTTGCATAGGCGTAGAGAAAGTAATGAGCAGAGAGAAAGGGTTTCATTGTTTCGCAGAATTGTTGTTGATCATCGAATTCGTAACAGTATACTTCACTTCAAAATCCTTGAACATATATGCTAAGTGAGCTACACAAATTATTCGGGAGCAACAAAAATTTGATAAAATTTTTTTTCGAGAAGAGACATCGCTAGTTTGCATTATCTACATTATGACTATTCGACAGACAGAACTTATTTCACATATCACGCCACTTGCTTGCCACGGTCCTGCGACGATCTTCAGATTAACCGAAATTAATAGTCAAGTTAGCCTTGGAGGCCAACGTGACCGCGAGTGCTTTTTTATTTTATAATACTGGCTAGGATTGTATTTGCGGAATTCACTGACAGTTCTTCGGCCATTTTATTAGTTGCTCTCGTTTTTTTTCATGTTATTCTCACCTGGAAATCGTTTGGAGCAATGCGTTTTCTGATTTATAGTTTCCAATTGTTTCGTTTGCTATTACATTTCATTGAATGGAATGGCTTTTCAACAAACAAGTAAATTATTCACTATTTACATATGTATATTTTATATTTTTATTTATTTTTCTCGGAAAATATATTTGTTTCAGATTTCGAAACTCATCACTGATACTTCTCTCCTAGGAAGATTGTTTTTGAAAATCTGTCGAAGATCTTAGATTCTGTGAGAGGGGTAGCCAAGTGCGGATTATATCAAATGAACTCGTTGCGATACAAATATCCTCAGACAGCACGATAAAAGTAGTTTCCTTCAATTTTCGTTTCCTACCATCATTGTTTATGAAGGAATAGGATAGTTAGTCAATGTCTGTGTGAAAAAGGATTTGAAGCGTTTTCGTTACGCAATCTGAAAGTGGTTTCAAAATTGTTCGTTTCGTTAACCAGCTGAAGGTCGTCAACCCTCAGAAGTCGAAATTTGTGCGAGCAATTGATTAAGGAGGCCCTTTTTTTCAATGTGCGAATCCCAGCACGGTGGCCCGGCGGAAATCGAACCCACGGTCTTCCACTTGAAAGGCGGACCTGCTAACCGCTACACCACCAAGAACTACAATATAATGCCCATATTTACGATCACTTTTTTTTGTAGAAAAAATTTGGAGCAGAGTTACGTCTGTCAGTTTGACTGAAATGTTGAAAGAAAAATAGTGAGTGTAGGTAGGTATAATTCTCAAAATATTAATTATCTACAACATTGACAACTTCTGTTTCTGAATTGATAGCCATATTTTGGTATTATGTATGAGTAATCAAGAAAATGTGTGATTCAAGCTACTACGTCCATTCTTCAGATGATATTTCCATATGACTGACTAACTATGTATCTCATAAACGATGCTGCCATTGCTTACCCTCTCGAATGACAGATTGCTGTGTCAAACCTTAGATTTTCCAAAATTCTTCATAGAAGAGAAGTATTCGTGATAAGTTCCTTTTCAGAATAAAATCTTTTTATTTATTTTTATGAAGGAGAAAAAAAGAACAGTAACAGACGCTACGCTTCGTGTGTGTGTGTGTGTATCAGTTCTCTGTGAAAATTGATAAAAAAGAGTTATTGGCTTTATTCAATGTAAAAAATCTCTCAGTGAAATTCTTTCCTTTCGTGTTATAGCTCAAATTTTCAGAAGAAGTCAATTGAATCTGAGTCTGTCCAATCTAAAATTCATTCTCAGGTCGAATCGAAATTTCGCGACAAAGGACATTTCGGCAAAGGTGTAGAATACGTCAAAACGCCACTTTTTGTATTTTTTTTGGAAATCGCCAGAAACGGTCTACAATCGAAAAATACATAGAAATTTTGGCGCGGAAGCTATGAGAAACGATTATTTTATGTGAAAGACTGAAATTATAGCCAAAAAACTAGTAATTTCTGAGTTGAAAAAAATATCATTGTGTTGTTGCTTTAGTCACGAAATTTCGAACGAAATACAAGTACTCATACTTTTTTTGATTGAACACATCAGAATTGAGCATATGTTTTTTCCAAATATCCATTGAAAATATCAAAATGTTTGCTTAGAAAAATTCACCATTGACACTGACACTGACAACAGTGACTGTCATAGTGACAACATTTTACCGATAACGCACGTGATGTAAAGCAAAGTTGCCAAACTGTTAATTAGGACAAAGTCGTATTCGAATTGCCATCAAAACAAAAACTAACCTAGCATCATTTGAATCACGTCTGATTATCGCGATAAATCAAAATCAAAACCTAACTAACCTAGCATCACTCGAATAACGTCTGATTATCGAGTTAAATGAAAGTCAAACCCAACTAACCTAGCATCACTTGAATAACGTCTGATTATTGAGAAATATTAAAGCATGGGACCAAATACAATTATGGTGCAATTCAAAAATTTTCAATAGTAAATAGGATTTTTCAAATTTTTTTTGAGAATTGAATATTTTACCATATCGAAAAACCAGCACCTACAAAATATTTCAGAAATCGCGGTGGTGCATCATAATATTCGTCTATAACCGTTTTCAATTATTTTGAACAACCAATATAATTTTATCTTCTCATATATTACCTATATATAATAAGTATATGAAAATGTGTTGAAATTAAATATAATTGAACAAAATAAAACTGATTATGATCCAAAATGTGCAAACATGTGAAAGAAGAAGTCAAACCTAACTCAACACAGAACCTTCACTCAACAAAATGTTATTAAACTGCTTCCACAGCATCAATAATAGTCGCTTCAATCCTCTTCCAAAGTCCATGTACCATGTATAAAAACGCGTGTGGTCCGAGAGTTTGTGTGGCGCAGAAAAAAAAGGCAGAACATGTCCATTTTCGATTTTTAAAGGATCATAACTTGCAATTGTATACCATTCGAATATAAAATAGAACATTTTGGAATTGTGACAACATCGTACCGGTTATCTTTCATCTCTATGCAGCTGTCAAATAACTGAAATTTCATGAATGTTGATGTCAACTTTTAGACTTGTAGTAATTAAATTCCAGCAATTAATGCAAACTGTATGAGCTGAAATATGTACAAAAACATAATATTTATTCAAGAATAGTATATGTAGATATAATTTCATGAATATAGTGGTAAGTACAAGGATGATATAACAGTAAATCTAAGGTTTTTTTTTCGTACCCTCCGCACATTATTTTTCATTGAAATGAGGTTTTCCTATGGTTTCCGCACCAAAATTTCATGTTTTTCGTTCATTTCAAGGTACCCTGAACTTCCACTGCAATTTTCATCAGAATCTGAGATTTGACGTGTTCTGCGCCTTTACCGACATTTCGACTGTCTTAACCGAGGATACCGTTCTTGCGAACCATGTCTGTACATTTCTTATGGAAATATCTGAAGCCATAAGTGTAATTCAGTGGATAATTTGGATGACTTGTGACATCGGCTTGGTTCACATCCACTAAAAACGGCCCTGGTGTGTTTGAAAGAGTACTAGAGAAACCCTAGAATTTAAAAATAATTACCAAATATAGCGAATTCCAAAACGATAGAATTTAGAAGCAAAGTCAAATCATGGGAGGATGCCATCACCAAGGTATTTCTATTCGAAGCCTTTTTCTTACCGGAAATTGTTCTATAATTGTTCTAAAATTGTTCGTTCCGTTGAACAGCTGACGAACGTCAACCCTCATAAGTCGAAACTTGTGCGAGCAATGGATCAACGAGCCCTTACCTTTTAACGTGCGATTACCCAGCACGGTGGCCCGGCGAGGATTCGAACCACGCCCTTCCGCTTGAAATGCAGATATGCCAACCACTACACTACCGAGACCACAACATTTATTGGAAACCTGCATGAAAGGAATATATTTGTCCAACCTGAACTTTCATGTCTTTGCAACGTAAAATTACGTTGACCGGTTTATCAGCACCATAGACATTACTACTAATGGACTGGCCCTAAGAAAAAGGGTACTGCGGAGTAAGCAAGATAGAACACTTCAAATATAACCTCTGAGCGCCTATTCCTTTCTCAATGTAGCAGATAAAGAGAGGTTAAGATGGATAGGGTAACTCAATCCTTTCTCTCTCTGTTGTATTATGCATTCTCTGTTGTATGGAAAACTGCGGTAAAGGCCAGTCTATTAGTTGTAACGCCAATGATCAGAACGAATCGATCAGATTAGGTACTATATATCACTATTTCATAATTCCCAAACCTTAATAGAAAAAGAAAAATATATCGAATGAATTTACAAAACTTGTATGGTAATTACCTCAATAAAGATCTATACCTGGGTTGGCAAATTCGTTCTTGTAATGGCGTCTCAGTTTTCAGCAATATAACATTCCTGAACTAGTTGCTGACACATAAGAGGTTTTTTTAAATAAAAAAATGATGGAAAATTAAATCAGCCGTTGAATAGTTTTCTATGAAGCACTGCTTCGTTTAATGAAAACGGGTATGTGGAAGCAAAATTATAACGTCCTGAACCGCCTTCTTGTGGCCGCAAACAACTCGAAGATAAAACTTATTTCTTCTCCAGAGGAACTCTAGATATCAGATGAGCACCAGGTAGCAACCTGTTGGTTTTGTGAAACCTTGTAACCAATGGAACGGGAACGCCCGCTGGGATTCACCGATATAGAACCCTCCTGGGTTACTCAGTCACTATGACTTTTTTTCGTGGTGTTATGAAAAGCCCTGAATATAAATGGGAACACGTTGGGGAAAATTACCCCATACTTATAATAATTAGGGTGTTCATGCATTTACTTCAGATGTTCTGCAGGCTTTTCGAATGGAGATTTCAGTGTAGTCAAAAAAGGATACAATACAATACAATACAATATTTATTCATCCTTTAAATTTACATTTGTGGAAACGTCAGAATTACATGTAGAACGGAAACAGGGTAAAAAAAAGGCATATACATAAGTGACAAATTACATATAAGACAGAACAACAATTAAAATAGACAAATTATACATACAGGTGAGTCAACCTTCTCCTACTGTGGCAATGTTTGTGTAGAACTCCTCAATACTATATAAGCACATGTTTTTCAGGATATTTTTCATCTTTGATTTAAATTTTTCCTTGGGTAAGGATGATATGGCATGTGGTACTGCATTGTACAGGTCTATGCCTAAGACTCTTGATTTATTTACCCTTTTGCGAGAGTGTAGTAGCTTGTCCTGACCTCGCGTATTATGGGAGTGGATGTCCCTATGTGAAGAGAATTTATTTATGTTGCATTTTATATACATAAGATTTTCCAAGACAATCATGGAGAATAGTGACATTATTCCCAATTCCTGAAAAATGGGCCGACAGTGTTTCTCAGAATTTGCTTTCGGTATGCTGCGGACTGCAGCTTTTTGTAGAACGAAAATTCTCTGTAAATGTGTGTGGGAGGCATTACACCAGCCCAGAATTCCATACATTAATACGGAATGGAATAGACCATAGTAAGTAGTAAGAGCAGCTTCTTTATTCACTAGATTTGTTATTCTGCGTATTGCAAATACTGCTTTGGATAATTTGCCACACATGAAATTAATTTGAGGGATCCACGATAGGGCGGAGTCAAAGAAAATTCCAAGAAACTTTATATCAGAGTTTTCTGATGAACCGACATGTGAAAAAACGCATTTGTCTGTTTTATTTTCATTTAAATATAGTTCATTGGGACTGAACCATCCCAAAGCATGATTTAGAATTTGATTAATTATTAAGTTTTTTCCTTCAGATTCCTCATGTTTTAGATTAAAAGAAAAAGTAGTGTCGTCTGCATACATAATTGTGGTTATTTGTGAGATGTTATCAAAGGTTTTCATGTGATTTGGTAAATCATTTATGTAAAGAAGAAAGAGGAGAGGTCCAAGGATAGACCCTTGTGGAACTCCCCGTTTCATAATGCGTGTATCGCTTTTATTATTATTGACAGTCACGGTTTGTGGCCTGTTTGTTAAGTATGACTTCATGAGATTATTTGCAACTCCTCGTATGCCGTATGAATTTAGTTTGTCAAGCAGAATGGAGTGGTTAACGCAATCAAAGGCCTTGGTCAAATCGGTAAATGTAGCTATGCAACAGTTTTTATTTTCAAATGCCTCCTGTATGGTGTCCATGAGGAAAACAATTGCATCTGATGTTTTCTTACCATGTCTAAATCCGAACTGAGTAGAACTTAAAATGTCATGTTCATCAATATGTCTTAACAACTGAACGAGAATAGCATACTCTATAATTTTAGATATGCTTGGTAGGATATGAATTTGACTATAGCTTTCTGGGAGGGCTTCGTCGCCTTTTTTATAAAGTGGAAGAACTTTTGCTGGTTTAAAAATATCTGGGAATATTTCCTGAGCCAAACAGGTGTTCACAATATCACATAGTGGTTCTGCAATATTGCGGGCACAATGCTTGACAAGGTACGTACTGATTTCATACATGTCCTGGGTTTTTTTGTTTTTCATCCTCTGGATCAGCTGCAAAACATCTGTTACATTTAGGGGATGAAGAAAAATTGAAAAAGTTGAGAATTCCGGACTTCTTAGTGCATTTTTTGTTTTCTCTAGTTTTTTTACTATATCTGTAGAGTGGTTAGTAAAAAATTCGTTGAATTTATTCAGATCTATATCAGCGAGATCCGTCTTTGTTTTGTTTCGACCAGTTGCCTCATTGATTATTGACCATATTGTTTTTGTTTTGTTGTC
Source organism: Zygogramma bicolorata (assembly GCA_032362365.1). Lineage (NCBI taxonomy): Eukaryota > Metazoa > Arthropoda > Insecta > Coleoptera > Chrysomelidae > Zygogramma > Zygogramma bicolorata. The sequence continues at coordinate 2,691,491 of JAVJAQ010001747.1, read as the reverse complement.
TGATTCTTGAATTTTATTGAAGTTATTTTTGCGTTTGGTATCAAGAAGTAAGTGTTTATATCTCTCTTTACATTGCTTGTATAAATCTCTATTTGGTGTGGTAGGATTTTGTTTGTAATTGCTATGCAGAAATAGAAGTATTTGTTTTAGATTTTCCAATTCAGGTGATGTTATAGTTTTTCTGTGAATTCTATGACTTTGATTCTTTATATACGGAAATGAGTTTTGAAAATGGAATATTAGTGTTTCATGAAATGATAGTGAGCACCAACTCAAAATTTCCCATATCCAAAATCTCTGTATAACACGTTACGCAGTATAGCACAAACCGCGTATAAAACTTGAAGAAATGTCCCAAACAAAGCTAATCAGCTCTTCAGAGTTCGAAAAACTTCATTGTAATTGAATCAATACAATGAACAATTGATACCTTTCTATGACTTGTCTGAACCAGATTCGTATTCTCTCCAGAGCTCTACGGGAACCTATGAATCGTCACATTTTCAACTTGAAGACTCGATGTAAATTATCATTTTCCAGTTTTGAAGTCGAGTTTCGAAGTTGAAACCTAGAACTACTTTTCAGCGCTTATCAATCCCAATCCAGCATTTCCACTTCATGTGCTCGATTCCAAAATTGTTCACTGTAAACAAAATTCCTGCGAGGTATACTCTATCGATTTCGAAATATTTATATTCTGATAATCAATCACGAAGTAATTATATATTGCCACTAGATCGCGGTTGACAGCAAAAATATTCGGAATTGGAAATTTATACGATAATACTAATCTTCATTCTTTAATTTTCAATAAACTATTAAATCCTGTTATCGAGACAAGGAGATGTTGTTTGCCTGGGTGCCATTTCATTATGTAGGTTCATCATCAACAAATGATATTTTTACAGGGTGATTCAGTATTGGTAGAATGCGAATTCAAAGATTATATTTTATGTATTTACGAACCGTAACATCCTGTTTAACCACAAGAACTTTTGCTAGTGAAGAAATTCCCCTCAGTGATTTAATGACACTTCTTATAATAAAATGAGTAACTTTTACGATCGCATGACTAAGATATTTTTTCGAATGTAGAGGTTCAGTTATGAAATGATTTGAATTCTTTTTTTCACTTCCATGGCCTCAGCAACTAAGGCTATCCGGTCAAGCTAATATTATTGTCTTCATGATGAAAATAATTTAGAGTAAGGTATAGGTGAGCTGAGTCCTATAGTTTTGTTCGAGAACTTGATGAAAGGTTGACATTTTATGTATCTTTGAATTGCTTATGAATGAAACAGTATATGAGTTGAACCTATCGCATTCATTGGTGAAGTATCTAGTACAACTTCAAATTCTATCTTTCAACTGTCTTTTGGTTTGGCCAATGTACTTTTTTTCACACTGAGTGCAAGGGATACAGTGAACAACATTGGAATGATCTAACACAGGATCTTCATCTTTTAATTTTGAAAAAACTTCATTAGGTACAATTTGATTTCTATAAAAATAGCATGGTCCCAGAACATACATCGTCCAGACCAACCGACGAGTGTCCTTTAAAGCATATGAACACGAACTAGCAGTCCGCAACTCTGATGCAAACTCAGCATTATTTCAACATCATATAAAAACAGGCCACAAAATAGATTTCAAAAATACCAAAACCATTGCCACAGCTAAAACCCTACAAACCAGAGTTACCCACGATGCCATCGGTATGAAAAAAGTACCAGTCCTATAATGAACGCGACGAATCCCAAAGACTCCCCAATACGTAGAAACCACTTTTGGTCCGTCATACTTACATTTACTATGGCATGAAGTACTAATCCGATTGGAGGTCCCATCGACCGTTCGATCCCTTATCCTGCCATAATTATAAATGAATCCATAAATCCCACTAACCTTCAGTCCTTGATTTCCAGTGATGAAACTCAGGTAGTGAAATGACTCAGACCTAGACGCAAGATCACTTCGTCATGAAAATGGATCCGAAATGGGAGCCAAAACGTCGACAAGGAAACTGTTCCATCATTTTCCTAAAACTGATCCTTCAATTCGTGCGAGAATCGAAAGCCGTTATATCAATTCACTCACCTGTATTTCCGTTGTCAGTTTGGAATGTTTTCAAATTCAGTACTCCGATTTGATGTCATGAGTGTGCAATTTCATATAACACCATACATGACAATTCCAGTTTCAACAAAGGCACATCCATTTTTCATATTCCAGATAGATGCTGCTATAATTGAGATTATATTGAAAATTACTTCTTGTATTTCCCTCGTAACGAAACATTTTCCTGAAAGTATGGTATAGAAAATTGAATAATGTCATGTAAGTAACTATAATTTTTATGCAGACGAACTTCTTCAACAATTAACAACATCAAAGGAATTTTTAATGTTGGTTAGACACTCCAACACATATTGAATTAGAGAACATGATATGTACTGGAATTTACTGGAAACTAACTTTAAAAAATTCTATGTTAGCATTTCAAAGAACTGATTGATTTGGTGTTGAAAAATGAAGAGAAATGGAATTTTAAAAATAGTTAGTCTTAATATATGGGCTACCAAGTCTAAGTGATCAAAAAATACCATTATACCGATTTGAAACAAACGATCTATGGATGTTTCAAATTTCAAAAAATTGTTCTCAGAAAAGTTTCCTTATTTGATGTGATGAACTGGATACTCTATGTTGTTCTTGGGTTTCAACTAACATCAGTTCAGATAAACAGTAAGAATCAGTAATTTAAAATGACCTGAATGAACGTTTCATTTATCATCACCACAAAAAGTTCTTTGGTAGTGAAACCCTTAACGTGTTTATAACGGCGGCGTCATAAATCTTCAGTACCTACCGTACAGGATAATCGATATACCACCTACATCTTGAAACAATCGAGCGTGGTTTTCTCGAAAAAAAGATATTTGTGTAGTTTATTATTTATCGCATCATTGTTCAGAGCTGGGTGTGGTAGTGATCGTCGTTCATCATTTTAATAAAATATTGTCGGTTTTGTGTTTTGTTTGAGGATGGTGCAGTTCCAACACTCTGAGATTTACAGAGACGAATCAAAATATTCCTGTAGAGTAAAGAGTTCTTGAACACAAGGTTTCTACCAAATCATACCCATCATTCAATGATGTGTGATATTGCATTTTTCCATGGAATTTTGTTCAAGGTAGTTGAATGTAGCGACTATATCCTTCGAAGACACGATAACGTAGGCATCGATTTGTGGCCTCAGAACGGTTGAAGATGCCAAACCATTGCAAGCTACTTTATTGATTATTCCTCCAAAAATTACCGACATGTCAGTCTGCGCTTTTGATGATCCAATACTCCTTTTCTAGCATATTACTTTCGTAAACGGAAGAATATGACATAAATCTAATCGAATAATGTTCTGCTTCAATCAACACAAACTCTGGCAAATTGAAGTTTTGATATCACTCCAAAAATACAAATTCTGGGTTTTGAAAAAAATTATTCATATTCAGCAATCAACTTGTAGAAACCGAGGTAGAAACTTATACAGAGGAAAAGATTGTCGAAATGGATGTCATGAAATATACGGAGGTAAAGCTCATGAAGTCGAAGGTGTTGAAAGCTACGTTGGAAATTTCATCCACTGTGTATTGTGCTTATGCCGAGGCTTATGCGTTCATTGAATGGAACGTGGATATGAGTTTCGTTTCGAAGGTGGAATTGATCGGCATAAGTAAAGTAATTTTTTGTATGGATTGATCACATGAGGATGATACATAATTATCTCTGTATTCATCAATATAAAGTTTTTGTCTCCTTCACATTGTTTCAGAAAAGAAATATCTCATCAACATTTCAACTTCACACCTTGTACATTAACCATTTTCCAACTGCTCAATCGTCGTAATTTGACCAATAATTGCTCGCACATGCATGACTGATTTTATAGTTATTTCTTGTTGAAGCAAAATCCATAAAGTTCGTGTTTAAGATGTTTTCTTCGCGTTACGCTCCTCTCAGTTGAACTCCGACTGGCCTTCATCACGAAACCCAGCACCGAACGACTTGGAAATAAAATTGCCAGATGAATGGGTCTATTTTCGTATCCAGCGCACGTGCGGATTTTATTGTTACTATTTCGTTCATTGAAATCAGTTTTTCCGGTATAATTTGTTTATTCATATCGAAATTGGGGTAACGATGTTGGGATGCGAATATATATGCATAGGTGCCAGTAATTCAGTGGACGTTTTATTATCAGTAATATTTTTTCTATTTATATTATGTAAATTTTAGGAAAAAAATCACGCGCGTCCCGTCCCATATATTCATATTTTTTCCTGGTAACGATGTTGGGATGCAAATATTATTCCATAGGAACCAGTAATTCAGTACAAGTTTTATCAGCAGTAATAATTTTTCCAGTAATATTATGCAAATTTCAGGCAAAAAAATCATGGGCGTCTCGTCCCATATATTCATATTTTTTCCTATCTGAATGATTCGACCATGCTGGTTTCATAATATTTGTTTCGGTTATTTCAAAATCTTATTGAAATACTGCCACGTGCGCAAGTAACGGTAGAAGGTTGATAACGTCGCAATTTTCAAATGTGAATGACAGCTTTCAAACTATTCAAGTATCAGCAAGTTTTTCTGGCAGAACTCATGCAATTCCTGACCTGATTCCCGTAATTTCATCCCCAAAATACCATGTGAGAATTATAAGGATAATGTGGATTGAATTATTTTTATATTGTCCTATTTTCACTTATACTGCGAGTGAGCCTAGAAGACGGAAAAAACGGCTATTGTTTTGAGTGCCGTAGCGCTCTGGGGTGTCCTACTGATTTTTTGATTGCGTTATTACTATTTCAACCATAGAGAAACCAGAGGAGCCTGCAGTGCTACTAAGTAGGTTGATGTTCTCCATCCAGCTCACAAGATTGGTAACTAGGCAACCAACAGTTATCCATTGCGTAAATCCCGAAAGTAAAAATTTCAGAAGTGACCGGGGATCAACCCCCCGAAAATCTGCAGTGGGTAGTCAATCCAATACAAACACGAGCCTAGCTCGTTAAGACACCAATCAATTCACTCAATGAAGTAGGTGTAAAAATATACCGAGCACCCTTGAAGGTGTCGTCGGTGTGAAATCGACACGGCATATCTGACTTTTTTGAGTTATTGGTGTCATAGAATTCCTTCTTTTCGTCTATTTTTGAGTCGAACTTACATATCGTATAGTTTAATGAAAATCCGTCAAATGGCGTTGGGCCGGTATGCATTTACGTGGCTATGTGTGTTTATCAGAAGCCAGATCTGTCGTTTCAAAACATTCAAAGAGGAAAGACGTCCATCATGTAGTGAGTAAAACTGAATTATCCCACAATAGAACCAGATATGAATATTGGAAATCTGGCATATCTGCATTTCTCTTAATGAAAGCAATTCCTGATTTATCTGCAACTAATACTTAAATAAGCATTATTCGCCTAAATTTTATTCATGCTTCCGGTAGCATTGAGGTGAACCAAACTATCGTTAAATGGAAAATATCACATGCGAAAACTTTAATGAGGTCTGGTGAAAAATATGCATTTTGCAGATATGCAATTTCACAGCGACGATGTCTTTTATCAAAGACTATAACTACGTTACCAAGCCGTACCTATTTCAACCACTTCTTTGTTCGCGGAAAACATGAATCTGCAGAAACGAATTCCAGAACTTTCGTTTTTCCAAATCGAGAAATTAATAAAAATGGTTTTCATGAAAATAAAAATTAATATGAGTCATTCATAAATTATAACTCGCAAATAGAAGAGTTGAAACTTGGAAATTGGAAAAATATGCATAATGAGAACAATCTAGATATCATACCTACTATTTTAAACTACAGAGTCTTATGGAAAAATATACTAAAAAATAAAAATGCATTCAAAACAGAAATGGATGAATCCCGTTTCATTCAAATCAATCCATAAAAAAAAAAAATTGAATAAACTCACCCTCAAATATCCTAATGATACTGAGATTCAAGAAACGTGAGAAGCGTAATAAAAATGACCTGCACAAATTGATATTGAAGAAAAAGAAGAACTATTTCGTCAGAGAAATTGGGATAAAAAAAATTCCTCGAAGGCCTTATGGAAAACAGTGAATACCAATTGTGGTTAATCGAAACCCAAACCGAATATATACTTCATTGAGAAAAGTTGTGACCTAGTCATAGATAGAAGATGTATAGCAGAATAATTTTAATACAAATTCCAATATCATTGGAAAACTATCGGCAGTAACTACTAGAAAACTGAAAACACAAAAATGTGGACAAATCAAAAATTGAAAATTACAAGCCCGTGACTGTCGTCTCTAATATTTCAAAAGTGACCGAGAAAATTATGAAAAAAGACTATCCTCGTTCCTAAAAAAAATGTCAGTACAGTTTCAGAGGAATTATTTGTCAAACAGAGAGCAACAGGTAAAAATTGACGATATATTTATTAAGTTCACCAAAAAACGGAATTTTCGGTGTTCCTCGGGGAACGGATCTAGGCCATTATTATTTATATGAATTGCATATTTTCCTCGAATGTTGATGGCAACATAATAAGTTTCGAAGATGATACGACAGTAATCTATACAGCACCAACTTGGCAGAGTCTGAAATCAGAGAAAGGATTATTTTCCAAAATCTTCACAATGGTTGAAAATTAACAAATTGAAATTGAATTATGATGAAACTTAATGCCTACCACTATTTCCATCTTATACCTCAGGTCTTCCTAACTTGGGTGCTATGAAAATAGAAGGAGATGTTACAAATTCATGATGCTGAGAAAATTAAATATCCTGAGGTTATCAAGGATCGTGACTTGCGGTTCACAAATGAAGGGAAGAGTTTGAAAAATCACTCATCTAAGTTTTACAACCTCAAAGACATGCTTAATGTGAAACACCGTAAGATCTTATAGCACTCCCTAGTCGTGTCTATTTTATACTATGGAATACTGAAATGATTGCTTTCTGAAAGAGGAGTATTTTCCATAATAAAAATCTTCTACCCATACGAAATGGAATGGAATGTATACTTCCGAGGGCAACAATTTTCAAGGTCGTCATCTTTTTACCCGATATTTGTAAATTGAGATTCTTAAATCGAGTTATGGCCGCATATAACGGATAACTCTCTACTTTGAATAGGGAATCACATTAGAATGAATTTCGAATAAGCTCTTGGACATTTGGCGTCTGTTTGTTTGTGTTGTTTCGAAGTCACTGATGTGATTTAGTCATTTATTTCGAGTAACGGAAGAGGATGTTCCGCAAATATTATTCGAATGGGAGTTGAAATCTGATGAGGAACTACTAACGAAATTATATCTATTTCTCTAAGAAAAAGGTCTCCAGAAATTTGTATAGTGAAAAAATTTAAATAATGATGATATTATTAGGAATATTTTAATGATGTGATATCACCATTTTGATAATAATCTGTTGAATCTGTAGCTTTTTTGTGCATGAGTGCATGAGTCTAATAGTGCTTTTTCATTATAGATTTTCATCATCAAGTATCGGTTAGTTTCTACTTTTTTTTCATTCACGAAAGATGTCCCACAAATATATCATCTACTATTCACGTTGAAATATGCCCAGTAATGATTGATACAGTATCCCTATCATAGGCGTGGGGAGGTACGGGCATCTGCCCCCCATCCTTTAGAAGAGCGGTCGTTCGCTGGTGGGCAGACGTTCTGACGAGTTCCATAGCTTGCACAGCTCAATATAATTCTAAACATTGTTTTTATCACAACTTCCAGTGCTCATGTGAAACTCATATGTTGAAAATAACGTCTGAAAATATATAATCAAGGATTTTCTTTGCCTGCACCCCCTATATACAATCCTGGCGACGCCCTTGTCCACTGGTATTATTCAATCAGCGAATCGTGAACGATAGGATTCGGTCACCACAAGCCATATAAAAAACACTGCGCAATCCTGTCAGTTAATGTAAATTAATAACTCTACAATTCAATTTATTTCTGTCTTCCATACACTACTACTGTACCCAGCAATGTAAACATGAGATCTAGTAAGCTATGAATGCAGCATGCTCTCACATTGTAGTTCGGAACAAGTGCACATCGGGTTCGCTGGGTCATTGCCGGTTCCGCGCTTAGTTTTTGTGTCGTCTTATTTAACGAGTGACCCATCGAGTGAATTGTTAGTGGAATAGTTATTTATTGAGTATATTGCACAACGTCTTAGCATGATCGACTGATTTTATAAACAAGCTTTTCCGTGGGAGGTTTACCGAAGTGTCAATAAATGATTGTTGGGTGCAGGTACAAGTTCCGTGAGAAATAATGTGCATGTTTTGAGTTCGGAAATATAAATGAATATACGATGAAAAATGAAAATATGCTGATTATCAGTGTCCCCGGAATTTACATGTAATTTTTTGAAGTCTATTTTCGTTAATTTCTCAATCAAGGTGGTGTTAATCAATTGGGAATGACATGTTCTGAGTTCTTGTAATATTTGAGTTCCTGCTCGAAGAAATTGCATAAGTTATAAACAAATTTGTGAGAAACAGGAGTGTTTTTTGTTGCAGAAAATCGAGATGTCTTGCAGATATTTGAAATAGAAAAGAGAATTCATTGAAAGGAGAAAGTTTCATAAAATAGATTCCCAACACCCCAAACTGTACTGCTAATGGATTGTTGGAAGTTTCCGGGCTTCGGAGCCGTGATCCTTTTTCTTCTTTGCTACGAGGCAGCCTCGCAGCAGAGAAGGATACTTCGACCATTGCCGCATTGCCTTTGAGAATGTCTGCCACAGATGCAGACGAAACGTCAGGCCCAAAAACCTGCGGACCACGGCTCAGAAGCCCGGAATCTTTTAACAATTCATCACTTGCCAGCCGTGAAAGTCTACAATCTACTGCTTATATTCATAAGATTGATTCATTAGTAGAAAAAGAGCTGAAAACGGTTAGTAATACTTCCGAAAGCGTTGCTTCTCTTATGCCCCAATCGAAAGAAAATCTTATTTTCAATTCAGAGAATATGACTATAGTGAATTATTCCTGCCAATTCCGCATTATTTTTGCTTTTGTTAGGTGGGGGAATTAACGATTTGAAAATTCACATGAAAACCATGATATTTTTTTAACTGAAAACCTATTATCGATATATTTTCTTGAGTCTATTGTTGGAAGTCTCAAGAACAGATTCCTTCTTGGAAAAAATGAAAATGTTGATTCTTCCCTTTTTATGAACAATTCGAAAAGTCGAAGTGAGCTATTAAACTTTGTTTTTCGTTTATTGCGATTGTTTCATTTTACAATCACGAAAAAGGACATGGATATAATTTGTTCAACTTTTTCACTCTAAATATTTGAAACATTTTCTTGAAGAATGTGTTTTTTATGAGATATTCAATTTTTTTGAGAATTTGATAATTGGGAATATGCATAAAATTTAAATTTGTCCCCAATATATTTTTTGGAATCTTCATTATCGTTATGTATGTAACAATTAAAAGGTAGTTTTTTCTTTCGGTTATTATTTGAACCCATAAAATATTACATCAAAATACAAGAATTAGGGAGGAAAATTCGAACTTACACAACACGTCACCATTGGTCGAAACGAAATGTGACGTTACAAGAGTGAATTAATCAAATCTTGATTTTACGTACGTAGAGATCAAAATTATGTTATATTTATGATGTATTCCGAATCCATAACACAGATTGGTATTCACGAATGCCCACAGCATAGTTTGTGAACTAGGTTCTGTTAGTGCGGACAAGCGAATTTTCCAGTGCAAAATAGCAAATGGAAAACTAACTTCTGACTAATTTACACCGAGATACATATAAATATAGTACACTTACGTTAATATGATCTTCACAATAGTATAAACACGATTTTGGAGATAGATTACTCATTATCTTACACCATTGTTTTCGTACTTTCGTATCGCATGAAATACGAAAAACCACTTTATCGGGTGTATTTCTAAGGTGTTTTGAACTTTAATACCATGCAATTGAAACTGAAACGCTTAGTGTAAACAATCATGGGAAACGTCAGTCGACATCATCCAAAGCGCGGTCTAAATGGTCGCGTTTGAGCAGCTTAAATTCTTTCAATGTTTTGAATTTCACTTAGACAAATAGTTCGAATATTTCAAAGCTTATTTGGATTCTTCTCTCCGTCATGAAGATGTAAATGATTCCGACCTAACAAAAAAACATGCATATTTCCTATTGGTGAAAATAATGATTAAATATAAAAAAGCAGCCTTTTCCTCTTGTACCTACATCTTGTGTTCACCCAATTTCTCTACCAGGGGTTTCTTCTCTATTTATGATATGTTAGTGGGGCCAGGGGTTTGTTGTTTTGAATGTTGTTCCAACAGGATGTGTGATTTGTGCATGTTGTGAGTTTTAACTTTGAGGTGTATTCTGTCAATGTTTTTTTCTGATGAATTGTCTTGTATTCATTTTTTATTAATATTGATTCCAAAAAGTCAATCTCTTTATCATTTTATCTCTTTATCTTTTATAACGACCTTCGCCTGTAACATGGTACGATTAATTTGCCTTTCGGGTTAAATTTCACCACTATCGAAATGAAAGTTCCTGATCGTGGGTTTGAAGGTTTGTATCGCTATTCCAGACTACTATTCATCGTTCAATACGCTCATGTACAAAATAATGATTGATTTGCTCAACTCAACATAGACCTGTGAAACTAACATTTTTTTAATGATCTTGTAGATTTGAAAAAGTAACTATTCCTTTTGACTAACTGCAATCAATGAACACTCATTTCAAAAGATATCAAACCCATGTCGAGATAAGAGGAGTTTGAAGAACAGCCGTAAAAACTTCTTCGGAGGAGTGAAGAGAATAAAACCGACAAGATCAAAACCACATGGAAATCAAGCAGAGTGTTCAGTCCACAGATAACATAATATTTTTTGTAGAAGAAATAGTGGTGGAAAACGAAAGAAAAAGTTCACCAAACGTTTCTATTTCTGAAAGGAAATCTTCAAGAAAATCAAACTGACATCTGACACCTTAATCCACTCTAGAAATTTGAATGTTTGAAATAAATATATAACATTTTTTGACAAGATACAACATGATGAAATCAAGGAGAAATATTTTCCTCAAATCTTTTCTGGCAATCGGTAACATTTGTATTTTCAATTTTCTCCGAATTGTATTAAAAATTGTCCATTGACTGTTGAAATCATTGAACATTGAACATTTTGAAAGGTAACACGAGGAATCAATTTCTTTGGTTGCTGAAATTGTAAAGTATGCACTTCAAATGTGGTGAATGTTTATGCCATCTCCAAAAATAGCTTTTATATAAACGGAAATTCGATACCAATAACATATAGTGTTCATCTCTGTTTATATCATTAGGATCTCGCCAAGTTAATGAATATTCTAAAAATAACGTGAATGTATTCGAACAGGATTTATGATTTACATCAAACAAGAAAGAAAGATTCCAGATAAGACAGTATATGTTTTGATGGGCTGGTATGCAACAGAGCTCGATTTCTCCGATGTGGGTGTTTTTTACAGGTCCACACGAAATGGAAACCCTGTAATGCCTCAAACACCATCGTGTGAACCTCTAAGAAGAGAAGATACAAATCAGCATTGACGTTGAATTTTAGAGAGTTGAAAGCCTTGATGAAACCTTCTTTCTTTAATGATATATATATATATATATATATATATATATATATATAGGAAAGTAACTCGTGACTGATTAATAATAATAATAATAATAATATTGCTTTTATTGAATAGGTAGCAGTTACATAGCGATAATGAACACATCCAAGAGTAGCACCTATTCAATGGCAGAGTTCAAAATGCTTGTTCTAGGAACGAGATTTTGCTCTTCCACTCAACCAAAATAATGATAATAATGAATATGTAGTGAATCTTTTGGGGTTGCAGTCAGTTGTGTTGGGCTATATCACAAAGAAAACTGTTTGTTATTCGTCAAGCTTTCGGCAATCTTCATTGCCTTCCTCAGGACGTCTAGAATACATAACAATTTATCATATGATAATATAATGGAATGGTTACTTACTAACGTGAGATTGAATTATAAAAAAGAGGCAAAAATTGAACATGAAAATATGAAGGTGACGTTTAAATGAATTTAGACATATGATATAATTTCACTTCTATTTCGACTTTTCCACCGTAATCTAGAAGTGAAATTATCATATATCTATATATATATATATATATATATATATATATATATTCATTAACGCCTATATGAGAATCCGACCTTGTTGAAACTGTCGAACCCCATGTAGATTGGTTTGATATATATATATATATATATATATATATATATATATATATATATATATATATATATATATATATATTCAACTATTTCTCCTGCAAAAAAATATGTTATCTGTGGACTGAACACTCTGCTTTATTTCCATGTGGTTTTGATCTAGTCTTTATTATTCTCTTCACTCCTCCGCAGGAGTTTTCACGGCTGTTTTTCAAATTCCTCTTATCTCGACATGGGTTTGATAACTATTGGAATGACAGTGTTCATTGTTGATTGATTGATCCATTGCTCGCACAAGTTTCGTACCATCAGCTTCCACAATCATTCCATCAAACCTGGATAAAATAATTTAAATGTTCATTCGTTTTTGCGATTTACCGATATCTCTTCTTTCCTTGTAGTACGTTATAATAACATTGTGCTGTGAACTTTCACGGGCACTTCTTATCTGATGGAAACTATTATTTGGCAAATCGTTGAAATTTCACAGTCCTTGTACCTGACGTTCAATGGTTCAATTTGCATTCATTTTATCATAAACAATATACAGTTGTACCGACCACAGTAGTCGTATCGAATCGTATCATGCTACTACGTTGTTGCAATATTACCAGCGGAGAATTTCGTACTAATAAACATTGAATCCACCAAAAGGTTAAGCAAACATCTCAGATAAAAATGACGAAATGCTTCAACATATCTCGACATTTCAATCACAACTTAATGTTCACACTGTACTCGAATACATAGAGATGGCGAAGTGATACTAAATCTTGAACAGAAGTGCTTCGTAGTGAGGTGATAATTGAAGGAAGGGACGAATGAGTTTGAAGTGTTGTGGGAAAGTTTAGTGGGCCGCTATGGTCAACGCACCGATGGAAAAAAGTGAACAGAAGGTTTCGAAGAAGGATAAGAAAAGGGAACTAACAAAACTCGAAGTGGAGGCCATAAAAAAGGTACTTGGTTATTCGTTACTAACTCAAATTATTTTTAACTCTCAAGGCCTTGGTAATAATCCACATATGCATACTTACATAATTTATTTATGACGTATATTGTAATGCGGAAATAAATGGATGAATTTTAATTTCATTGCACGAATTGAGTGGACAATGGTGCAATGAATGAATCGAACTCACAACTATTTCGAGCTCGATTTCGAGTTAATAAAATGAGTTGATCTGTTTGAAAAATATTAGCAAGAATATTTGCTTCTTCATTATATCTTTTTTATATATATATGCACATTCACACGCAAGAGAAGCCCTGTAATGTTCGAAAACACCGCGTGAATCAAGGAAACGAATTAACATTCACTTTGAATTTTTGACGTTTGTTAGCCTCAGGAAAGATCTCTTTCGGCAAGGAATTCCTAAGCTCAGCTGTTCTATTGAAAAAAGATCCCTGAGCAAGAGAGGTTCGACAGGTCTTTAAATTCACAACGAAGGGGTGAGAATTCTGTACTCCTCGAGTCATCCGTGTAGATATTGGCAAGGGTGGAACGATTGATAACAATTCAGAAAATCATCGAGTGTGAAAATATCTTGAGAAGAGAGACAAGTCTCCGACCTTCTACGATGTTCCAATGAAGTGAGTGAATCTGTGAGAGAAGAATCACCAACAAGACGGTTTGCCTTACTCTGAATAGAATCGAGAAACCTCAATGAATGTTATGGTGTCGAACTCCGCACATGAGAACCATATTCCAAAACAGATCGTTTCTGAGTCTTGTAGATCATTAGAGGCTGACGAGAAGTGAAGTATTTCTCTGCACGAAATAGGAATCCAAGTTTCTGGGAAGCACCGTAAGCGATCGATCTCACATGGTTTTCCCATGAGAGATTATCACTGATCATAATTCCTAGCATCGAGATACTTGACTTTCTTAGCTTTCCTTGAGGAGAGACTTTCCTGGATTTTCCTAGCATCAAATTCCAGAAAGTTCATGTTACCCTATTCTATTATTGTTACCAAGTCATCGTTAACTTTATTGACATGAATGTTTCCTTGAATTTTTGTTTCTCATGCTGGTGTAGGGACTATGGAAGAGAGACTAGTATGAAGTGTACTGTCGTCCGCAAAACTATGTACTGAACAAGATGTCAATAGAAATTTTCGATATTATTCAAGTTGATACGGCTATTGCTCAGATCCAAAATATTATTTTGTCCTGAAGCTTTTCGCCTCACTATCTATAAGATGTAGCAGGATGTGGAATTTGACACATATATTTCTAGGCCACGGATTTGGCCTGTCATTTTGATTTTTGACAGATGCTTCATGAGAGAAAAGAACTTTTTTTATTCTCACGAAATTGAGGCAAGAGAAGTAGAAAAAGAGAAAATTTGGAATAAAAACATTGGGAGAGTGGAATTGCTACTTCCATTTCTCTCTTTCAAAAACAACTTGAGAGATATAGATACATTATAAAGTGATCAATATTTTCACCCGTAGGATCTGATAGAAATATTATTTTCATGCGATGTCCAAGTCCCCGTCCACGTATCCTATTTCTGTTCGGATGAAAGCAGATGATTACAAGATGATAAGAGAACTTTTATGAAATTTGTATTATTCCATCAGGCATTATTATCATATTGTATTAGCCATTAAACTGTTCTGGTTCGAAAAATATACTTTCTTTAATTAAATTTGACTTTACAATCAGTGCGAATCATCATTGATCAGATTTATAAACAGTTCAGTTTCATTATAATTTTCCTTGTGGCGATGATATTTCCAAATAGGACCCAACATAATCTCTCTACACGCCTCTTTAATGCATTTTTCAACTAATGTAATCAGTTCAACAGTTATCGTCGGCTGATTGGGGCCAAATAATGCACCGGTTCCATAATGGTCAAACGACATTTTCAAAAAATGGCTTTTCCTTTCTCATTTAAGAAAAAAGTGTGTTGCATGTTTGTAGAATATAATGCTATGACTTTCCGATTCGACTCACCTGGCATTCTTCAGACCAGTGATTAATTACCATGACCATGGTATGAAAAACATACGCATCATCCACTTCCTTTAGACCTTCGATATCCATCAATTGAATTGGCTGATACTTGATAAAAATCCGAGTCAACGCAAAATATTATATTTTCCTGTATGATCCCTCTATGACTCTCACAACAATAATGTTGTTCTTGAAAACGACCCACTACGAGTTACATTCGAGTGAATTAGGATTATAATTTTGCTGGTCCCATTCCGTGGATTAGTATTGACTGTCCTACAAGTATTCGGTGAAATGATTATTGTGAGCCACAGTCTGGGGGTAACAGAATTTTTAAAATTTGGTGTTTGTCGTCCAGCCACGAAGCCAAAGTGGTTCGAATTCCACTTCATAAACTGTAGTTCCCGGGTATCTTTTGCTTGCACAAGCTCTCTTAGTATCAATTCTGGAACTTGTATAATGACGTGTTTTTTGATATTGATTTGATTTTTTCGATAAATGTATACACAGAATAGTATATCTGACCTAGAGTGGAGAATGTTGCGTATTTTTCTGGCACATTCTCAATCTCGGTTCAGGTTGAGATGTTGCCGATAACATTGATCCTGTAGAATGTTGGCCAGAATCAACAAGAAAGATAACTTTCACTTAACATATGAGTCGATTTCGATAATAAAGATGGCTCATCGGTTCAGAATTTGTTTTCCATGGCAGGAACTCCACAATCGAGTTCTTCTGATAGCTCATTCAATTCAAAACATTTTTGATGAAATGCGCTTTCTTCATAATATGAAACGTTTTACAGAATTTTCTAACCTCGCTTTCCACAAAAACGATGGCCTAATTGATACAGAATATTTCCTTTTGAAAATCAATCGAAAGACTTAAACGAAAATTTCTCTTCGAACCAAATTTCCAACTCAGATATTGTGCGCAAAGGGGATTTATAGGTGTGTATTGGATTTTACAGTGCCTCGTACTGGAAGAACTCACATAACGCTCTCATCTCGTTCGACATTCCAAGTTACTTTAAAAAAATGCTGGATTCTTTCGACCTGCATCATATATGAGTCGTCTTAGGGTATATGACGCCATGTATTCTGAAGAAAATGCTTCTCACCCATAAGATGTTTTGTAATTTAGGTGGTGAGATAGAATATTTGTTAATTGTTGGTTTCTGTAGATCGATCCAAGTATGTAAAATTTGCTCTCACTTGTCGATACTACAGAGGTTGAATTTCTATTCTGTGCACTTGTCTACAGTCTGTGATACATTCTATTTTGTTGTATAGTTGGGGCAACAACCACTACATGAATTAGGCGCAATAGTTTATGGTTCATAAACGTATGCTGCTGCCTATTTAAACTGGTTTATGTAATCTGTGGTGATACAAAAACATTTACGAATGATAATGATTGTGAAAAAAAAATGTTTTTCTTCGAATGATAGCAAATATTGTTTTTGCAGACACATATCAATCAGCAAAGTATTACTTTTTCCGCCTACGCAGCAAAGTAGAGACTCTACTGCTCAGACAAAAAAAAACTTTGCTGCTTGATATGTGTCTGGAGAAGTGAGTATTTCTAAGTTGCCACCACTGTTCATAATGTTGTCAAACTATAATTACTATGAACATATACATTTTCATAGCAACCAACCATTTCAACATTCGCGATTTCTATTGAATTTTGTTTTGATTTATCACTACAGGAAATGCAAAAAATTGTGAGAATTGTAATGATTCGTAAATACAATATCCTACAAATATCATAATAAACAATCGGAAAAAAATTAAATGTTCAACTCGGCAGTAACATAGATTGTCTGCTTTGAATTCCTATAAGTCGCGGCAGTCAATATACTACTACTTTGCTGCCTAGTGAAACAAATAACTATTCAGTCCTTTTCCCTCCATTTTCACGATTCTGATTCAATAATGATATTTCTTTAAATTTTCAATTCTTTTTTCAATGATGTTCAAATAATGAGAAAACTTTCGAAAATGACAATTTTCTTTTAATTTCGGCCAATTCAGTTTATGGAAAAGGAGGTTCAGTACTGTAACGATGGTTATATTTTGAATTTGTACTAACTATATATCCCGTAGTTTGATATATACCACCATGTGTATTGCATGTGATTTATGGAATATAAAATTTTCATTCATGTTATTGTTATTGAGAATGATCAGTCATGAATAGCAAAATTATATGGAATCCCTGAGAATGACCTGGATGTGTCATTTGTGATTTTCCTTGAAACCAATGTTTTGTATAAGAAAGATATAACGAAATAAAAACCTTTATGTCATTTGCAATTTCAACGATCGCTGAAATTTTTTTTATATTCTGAGGTTCAAACATTACATATATATAAAACTGAATAGGTTATTTGAAAACAGAACAAAATTCATTTTGGATCAGTGAAGCAAAAAAGAAGAAAAAGGAATCAAGCACTTCTTCCGCAAGCTGAAATGATTCTAATTTGTTTTTGCTTATTACATATAGAGTTTCTCATGGAGAAACAATAAATGTTTCACTTATGGCAAACAAAAAATTTTTGAAATCCGAAAACGGTAAATTTTGATGGAAATGAATATTCTGTATGAATTTGACAATCGTTTTTGTGAAAAGCAATTTGAATTCTCAATTCTTTTTTTCTTATATCTCTCTCTGAAACAGTTCATCGTATGAAAACTTTGCAAATTCAATGACGTATCAGAAAAGTCATATTTTAACTTGAAACAAATGAAGGCATACTGTTCGAGATGGCACGAGGTGGGTCAAAACTTGACTGAAGGTGACAAAAAAATTCAATGAGAATCAACGTATATGCCCAGTGAGATTGACTATAATTTGCTGGGTCGACTGTTTGGCAGTATACTATTATGCGTTCTACGTGAAAATCAATTTCATAATTTTTCTGAGAATGATCACAGACTAGATTTGCATTTGACATTCCCATAATACTGATCAATAAACGAGGCATACTACCCCATGTTATATCACTCCTACTAAATCACTCATGAACATTTAAAAAAATGCAATATTTGTCAATTTTTCACACTATGCTATTTCGAAGTAGGTAGGTAAGGAATGAATATTTTATGATTTCATCGAAATCAGTATATCTCAAAACTGTAGTCTTGAATATTCTGATTCCAAGTTGGGCGAAGCCGACTCTAATTCAACAATTGTATAGTTACAATAATCGGTCAATATGTCTGAAATATTTGAATGAAGCAAACCACAGTTGTGAGCTACTCAGTTACTCAAAATTCAGGAAATAACAATGTTCAACTTTATTCAAACCAAATAAAAATCTCATCTACAGAGCAGCAGTTCTCTTTAAGAATACATTTCTTCAGTTTTCTCTTAGAAACACGATGATTTGCCGAATTCTCAATATCATCGGGGAGATGATTATAGCATTTGCACCATATGTATTCAAAACTCATTTGGTATAGAGTGAAATGGGTAGTAATTTTGTCGTCTCCCTAGTGTTGCAGATGTGAAACACGACTTGCCATGTAGAAGGGTTTGTTTTTATAAATAAAGGAACATGTTTCTATAATAGAATGTATGATACCGTTAACATTAAAATTCTGATTTTTTTTTTCAAATACTCGAATCTGTAGAAGATCTTCTGAAACTCAATCCAGCCAAAGTCCTGCCAAAACTGATAACGTTGTTATAGTTGGAGAGCCCACGATGCTAAATCGGGATTTACTCGAGCGTCATAGAGACCTATTGGGTTGCGAAGCTCAGATGATAAAAAAAATGTTATATAATGTATACCTTTTCATCGGTGGGGGGAGCGGCTATAGACTTTCAAAAATGTAAAAAAAAAACTGTTTCATGGACATACTCGAGCGCGTCAGATATTGATATCATCTTTGTCCTACATATTTTCAAAAATGTACGTATATTAATCTGATTGTTTCCATGATGGGGGTGGCCGTACGTAAGGGTTGAAATTGAAAATAATTTTTTTTCTCGAGCGCGTCAGATTTTCTGAGGGGATGTTGAGTAAAAAGTAAAAAAAAGCTTTTATATACTCACCTGACGGTTTGGATGTGACGTAGACTCGCGGCCGTTATCAGAATGTGAAGAAAATTCGTCATTTTGAAATATACAAGCGCGTCAGATTACGATATATATGGTTCATCTTTATACCCTAGACTCTAGACGTTGCAGTCTCATAATCTGACGATTATCTGGAGGAATTCGCCTATTCTGCCAATTTGAATTCTTTCGCAAATTCTTTCAAATCATTGAACTCAATCAATTGAAAATCTCAGGAAAAAGCTTTCAAATAAAATAAGTGTATGTTTTTTTTAGTAGGATACTTGTATATATAAGGGAATAATTATGAGCGATTAAATGTTGAAAATTTTAAAACGTTGGATATTCCTGGTTAACAATATCATGCCACCAACGAGTATGTGTGATCAACTGTCATGGCATCATGGCAACATCATGCTGCATGCATTAAACTTTATGAATTTTTATTATTTCGACTTGTGGACATCGTCAGATTATATATTTTTTGCAATTCTTGAAATTTTCCCTCCAAAATAAACGTCATCTCGAGAATGTCGAGATGACAATTTTTTTACAACTTTGTAGCCCTTCTCATTCTCTAGGTCACTCTCGAATTGTCAGAGTAGTGGAATATACACGTTTCAGGATGTAACTAACTCACCCTACCTCAAACTGACGCGATCTAGGATTTCAGATGATCAAATTTTCTTACTAATCTGATCCTTTATCCTTGAAAGGCGGCCATATATATATATATATATATATATATATATATATATATATATATATATATATATATATAGATGAAATACGGTTATCAATATATTTTCAATAAAACACATAATATGACATATATGAGCATAACAGCCTCCCCTCAGTTTTAACATAAAATGTTCATGCTGATTGAGAATCTAAGATGATGCCCAAATCGACAAAGCATAGGGCATCACTTCTTTCTCATTATCTCTGAAGATAATAATTTCTCGTACTATAGACTTTTGTCAGTTTTGTTCGAGGTTTTGTTCATTCGTAACATTTGTTGTGACCACATTGTAACTTGTTGGTATACATTCAAATTTTCATATCATATGAGTCTCTTTCAACAAGGTCCCAGAACACTCCGAATCCGAAAGATCAAAGGTACCGCCTTCGAGTTCGCATTATGGTTGTTTACCATTCTTTGACATAATGGATACGTTCATAAATATTTAATCAATATTGAAATGATGAATATAAACAAATCATAGTCCATTTATTTTCACGGTATATTTAACATAACTTCTACTTCTGAGAATTGTTGAGAACATTCTCAATAGTTTTTTCAAAAAGCCTACGGAGATGACGGCAATCATATGATTTTTGAATTCGATACTTGCGACTTTCGAATTAATATGTTCAGAAAAACTCCGTGTTACCATTATCACAAAGTAAGTTAGTTGACAACTACTTAATTCCAGAGAACTTTATTTCCCGAGGATGATAAATCAATCAAAATCATAAAGGGATGATCATAGTCGAAATCATAAGTCCTGTTTTTCATTTCTAATTCAAGATTTGGATGATTATGATTAACTTTTATGATTACACTTTTTCGATAAAAAATTGATGTTTTTTTTCGAAAATGTCGATTTTTCATCCCAGTATGCCATGTAAATAGGTACGTCTCTTGATGATAATAATAAAAATGAGTATTTTGAACGAATCCAAGCAAAATAGTGCCTGGTGAGTTTTTTTGAAAATCGTGTTGATTTTTCATCCTAGTGAGCTTTATGATTTTTTTCTGAAAAAAAAAAGAAATTTGTTTCATCAGCAAATACGTCATTTGGATTTTTACAGGAAGAGGAATGATCATTTTCTGTATACGACTCCAAGCGACAAAAATATGGAGTGCCCAAACTTGTGTTGAAGGCACTGGAGTCCATTTCGAAGATATTTTATAGAAATGAAAATGAATTTTATTTTATATTTTGTGCTCTGTCGGAGCTTCATCACATCTTTTTGTGTAATCCGCTTATTCTATGTATCTATATGTGGTTGAAATTTATCACATGAGTTGTGAAACACCCTGTATATTTTGAAAATTTTTTGACTTCCACCTTTACAAAATTGTTACTATAGACCGGGTGGCAGTGACTGATTTTTGGACCAATTTTTACTGTCTAGTCTGCCTTTGAAAGAGGAAATATTTGAGATCAAAAGAAATTATCATCTCAAAGTATATCGAGACTGGTATCTTCATGTTGAAACTAGAATTAGTGTATTTCAAGGTCAAACGCAATTTTGATGGACGAGCAGGCCCCATTGAAACCATCTTTCTCTGATATAATCTTTCATTCCAGACCTAAAATTGAAATGAAAACAAATATTTTTACGAACTGCATATCTGCAACTAAGGATACAACTAACAACAATACATTATTTGATCTAGCAGCAATATATAGGGTGACCCAAAAGAGCATATTTGCTCGATATATCAATGACGCCAATAGATATGAAAAAAGAAATTCATAGGAGCTTATACGGCCCCAAGAAAGTGGAACAAATTTCGTGGGTTCGAACCCCCACAAGAAATAGCGCGTATGGGTAGACTCACAAATCTCTTTGTGAATCAGGCACCGAGCGAAACTTTTCTCTTGGTATGCTCCAGATTGCCTGATAGCAATCAGATGGATATATCCAGAGGTTAGATGATAGTGACAACGGCACAATTCCAATTAATGTATATCCAAATCACTTCAATTTGAATCTGAATACCATTTTCTATATGAATGCATCAGCGGTATTCTGTTTTTACGTTCTTGAGTCACTTTCTGATACACATTTGAGAGGTTTTTCGTCTCTCTCTCTCTCTCTCTCAACACAGTTTCATTTACTTATTTATTTTCTGAAAAATGGGTTGGAGGAATCACCTGATAATGAAGTTCAACGATACAAATCTTTCCAAATTGATATACCAGGGTCGCAGAATAAAAATCACAAGTTCATAAGAATCACAAAATTCGCGAAAATAAAACAAAGTACAAACTTAAACAAAATTCGCAAAATGGAAAAGGCGTACGAAGATGTATTGTGTGAAATACATCAAAATTGCAAAACTCGCAAAATCATAATAATATCTGGGTACCTAATACATAAATTCGGAAATTGGTGATCTAAAACTAATGGGTTATATATCAGAGTTGGCAACACTGATCGTGTGGTGTATATGACTTTTTGAACTATACTGGACAGAGTTTGAATGGATCGTCAGTGAGTTCAAAATCAATATATAAACTAATGAACTATGAGATTGGAACCTTTGATGTTGAAGTTTACACTTTTCGTAGAAATCAACTACCCTAACGCGAAACTGATATCATTTGCACTTGACGCGCGTGTCGCAAACAAGTTTAGTAACTTAAGGAGAAGAAAACTGATACTGTGTCTGATTTTAATTGATATATCGCATTGAAGTGGCACCGAGAGCAATGAGAGAGGATATTTTCCTACTAGGCTCATTTTCATTCGTCTGTAAACGGATGATAGTTCGGTTTTATTTATACGCAGTCCAGTGTTCAGATAATTTTATTGAAATATATTATTGGACGGTGTTTACATCGGCTGATAGAGAGCGTTGAACGAAATTGTATCGTTCAGCGGTTCTCAAATTCTTACAAATTTTTATTCTTTGTGTTTATTATCTTCAATATTCACAATTCATACGATGAGATTGAAACCTCTGGTGTGAAAATCAAGACTCTCTAGAGATCAATTTCCCCAACACTGATCTGGTGTATCTTCAGATTAGAGCTAGCTTGATTCCAAGAAGTAAATTGACGTCCTTGGAATATAAGCAATTTATATAAAATTGTTGAAAATCAGCAGGTTTTGAAACATTACACATCATTTGCCGAACTCAAATTCGAAACTCATTGTGATATTTTTGTGAATTGAAACACCCAGACAACACGTTATGGAAATGGCACCAAACGTGTTTTTTTGTGAAGCAATTTTTCGAGAAGTCATTGCTATATTTTGTTATCAGTCAGATGTTTTTCATTGTACTGTTGGTGAGGAAAAAACTGACGAGACGGAAACTGTTATTTTCATCAATAGATGTTATGTAAGGGAAATCTTCTGGAACCCGTATTCGTGATACCGGATACAATCAAAGTTGATATACTACACGAATAAGATGCTTACAACAGAAAAATAGTTTGCTTGTATGTATTCAACAATGTTCTTTGCCGAGTGGGATTGGTTCGTTATTCCATTGACTACATTATCAACTCCATTGAAACCTGTTGCTAAGAAAAAATTAAAAATGGAAAAAACTTAATGAAATTACCAATCGAATAATAATGCAATCGAATATAATATAGATAACAGACTCAAAAAAAATCAAGTGAATGAAAAACATTCCAGCATTTGTTCACATTCCTTTATATTTCTATATTTATTTATTTGAAAATTTTTCGACTCTGCCATATCATATTCGATATCATACTTTCAATTTTATTGTTCGACCAAAAATACATTTCAACGTTTTTTTGTTTGGATTTGATGCGTTATTATTCGAATGGTGATTTCATAAGATTTTCTCTTTGTATTTTTCTCTTAGCAACAGGTTTCAATAGAAATAATAATAATAGAGATAATGGAAGTCCGAACCTATACCACTCAGAAAGACAGTTGACTCAGAAGCTCATGTAACGATACGTTAATTGATTTCATTCAACAGTAATGAAACTGTAACAATCATTGCGTGATCATATGGAATTCTACCTCAATGGTAACCTTCGGAATCTAGTATAGTGAATTTATTCGATCAGATTGAGACAGTTGGAACTATTTTGATATGAAATGAGTCAAGGCTGATGAGATGGTCAGCGCTATCACAATGACTTAGAATAACGGTACGAATGATAATACCATACTTGTGTTCCTGTCATTATTCGGTTGACGGCTCCCCGACTGTCACTCTATAAGATTTATTTTGGCTCACACTAGATTCATACTTCACCAAATGAGTCAAGTTTCTTGACGGAGCTGATAAATTTATTTGGTGAATGATCTTTCAGGTGCGAGGGCAGAATTGAAACTCTTTCAAACATTGAATCCTTATTAAGACGGCATGGCTTTGCGGAGAACTCTTTCGAAGTCAGTTTTTCATCGAGGATGATGCATAGATGTTCAAAAATATGTGCCCCGTCCCAATAATTAAAAATCAATTCCGACAGTTGTATCGCGTTCCTTCGTGGTATCAACCAGGGAAATCTATTGAAGTAAAAAAGGGCAGATTTTCAATCTACCCCCTCAGCAACTTCTCGTATATCTCAAATTTGCATATCAAACAAATTCAGTTCTTGTATTTTTTGATAGTCAAATCCAAGATATTTGAAAAGTTGCTGACTAATTGAACGTGTGCAATTTAGAAGAAACTGTTTTGATCAATGCAGAAACTTATCGAGGTAGATTAACGGGGTAAGAAGGTAACCTGCACAAGCTTGCAGCCCCACTTCTCTCCTGTTGAGGACATCAAGCAGCCTGTCTATCAGAAACGATCATAGAAGGAAAGATAGTACTCCCAGGGGCAACCCCTAGGGACTCGATCTTCATCTTGAGGAGTGTTGTTGTTGTTGTTGTTGTTCATCTTGTGGTAGCTGTTTTGTTTATGAGAATGAATGATTTCTGAGAAGCTGATGCAGTTAATCGTAGAGACGCTTCCCCTTTACCGTACTTAATTTACTTTCGGATCGGTTACGGGGAGTGCATCCATCTTCGCTAGAACATAATATCACCAACTTAGCAAATCGAGCTCGAAGAGAGTAACGGCATTCAACGTTCGATTTGTTTGCATGCCCTTTGGATTGCACAACACGTCCGCCACGTGGCAACGTTTTCTTCATAACCTGTTAGTTTTTACAGTTTGTATATTTAGATGACATTATCGTAGTTTTTCGTGACTTTGATTCCCGAATGAATGCAGTGGAACAAGTTCCGCGGCAACTTTTGAGGAGAGAGTTGAAATATCTGGGTAACTCGATCAATAGGGATGGAATGAATACTGATCCATCTGAAATTGAGTCGATGTTGAAATGCTCAACACCTAAAAATCTCGAATAAATTTGTCGATTTCTTGGGATACTTTCGTGGTAACGACGCTTTATTCATTCAAATAATTTCCTATTCGAACAGTAGCGCTCACTCAGTTTACACGTTATAACGCGATTTTTAAGGGTGTCAAAGTGAGCGCAATATTTCGACCGTATAAAATAAGGTTCGGTATCCAGAGTGATTTTGGCGTGTCCATATTTCCGAAAATGATTATTACTATAGTAAGAAGCATCATTACTGAGATTGGTAGTAGTTTCTAGCTGATAAGTAGAGGGGGGAGATAAAGTTCTGTCGTATTTAAGTCGGGCAGTAATAGCGCAGGAGCATTAATTCTGGATTACTGAGCTCGAGAACTTTGCCGTTTTATTCTGGATCGGAAAATATCTAGCTCGTGTTGAACGATTGCATTTCGAAGTAATTACCAATCATTTCCGAATCTTCGCGAAATTGCGATTTTGATTTCATTTGGAAATTTTGTTTAGGAGGTCAAAATACGTAAGTTCCCGCAAACCGTTTTTTTTATCTGTGTGTGCCCGATAAACTGAATTTTACCAAACATAGTATATAACACCCCATCTATTGATTACTATTCTGTTAATCAATCCAATTAAAGTACCAATAATAATTCCCCTGAAAACACAGCGATGAACATACATTGTACGAATACAAATTTTCATGCATCAGTACCATTTATTGAAGAAATCCCCCTGGATCATTTGAAATTTCCAAGTCTTTCTCAGAACACAAGAAAATGCATAAAAAACTGTATTACCTCCCAACAAAATATTTTCAAAATTAAAAGACAAAACACCGTGTATCATCTGTTCAGATGAAGTAAGTATATAGTAAACCTGGTCGAGATTGTACTGAAGAGTAAATAGGACAAACATCCAGGTTATTGAAGGATCGAAAAATAGCAGTCGAACGTGATAGCAGACTGCGCCCAGAGAGATATCAATTGAGTGAGCATGTCTTTAATGAAGGGCACTGCATGGATTACAGTACTGTTAAAATTTTATCTACAGAAAAAACACTGCCAAGGCTCTTCGTAGAAGTGGTCTATATCACTCAATCAGAAAAATCGTTGAAAAATAAAAACAGATTCGAAGCATCTCAGTAAAATATATTCTTAATTGATTTTCATGGATAAATCGAATTGAAATGAAGATCAAATTGTCCAATTTCCCCATATATATATATATATATATATATATATATTCAAATCTACCGATCATATTGTGGTATTTTTTCAAGATATATACCAAACATTCTGATTCCCTGAAGATGATATTCAATAATATCGAAAGCTTTAAATATATGATGTAAGAGTACACTCAGTTGCCTGCTGAAAATCCCGAATGTACATTAATCTGATTCATACTGTTGACAGCAATTAATATCAGCAATATCTCTATCAGAACATCAGACACTACTTGTGTCTCATCAAATTCACTTTTCCTGATGATTCCTGGTTTCTTAAAGAAATGGCTTCATTACATACACATATTTCAATGATAGCATGCATCATCCACGAATTTGGGTACTGAATAATGGATGGGTCCGTTTCGAAGACAGAAAAGTCGAATGTTTGGTATATTTGAAAAAGATGTGTTTCTTGCTATAACAGAAAATGTAACACGCTGTATATTCGAATATATTTTTCAAAAGTGGTTTCTCTACTACTATATAACTTTCATATTGACTTTCATTTGATATTTGTTACATTGTCGATATAACGAACTAACGAGCACTTTGGGGACAACCAATACATCAAAATTGTTATCCAATTCATCCATTCGAATGCCTTTTAAGATTCGTCATGTTCGAAAATGCTTTACTCGTGAACGAACTCACCTAATCTTCGAGGAACTTTTTTCTGGCTCGAAATTACAGTTGAGAAAGAACACATATTTCATTTTTGTTTGCCATTTAATAGTATAAATGAGCAATGTTTTCCACTGTCGAAATAATTTTCAGGAGGCAGCGTTCAGATACACCGATACCAGCTGGCGCATTTTCAATCAGAGCCGAAAGCAATCACCAGAATGTGTCAAGCATGAAACCAAAGATAACATCACCGAAACTGCCGGTGATGAATTGCTCCGTCCATCACAGCAGAATGGCAATGCTTCCAACTCAAACGAAGTCGAAGTGAAAACGAACGGAGCGATACCAAAGACGAAGGAACTTCAGATCAACGATGATGTTGACTGCTCGAGTAGCAACGTTTACGAGAGAATCAGAATTTCGAAATCGAAGCAGCCAGTTCAATTTGAGAAAGTGGAAGCAACTTACGAATCGGTCAGGAATCCGAAGGCAGTTATCTTGGTAAGGATGCTGTGAAAAGTACTAACACAGTTCCTAACCGTGACTAACACCAAGTGAAATAGTTCGATTCAATCAATATCAAATCAATACTATCTGGATCGACTATTCAATAGAAAGTTGTAGTTCTTTAGTTCACCCATCCCAACTTTACCTGAGCCCCACAAAATGATATTTGCCTTTGCACCGTATCTATCAAATACAACATAATTCCGTTAATATCAAGTCATTCCTGTGTGAATAAGTTGTTTTCAGAAATATCAAATATGTTCCAAACCATGTAAGTAATGTAAACATTTGAATGTATGATGTGTATCAATAGTAGAACTGATTTTCACATGTGATACTGGCAGCCAAAGCCGTCATACAAACGAACACATCGATACTTTCCAATATTCCACATTCATTAGTTGCACACTCATGGGCGCCGTTACAAAAAATGGTATGAAGGGCAAATTTAAAAAAAGAAATTATGCACTGAATTGAAATTAATATACTTTTGAACAATACTAGCGAGTGTGCTTTGAAAAAAAATGCGAAATCAAGTCGATGTCGTGTCTTACGCGGCGTATAGACTGAAAAATCTGAAATCCAGGGGGGGCGCCTGCCCCTCGCTCGCCCCTCCCCCCTTGCCCTCAAGAAAAGGCGCCTATGTGCACACTGAAATATCACCACTTTTTGTTTTGGAAACTTTCCATGCCAAAAAGTATTTTTTTAATGTGTCTCAACTCCTAATATTTCTGTTAATTGTGGTTCGACCAAGCAGTGTTGCCAGACTCAGCACTACTGAATTGTGATATGGTATTTTCACACTCCTCTCCGTAAGTCCTGACCTCTTGGGAATACTACCCATTTTCAATTCCAAATGAATATTTCCTTGAGTACTTCTCATACAATCATTTTCAGCTTTGAATGTCATACCTGTAGAATTCCGAATTCTGAATTTTGTGACTTCTGATTGGAAGAAGAAGTTTTAAAATGGATGTATTTAAAAAGTTGAAGCATAAAATAGGCATTTCCTATAGCCAATGTAAAGTGAATCAACTGTCCAAGTGAGAATAAGGTAGCAGAAAATGAAATAAAATTCGCGGTTCCTGCTCACAGAAAAAAAGAGTTGAAGTGAATCGAGAAAGCATTCTAAGTTTGTATTGATTATCATGAAGAATTTCCACACTTTCTCTAGACATCGATTACCCTTATCCCAAACTTTTTTTTTATATGCAGATCCACACGAAAGGGAAGCCCTGTGATGTTCGAAGAACACCGCGTGAATCAAGGGACAGGAGATACGAATTAACATTAACTTTGAATTTCTGAAGTTTGTAAGCCTCAGGAAAAATCTTTTTTTGGCAAGGAGTTCCAAAGCTCAGCTGTTCTAATGAAAAAAGATCCCTGTGCAAGGGAGTTTCGACAGGTTTCCAAATTCACAACAAAGGGGTGGGAATTCTGTACTCATCGAGTCATCCGTGTAGATATTACCAAAGGGAGAACAATTGATAACAAGTCGGAAGAGCATCGACCGTGAAAGTATCTATGGAAGAGAGACAAGTCTCCGGCCCTTTTACGATGTTTCAATGAAGTGAGCGAGTCTGTGAGCGAAGAATCACCAACAAGACGAATTGCCTTTCTCTGAATGGAATAGAGAAGCCTCAATGAATGTTTTGGTGCTGACCTCCACACATGAGAACTGTATTCCATGACAGGTCGTATCTGAGCCTTGTAGATCGTTAGAAGCTGACGAGAAGTGAAGTATTTCTTCGCACGAAATAGAAATCCAAGTTTCTGGGAAGCACTTTCAGCGATGGATTTCACATGGTTTTCCCCACGAGAGATTATCACTGATCGTAATCCCTAACATCGAGATATTTGATTTTGTAGGAATAGTTACTCCTGCCATCTGAATATTTGATGATGATAGATCAGCTTTTTTTGAGGAGAGACATGCCTGGGTTTTCGTTGCATCAAATTCCACCAAGTTCATGTCACCCCATTCTATTATTTTTGCCAAGTCGTCGTTAATTTCATCGATGTGAATGTTTCTTTAAATTTTGTTTCTCGAGCTGGTATGGGGACTCTTGAAGAGAAACTGGTATGAAGAGTACTGTCGTCCGCAAAACTATGTATTGAACAAGATATTTTCTCGAGCAAATCATTGATATGAAGCAGGAACAGAGTAGGCGCTAGAACTGAACCCTGTGGAACACCTGCATTTATTGGGAGAATATCATATGATACTCCATCAACGACCATCATACAGAAACCTATCAGACAAGAAATTCTTCAACAAAGCACACAACTGAGGAGGCAAACCATAAAACGGCAGCTTAGAAAGGAAACCCCGATGCCAAACTTGATCAAACGCCCTCGAAATATCGAGTGCAGCAGATATCGTTTCTCCGAATTTCTCGATTGATTGCTGCCAAATATGAGAAACATAAGTCAATAAGTCACTGGTTGATCTTCGATGGCGAAATCCGTATTGTCGTTCATCAATTATTCCTGATTTCTCTAGATATTTGATGAGCTTCATATTGATTGCTTTCTTCATGACTTTGATAATGATAGAAAACAATGCAATTGGTCTATAATTACAAGGTGAAGTTTTCTTCCCCTTTTTAGGAACTGGCTGAACTCTTGCTGTCCTCCAGGTCTTAGGAAAAATTCCCAGGTTATATGAAAGATTGAATAGTTCGCAAAGTACTGGTGTCAATTTGGAAGTACATACTTTCAGAACAATTGCTGGGATTCCATCAGATACGCAAGCCTTATTCGTCTTCAGGTCAATTGAAATATTTCTTATAGTTTGTTGATGAAAAATTATCTCAGGCATATGACTGTCGACAGGCGTGATATTCGGAGGATCTTTTCCCGATGAGTCCAGAGTAGAATTTCCAGCAAACATATTTGCAAATGAATTGGCATTTTGTTGGGCAGTGGTGGCTTGTGATCCATCTTCTTTAGTTGAAGGGGCAAATGAACTAAAAGTGAAATTTTTTCGACAGCTTTAGCAAATGACCAAAACGAACGAGAACCGTTTGGACATCCAACAAGTTTTTCTGGATTTGACAGCCTCAGAGCAGCTTTTATTGAACCATGGTTTCTCAGACTGTGGTCTCTTTGTACTACTTGAAATGAATGTTTCTATTCCCAGAATAATGGTATCAGAGATTTCTTGGGCACATAGAGTGGGATCACCAGATGAAAAACAGACCCTTCTCCAAGGAAAATCAGAGAAAAACATTCGAAGACCGTCCCAGTCTGCTGATTTGTAATGCCAGACACGACGTGCGGTTAACTTACCACTCATCGGAGCCAAAAACGATCAAGTTGTTGAAATCAAAGTGTGATCAGAAATACCCAAGGAGAAGTGAATTTTGATCTGATAAATATCCGGATGAGTGGTAGGAACAAGCCCAGTGTATTGGCAAATAGTCCAGTCTATGACCATTTTCCCGTGTATTTATCCCATACAGCACCGATTCGCATAAAAATTTGGATTCAGGATCTACATACACTCTTTTTCAGAATCTACCCTGTGCCGAGGGTTGCTTTCTCCCTGGGGGTGGATGCCACCCCTTCTTGGAGCTGAAAATTTTTTTATTGTAAATAAGTACGGAAATCAATAGATTGACTAATTCTAAGCACTTTTTGTTCAATGAAGTTTTTTCTGAAAAGCAATGCTTTTCGACTTATTCGCGAGTGAAATTGTCGGTTTTCAGGCAAAAAAAACACGTTTTCAGATCCTTTTTCGCAAATAACTGGAAAATAAGGCATCTAATCGAAAAACCTACGGAGGGCAAAATTATGGCTTTTGAAAAAACAAAGGCGATTGTTTATTCGTGATGTATGCAAACCCACTACAAACTGAATAATTGCTTGTTGAAAGTTGATTGGTATTTTCAAACGCCAAAATGGAAAGTTTCAACGTACAATAACCAAAAAACAATGCATTTTTCAGCAAAAACTAATTCGACCTTTTTTGAAGTCCTTCAAAAATCCGTCATTTCTGTTATTTATAAAAGTTTCTGGCATCAAAACTGACCGAGGTATGAAGGAAATATTGTTGAATCCTATTTTTTCCTTGAAAAAAAATTGTGAATCACTCATCCTCTCTCTCCCCCCTCAGTGGAACTATATGTATATATACTTATATAATATACATATAGTTCCACTTGGCCTAAAATATAGTTACTATGTGTATTCTTCAATATACTAAGGAACACACTCTAATTTCTACAAAAATTGTTTTTGGTTTTTTCCCATAACTCGCTTAGTCTTCAAGCAATCGAATCCACCAAAGGAGTATTTTGTAGCTTTTTCCATGAGCTATAAGCTCATTCACATTATTTTTTGTTTCATATTATATTTTTGAAAAGGTTCATGCTGAAAGGGCTCAAAAAAGGTACTTTGCGCGAACCCTCACAATATTTAACTGGCCATCTCTTACTCTATTTTCATCCTGCAGAGAAAAATGAAACACCGAAATTTTCAGAGAAGAATAGCCTTCAATTTTGTACTCCAAAAAATTCTGCATGTGATCAATAGTTTTCGAGTTATTTCGAAAAAATTATGATTTTTCGCTAAATTACGTATATGATTTTTTCTCTTCAATCTCAATTTTTTCCAAAACTACGTACTTTCGATTGATGGAAAACTCAGAACTCATTGAAAAAACATGAATGAAGTGCATTATGAAGTAACAACAGTTTTTTTCAAAGGGGGGAGAAGAGAGGATGAGTTATTCACAATTTTTTTCCAACGAAAAAATAGGATTCAACATTATTTCCTTCATACCTCGGTCAGTTTTGATGCTAGAAACTTTTATAAATAACAAAAATGAAGGATTTTCGAAGGACTTCAGAAGAAGTTCAATAAGTTTTTCCCGAAAAATGCATTGGTTTTTGGTTATTGTACGTAGAAAGTTTTCATTTTGGCGTTTGAAAATACCAATCAACTTTCAACAAGCAATTATTCAGTTTGTAGTGGGTTTGCATACATCACAAATAAACAATCGCCTTTGTTTTTTCAAAAGCCATAATTTTGCCCTCCGTAGGTTTTTCGATTAGATGCCTTATTTTCCAGTTATTCGCGAAAAAGGATCTGAAAACGTGTTTTTTTTTGCCTGAAAACCAACAACTTCACTCGCGAATAAGTCGAAAAGTATTGCTCTTCAGAAAAAACTTCATTGAACAAAAAGTGCTTAAAATTAGTCAATCTATTGATTTCCGCACTTATTTCCAATAAAAAAAATTTCACCCCCAAGAAGGGGTGGCATCCACCCCCAGGGAGAAAGCAACCCTCGGCACGGGGTAGATTTTGGAATAGAGGGTAAGTAGAACCTATATCCAAATTTTCATACGAATCGGTGCTGTATGGGATAAATACACAGTTTACACTTTTTTCACCGTCATAGACTGGAGTAAAAATGGTTATTCGAAGCAGAAGTGGGTTATATTCATTAGTAATAGCAAATCACTCTGCCTGTCTTCCTCTTTCATCTGTTCTATTCGAGAATTTGAGCCATGAAGGATTATGTACATTTAAATCACCCAATAAAGTGACTTCAGCTGTCGGATGGTTTTCTTTGATGAAGTCGATTTTTTCCGATAGAAATTCGAATAGTCTGTCAAAAGAGTCATTGTTACGTGATAAATCGAAACTGCAGACAAATTAAGTTTGTTGATGATTGACACATCATGTCAAAATCTTTCGGTTTCAGCACTTCTTCGCGTCGGCACGAAAAATCATTCCTAAAGTATAAAAAAATACCACCTCTGAAACGAAAGCGAGAATAGAATTCATAACATGGACAGAGCATGTGTACATTATCCGTGTATGAATTGACCTGAGTTTCAGTTAGAATAAGATTTTCAGGTTTTTCGGTTTGCAGGTGGTAAAGCACATCATTGATATTTTCACATTACTTGAACTCAACGAGCTTTTCACCATTAAGGTTAGATGGTAACTTTTCTAATCTCAACGTTCAATCCAAATTTGTTTTGCTGATTCGAGCTGAGTTTTCAACGGAAATCGTCATGAATATCCAGAGTTTGAAGGATATTGACAAATTTGCATATTTTATGAAAAAATGTCTATGAGCAATCACTGAGGAAAATAGTAAGGTCTGGTAATATACTGAGAGCTCTGGCAACACTGCTCTATATCCCGACCGCATGTTCAACATCATGAGTGAGCTAAAAATAGTATAGACAACAATATGGAACTTTCCCATTGTATGAATCGTGGACAAAAATATGATGTTTGCAATTATTCAAATTTTAAGGAAGGTTCTCCGAGACATAATACCTCACTTCACTACGAACTTAGGATCAATCAGATCTCCCAGTAGCCAGCAGTAGTCATGAGGATCCCGTTATACAGAAAACGGCCTAATTATAGAACAATTTTTTTGTTTCGCAAACTTTTTCCATGAAGCCTGAAATAGGTCGTTTTTATTTTGAGATACCAATATTTCATTTCAAATTCTGAAGTGGTTATGTTACTGGTTTCGACTTGGTGACGTATTCGCTGATTTCTCAAATAAGAAAGATAGGTCTCATGATACTACATCTGAAAAGTATTTGAATAACAACTCAGTAATGGGCCAGTTGATTCGATTCATTTGTGCAGGGTAAACAAACATTGATGTTCCAACAATAACACGTCAGAAGGAGCTATTGTATATTGAAACACGGAAACACGTTCCGTCTTGGGTTCCGTGAACTGTCTAGTGAAAATCACAGGAAATCTTCATCATGGATTGCCATCAAGTATCGGCCGATTCCATCAGTTGATAAGTGTTCAATTTCAGTCAGAAGATTTGTTCCTATCATTAACAACTTCAATAAGCAATAGTTGTCAGATATTTGAAGCGGAAAAAGAATATAGCAAGAGATAGAGACATCAGAAATCAAGTTGTGAGTATATGCAAGATTCCACCTAGAAAGTATCTAGAGGTGTAAAGCACTAAGCCACCAACCGTCCAGTATAGTCAGAAAAACTTCAGCAGGGACGTGTACTCAAAAAATCAAATTTCGTGATTTTCTCGTAAAAAAAATGGTCGTAATCAATTAGAACAGCTTTCATATTCAGTTTCAGCAGGCTTGAAAACCTCATAGAAAATTGCTTCGAATAAATATCAAAATCTTATGCGAAATGAATAGTTGAATTTGAAATATCAGAAAAAATTGGGACTCAACTGAAATTAATCAGGTGTTCAAAAAGTCTTATTCTATATTTCACTTCTTGAATTCTGGTTGGGAGTTGGGGAGAAAATTCAGTAAATCTTCTTCTTATTATTATTCAAAAAACAATGACAGTAGCGGGTACGCCATTGAGAAGGCGACCAATGTCGAACACTTTGATCCACTGTTGTTTTTTTTTTAATAACTAGAACAGATTCTCTAACTGAAAAGAAATATCAATATCTGCTAATTCTGTACATTACTCGAATTATACGGGCTACAACTGAATTTTTCATCGAAAGACCAGAAAACTTTCCATTTACATGAATCATTTATCACGTCACCTCGTCAAAACCGATGACGTGCGACCTGTTCAGAATTCATATTGAAATAACGTCATTTGAAAATTATAATTGACCTACTTCAGGATTTCTGTCGGAAATGATTTTTTTCATTAACTCCAAAATAATTTAGTATCCATACTACTTTCATAAAGAGGTAAAGTAAACTTTGTTTGTAGAGGCTAATCTTCGGAAACACTGATCCGATCATGAAAATTATTTCACTAACAGAAAGCTACACTATTCAGGAGTGATAGTGGCTATATTTTCTGATAATTGAACAAAAAATGCAGGGGAAAATAATAGTATATGTGAATTTAGTCGGAGAAAAGCGGGCGAGATGTGATGCTTCACTGGCCTGCGCTGACTAAACGGTTAGGTTCGACTTCTATGCGGACGAAGCCGCCGGCCAAAGCTAGTTGGTTCACCTAGCTGATTGAGGAAAATTTCATGACCGCAGAGCAATTCCGGATTCAGGAAGCTAGTCCAATGTCTCAAGTTGAGGAGTCATAAAAAAATCAAAACTTTAAATCGAAAAAAAACTTTCACATTCAAACACGAATAAAGTCAAATCT
This sequence comes from Zygogramma bicolorata, assembly GCA_032362365.1. NCBI lineage: Eukaryota > Metazoa > Arthropoda > Insecta > Coleoptera > Chrysomelidae > Zygogramma > Zygogramma bicolorata. The sequence goes on along the minus strand of JAVJAQ010001747.1, from coordinate 2,655,599 downwards.
ACAATGAAATCAAAATATCGTAATGAAATAAATCGAAGCGCATTGCATTTTCAGTGGCGAGAACTCTTATCGTGGTCCTTGATATAAACGAGATTTCACTATGGGGCTTTTTTTCAAAGCAGGTGAACTTCCCCATCGAGAGAATATTCAGATGTCTCATTCTATTTTTTAAGCAAATATCATTTGAAATAGAGAAAGACATTAGATTGATTCTCTCTGGGCATGAGGGTTCACCTGCAAGTCACCACATGAATTTAGCTTCATTTTTCCATTTCATCAATCGTTCAATCAACTGACAGATTTCTCTTCTTTTTTCCAAATGAATTTTTGATTGGAAATTATTGTCAGTTAGTCGCATCAAATTGGTACCTTCACTTATATAAGAAAAAACATAACAAATTTGGTTGGATAATATCAGGTCGTCTCGATGGAATTCTTTCAAAATATCTCTGCACTTTGCGAAGCGAGCACGCCTACCACATTATTTTTCTCTTTTTCAAACACGAGTGCGCCCAAGAAGCCGAGCCCAGTACGGGTCGAAGACGGCTGATTTTCTTAAGTGTCCTAGCGCTCTGTGGAGACTTACATATTTTTTCGGTGGCGCGTTTCCTATTTCTACTGGGCAAACGCAGAGAATCCACAGTTCTATCAGGTCAGTTGGTGTATTCGATAAAAAGATCCACCACAACATATATTATTGATTATGTAATATCAAAATTGATCGCGTGTCGTTTTCGACCTGGGATATCAATAATGGTATTGTATTTTGGTTTGTCACCAGAAGCGGATACCGATATCAAAACCACATTTCGCTCAAATATATTGAGAATATCACAATTTCTACGTTTGAATCCGCCTTTACAGAAAATATTCTCTTTGCAATTAGCAGACTCTGATATTTTTTTGTATGTATTCCCAAAGTGATATTCATTCTCACTATCCAACAATGCCAGGAATATTGTTGGAAGTCACCCAAGACAAACCACGTATATTCGCTGTATAACCAGTGTCACCAAAGACTGGAGGTTGGAGTATCAGCACGTGACCCGAGGATTGTGGGTTCATTTCCATTAGCAGTTTTTTCAGTAACTTCATGGTAATATCATAGAGTAGATGTGTGTTCTGAGATAGATGAGATGAATCACTGGTTTCCAATGTCGCATATTTAATAGATCCAAATTTTCTATTTCATTAACAATATTGCACCAATCTATCCTATGTCATATCGTTTCAGAATATTGTACCAATATTGCTCAACTTCAAGAGCAGCTAATCCGTCTGGCACACTCGCAAAATCATAGTAGAGAATATAAAAAAAGTGATTTCCTCAACAAATTCCAAAAAGAAGCTGTCAAATTCAACTAATCACGTTACTCCTACAATTTTTTTTTGGAAAATTCACGTACAGCCACAACGACGAAAGTCACATGCACATCTCTATAATATCAGAAAGTGAAAATTGATATTAAATGAAAAACATAGATATCACGGATTCATTAATTCTACTGAATTTTCACGTTCTTGGTAGTGAAGGGGTGCTGGGACACACGTTAAAAGGTAAGGCCTGGTAAATCAATTTTTCGCACATGTTTCGAATTCTGAAGGTTGACATTCGCTCATTCGCTGGGGACGTCAGCTGATTAACGGAAAAATACATTTCCAAGCCATTCTTTGACGCATTTGAATAACTCGCATTTCTCAACTGAAACTGGAATTTCCTATGCTGTTTTTATAGAGGGGCGCAATTGCCTATCATCTTTGTGGTTGGACATAGATTCGACCAGAAAGTACACTTTCGAACACCGAGATAGATCCTCTGAGCAGTTTTCCTGGACAATATATCAATTGAATTCAATTTAATGTGGAAATAGGACAAATATTACTTTTTAATATTAGTCTCAGCTGGCTCGTGTTAGATCCAGATTGGTATCTTCAAGAGAATATGTTCAATCATGACTAACATGATCCACTATGCTGCTCATGAGTTCTTAATTAAGAACAACAACACTTTCGTGTTCTAGTCATTAGCTGGAGCACAGAATAGTTCACCGTTTGCCTTGGTCCAGAGCGGAAGTTTATTCATTTCAATAGTTAACTGAAGGTCTTGGTGGGACGTTGTTCCTTCTTCCCATGTATCAAAACATAATGACAATCTTCGATCCGATACAGATGATGAACTGCATCTTTGACGCCGTTTGTGTTACTCATTCAAGCGTCTGATTAATGAACGGTGAGCCATCGATCCAAATCATCATTGTGGGAAAATGACCCCAAAGTTATAACTTCCATGATAACGGGACCCATCATTCACATGCTGTTTTCCAATAACAGCTCTATTTCCCTTGATACAGGTTGATTTATTACCGACTAAAGCTAAAGCATTCATGAAATGGTGACGGTGTTTCTTTTCAATGGCACAAATTGATGTTTTCCTCATATCACGCAAAAGGGATTGGTCAGTCACGTACATTTCCGAATTCAACCAATCAATGTAGTATTTCGCTTCTGAATTATTCTCAGCCAACAAAGAATGCAACAAATATTTCTATCAGTGTGTGTATGGTTTCGGTTCGAAATGAAACCAGAAAACGACGATTATTATCGTCTATTGCAGTAAGCATCGAAGTATAAGTCCAACTTATTAACGAATAATATCTCTAGGACCATGATATGCATTTTTTCCGTTCTAGCGACTGGTGGAGGATATTAACTTATTACTTTCCCACTGCCGAACTTCCTGTTAACGTAATCATATATATTATAGCATTATTTCCAGGAATCAAAGGATTCCCTGAAGTTTCATCATCATTTTTTATAACTGATATGTCTATTTTGTAACTTCATACGAACATTTTGACACAGAAAGGGCTTCAGTAAATTACTCCAAATGTAAATTTCAGTGTTAGTGCAAGCGCTGCGAAACATTCCGTTTGAAAAAACCGATGACCTCATTCTGATTGATGATTTGAGTTAAGAAAGACTTGATTAATGATATTGTGGAGGTTGCCAGACGGAATTATGGTCCAGTTTTTTTTTTCGGTCCTATAATAGCTTTCGCTTCCATCGCTGTAGCTGCGAAAAAAAAATTTTTATTGACTATTAACACCTGGTTTAGGTAAGGTATGGAGAAAAACGGTATGATCTAATTCAATACAAATTTGAAAAAAAAAGTGGTTTACCTATTGATAAGTAGTGAAAAATTCATTCAGGTAAGTTTTGACAATTATTGCCGATGCATTTGTGAAGGAAAATACAATTGATTCGGCTTTTTCTACAAGTGCAAAACATTGTCAGGCATTCAGCATTATATTTGCAAAGCCTAATCAAAGAATTTGTCATAGGTGGTTTTGCCATTTGCACCGGGTACAACTTTCCATCTCGTCTTTCATAACCGAATTGGAGTAAGTTCGGAAGCCCATATATTGCAGCCCTTAAGCAATGTAAATACGAAACATCAAAAGTTCTAATAATTTCATTCCATTTGAATTGAATCCCAGCTTAAAAGATATTTATTGGCTGATCCTTCAAACCAAATCCCTCAAAAACTACTATTCGATAGCTCATGCTAAAAGTAGATGTTGAGTACGAAAACATCGGAATCTGCACAATTTATAAAAACTTGTTCAATTCCTTCACGAACAGCAACAAAAATATGGCTGGAAATCCTTCAATCTGCTTCTGGAGAGATGAATGAACATATTCCGACGGAAAAAGGTTTCGTTTTCTTTTTAAATATTGATGTAATAGTTCATTAATAATGTTACGAAATTTTCTAGCGCCGGCCTTGTCGCTCGTAAACGCAGAATAATGAGAATCTAACAATTCAGAAGACCTATTACCTTGGAGCTTAAATATTTTTTGGAGTCTTTATATCCACCTGTAATGGCCAGCTGGAATTTTGGTTGAAGGACTTGATATAAATATTTGTAGTCAGTTTCAGTTAGTTTAGCAGTGTCTGAGGTGTTCTTTTTTTTAAATGATTTATTCAACGTCGGCCTGTTTTCCCTACCAAGGCCAATCATCGACTCCGGTGACCACATTTCCCCCAACCGGAAATTTGCCGAACACTCTAGTATTCCAACCAGAGGTATTAGGGGTCCTTTACGAGTCCAACAACCATGGACTCAGGACCGCCGGCTTTACGTCTCCTCCGAAGGACAGCAATTCCTCAATATATCTTGTGTTCATTGATATATTGCCTGCGAGCTATGATATTATACTTTGCTGCAGTTTTATGAGCTTTCGACGCGGTCTTTCCCTGCTGCTTAGCTTCAGATATCGAATGACCAGTCAACATGGAGAGCTAGGCCATGCCCGTGAGGTTTTCTTTTCATCATTCTTTTGTTGATTAACTATCATGATTGTAAAGGTCATATAATCTTCGCCACTTAATGTCCCCTTGAAAGTCATTGTCACAGTGTCTAAGATTTTTCAAAAAACATATGATTCGATTTAGTAAGGTAGGTGGTGAATGAATTCGGCTAGAGCTGTATGTTGCGGTGTCTTTCTGTTCGTTACACTGATATATATCACTAAACACCGCTAATGTTTCATGGAGTGTATTGCCTGACAATTTTACATTTTGACTGCTAAATGAGGCTTGTATGAAAGTCTTCCATTTCGGCGTGAATGTGCATTTCTTCGCGGCATCTTCTATAAGAATTTCATCACACAACTTTTCCTCTGGTATAAGTTCAGTAGTGGATGGTTCCTTCCGTAATTCCTTAGCACACATGACGATTTTGCTACAGTCTAGCCGATGTACACGTTCAGCTATTTCCTTAATGAACTTCCTGCCATGAAAACCAAAGAAGATTGCTTCCTCTCAGTAAGATATGAGAATGAAACCTTGTCACCAAATTTATCGATCAGCAACACTTTGAGATCACGATTGGAACTACATCCTCTACTTCACCGAGTACAGTGATGCGTTGAGCCGAGTATGTCAATTCAAAAGCGGTCGTCGAAACACCGTCTTTTATATCCGCCATTAATTTGTCAAAAGCAGCCAGTAACTGTTTTTGTGATATTTGTTGTTGGTCGACCTCTTTCGTTACTAGAAGATATTGGTAATGAAACGTAATTTCTTCAACACGACGTATGATATTGGAAGTTTCTGCAAACAAATCTTTCGGTGTTTTGTATAACAAATTCTTGTGAAAATTTCATAGTATTATCAACGCATTGAAAAACAGCAAAGCTGCTGAAATCTCAGTTGAAAGATGACTTTTTTTTATTATGGTTTTCGTCGTATACCACAAATGGAACATCATGAGTCACTCGACGAATCGCTGTTGCTTCTTTTTGATTTGCAGGTCAGTTGATGATCCAGCTACGCCCTGTGTTGTTGATGAAGCTCTTTCTTCCAGCTCCCTATGTAGTGACGACGACGAATTTTTTCTTCGCTGATATAGCTGGCCATGCAACTTTTATACCACGAGAAGTGTTCTTCATCAGCATTCGGATCAAACAACTTCTCAAATTTGTCTGAAATTTCGTCTTTGCGTCGTCTTGCTGCATTTGAATAGTTTCTTTCGGTTCATTTACCAGTTCAGCATGATTTTTCGTTCGCCTTTTTTTTAAATCTAATAATTGTAGCGATATTTATTCACTTTAAAGAAAGTTATCACAAAATTCGAAGCACTGCTATTTTAAGTATTGGAAAATGTATCTGTTATAATAATGGATGAAGTTCAGCTATAACTGAAGTCACAAAAACTGTTGAGAATTCCGTCCGGCAACCTCCACAATATCATTAATCAAGTCTTTCTTAACTCAAATCATCAATCAGAATGAGGTCATCGGTTTTTTCAAACGGAATGTTTCGCAGCGCCCGCTCTATGTTTAATATCCTATCTATATACAATTGAGATGGGGAATCTAGATGTTCCAACAGGACGTTTTTATTGTGTAGCAAGTAGCAATGCAATGTTTGGAACTGGCCATCCTTCAATGATTTTTCATTTATCCCCTCAGGGATACCATCAAGCATAATAGTGCGGGCTCCTAACTGTGATTTTCACTGCCCAAGATTAAGAAAAACATCATATCCTTTATATGGAATAATGTCACATATTATAAAATCTGGACAAACAAATGTACAAAAATGGAAGAGCAGTTTCCAATGTCTCCGAATATAGGCGACTGAATTCCGCCCTGACATACTATGTTTATTGATGTTTTAATATCATAACGAAAATGTTGATAATTCAGAGAATCCTGAAAATAATGTTACAATTGATGACTTTGTTCAGGAAAAGTGGGACAGTGGAAAAATATCCAGCAAACATCTTTCACCAAAGTATCATTTAGTTGAAAACTAAGCTGAAGATATCTTGAGGCGCAATCGTAATCGCATATTGACCTTTCTCCAAATAATATTCCTTCATCTGTGAATAAACGTTCTATATGATGAAAAAATGTTAACTGAAAGAGAAAGTAGGCCCATGACCAGCCTCAGATTATTTCTCTCAAACGACAAAAGGGTGGATGCCCTCTATTACCTAGAGATGAGGTTTATAAGTTGCTTTTCATGATTCAACAGTCTCAATTCCACTCTTTGTGAACGCGTGTACAAACAAGTCAAATCTTTCTCAATAATAGCTTCTGAAGGCTCATGATCGGAATTGAGTTTTTGAGCCCATAGACGAAAATATAACATTTTTGTACATAAAACATAATCGCTAGCATCTCGTTCTCTATCCAAGCATATTTTTGCTCTGTAGGAGTGAAACTCCTTGATGCAAAGGCAATGGGCTGTGTAAACATGCTCTAACACCACTCGGTCGTGGTGAGTTGAAAGATTTCAATAAACGAGCCAATACCAATAACTATTTCAATAAGAGATAGCCCATGCTCGTTATCCCAAACGAAATTTTCGAATGATAAATTGAGAAGAATTTCTCAGAAGAAGTTTATGTGTACTACCTCTTCAATTAAATTTTTTTTCAGAGGTTGGGATCGATGTGTCAAAAATCCATTTTGCCCTGACTGAACTTATTCAATGCTGCTGAAGTCTAATTCAAGAATAACGTAGAGTGATTTTGCAATTTGAAATGGCAATATTTCAACGTGGTTTACTTCACCTCGTTCTTGAAATAGACAATATAAAATAAATGAATAAGATAAAAATAAAATATTTATTAATCATTTTAACTATTGTTAACAATAGATAGGATGAGTAAGAAACAGTGTCATTAGGTTTCAATTGACAAACAAGACGAAACAATGATGGCTAACATAGACAATGTAAAATACACTTCGATATCATCTCAAAATTGAAAAGTATGATTCAAATTCCTCAACAGTATAGAAACATTCTCTGATAAGGAGTTTCCTAAGTCTATACTTGAAAACCGCCGGGGATCCCGTGCATTTTATTTCGTTTGGAAGACAGTTAAAAAAACGGCAGCCTGCATTGATGGGAGATTTTTTGGGCTTGTTCAATTTGATATCATTTTTCTTTCTGGTGTTATAAGAATGTGAATCACTATTAATGAAAAATGAATGTTTGTTATTGAAAATATATGTTAAGAGTTTCATTAAATGAATTGATATAACCGCGAGGATCCGTTTAGTTTCGAGAACCTGTCTGCATGATTGGCGACTACTAATGTTGAAGATAAGCCTCATGATTCTTTTCTGCGCAACAAAAATACTTGTTATGTCTGATGCCTGACCCCATACTATATTGTAGGGAATTGTGGAATACACAAATGCATAGTAAACCTGTTATAATGAATCTGTTTGCAAAATACTGATAACCAGATAATATAAGTGCCTATCCATGCAACCAGTTGGATGCAAATCGTGGTTTATTTTTATCAGGGTGAAAAATACACGACAATTATTGTTCATTCGAGGACGAATTGTCACTGAAGTAATATGTCTCACCCATAGGATATTATGAAATTTGCTCAGAGTGCAATATTTGTGTTTCCCTTCCGACCATGTACAATCGGTCGCTGTGACCAAGCCGTGTAAAGGCGGTCTCACACCAAGGTAACAATTGGCAACATGTAGCATGTAACAAATCTTTGGGAAAAGTCACCAGTCGCACAAACCAGTGTATTACGACTTAGTAGCATGCAAAAAGTCATTTAAATCAACGCTACTAATTTGTCTGCAGCATTCAGTACAGTGGAAACTGAACAATAGTTACTATGTCGGACAAAGTAATTGAAGGTGCGGCTTATCTCGTTTTGGCTCAACGCGTAACGAAGCGGAAAAAACGAAGGTGGTTGTGGACAGTTGTTTGCACAACGAAACCTACCTCAAGACAGTTTTGGGCTCAATTGAATGCAGATGACGGAGCCCTTTTCAAGAATTAAGAATTGAATGATTTTCCATGTTTATCAACTAAATCAAGTCCTGCATATAAAAAAAAATTATAATAATCTTCTATGAACATTACCGTTTTTTCGTTTGACCGTCTCTGTACTGAAAGCAGTCAAAAATGTACGGAAAAACGTTTGAGATCACACCATAGGTAATCCTTTTTCGGCTTTGTTGTGGATCGGCAGCTACAGGTTGCAACCGGCAAAATTTTGTAGCAAGGTCGCATGCGTCAATGGCAATACTTGGCAACATGAGGTATGCGATGACGTCGCATGCTACCTGTTGCCAATTGTTGCATAGGTGTAAGGCCGCCTTAAGGCGCGTTCCTTATATTCGATTTGACTGCTTCCCCGCACAGCTCAGTGCGATAGGGAATTGTTAGTTGCCTAGATATCAATCCTTCTAGATGAGATGTCTGGATTGGAGTTCCTGCCTTCTGCTCAAACTCGTGAGAGTGTTTAGCAAAGGGAAGTTCATATAAAAAATATGTGATGACGTTTTGAATCCCATTTAGGATAATGTGTGTAGAAGTAATTGATTTTCTTATCGGCTATGACTCATACAGGCGCAGATTACGCAATCACGCTTCAACATACCCCTGAAGCGTTTTGAGAAAATTGCATTTATTTCGAGGTGTTGTATAGTTGTAGTGGTTGTAAGATCGACCTGGTGACGTCTGTACTGATACAAGTTATGTGTGTGCTTTTTACGACAGAAGGGTCGCACAGATATTTTCAGGGTCATAGACGGTAAGGGAATAAAATACCTTTAACTATTGCTTCATAATCACAAGGGTCCTTCACTAAGCGTTCCTATTCCTCGGGCTCATCAGTGAGCATAAAGATGAATTATAGACAATTCTGACTTTACATAGGCACACTGACGAGCTGAAGGGCAGTTTTCGCAGGATGAAACCCGATTGTGTGGGTTTGAGGATGAATATTATCCTAATGAATTGAATTTCATTACAATTCTATGAATGCTTTACATTCGATTCGAATTTCATGTAATTGATTGAGCAAGAAAACATGGCTCATTTGTGATTCAGCGCCAGTCGTACCATATAGGCAGCGGAGTAACTGTTTCAGATGTACTCTTTTTTTTTCCTTTCTGTGAACGAATCAAACGACTATGGATGATACTAAAATTTCAACAGAAAGTGTTGCAGTTATTTGATGGAACAAGTTCCATAGAAGTCTTGTATTTTTTGCATTGATTGGAGGAGAAAGAGCCAAAAGTCACTTTTTCAAAACTTCCTTTTCGTCGTTAAGATAGCCAAGTTTCTATATGAATAATTTTTTTCTCAATTCTAACACATTTCATGCCATGCCAACTTTTCACGAAATCGATGCTAGTACGATTTCTGGAATCTTATTTGTCGCGTGAAGTTCTCTCCAATCTAATTACATCTGACCTACATGAGTTGGATGGGTGTGGCTAGGTCACACTGATATTGAACTCTAGTGGATATTACATGCGGGAGTCAGTAAAAAAAGTTCGAGATGCATATAGTGGAATTCTAATTCTGTTGAAAGTTCTCACACATCAATGCGAATAATGCCGAATCCTATGAGTACATATCTTAGGTGGTAGGTTTAAAGGGTTAGTGAAACAATTTTGGACTGTCCATTTCATTCATTCAGTTACGAAGAGAGAAAATATTAGGGAAATATTCCATGGCTTGATGGTATTGTCATCTTTATGAAAGTGTGTGCAAAGGTGCACAGTTTTGGTGTGAATTAGTGGGATGTGGTAGGTGGTTAACCGCACTAGTGCGATATAGTTTTCAATCGCACGTCTATTAAATAACCAGAATAATTTGGAAACTAAATGCATATTCTGTCTCTGGAAAAAGGTATCGATTGATCAGAAAACGTTGATATCCTCGTTGTGCGATTAAATTTTTCGGTGGAAGCTCCATCAATTGTTGACTGTGTCACTCATGTTTCATATTGAATGGGTAGTTTGAACTCCAATGGACTCAAGTGCAACCGTCAAAAAATTATGGGTCGAACCTAAAAATGATTGAATGAATCAAACGAGATGTGTAAGGTTGAATGAATGTTTGAATGAAATCAGAAAATGAATGAAAAATGAGATAAAGAATAAAAATTTGTCATGATGTTGAGTATATTAAATTCACTATTTTTCAGTATTGAGGATAACAATGTTGTAGAAATTGCAGATGATTGTGAAACCCATCATTCTGCTTAGAGTGTATCACCTTAATTATCAACAGAAACAGAATAGGAAAGGCCTGTGAGTGATGTAGCAGCTACTCTCTCATAATGGGAGGGCTGATGACTTCAATGGAAACTATTTGGCTGGCATGGATCGAAGAGTACCTTTGGATAATATAACACACGTAAATTCTGCTACATAAATATTCTTTGATTTATTTTTCCAAGGGGCACATTTGTCCGTATCCTCAGTTTGATTGCAAAGTTTTGGTTTTGCAGGTGACCTAAAACGAATAACAATAAAAAGAGGCTCATTGAACTCATAAACGATATAATATATGGGTCGACTATCTCTTATTTTCTGCAAACATTGTTCAAAAAATTAATGGAATAATCGCGGCATTCAGGCTAATTAGAATTCAAGACAAATAAACTTCCTCAGGTGGGATTTGAACCCATATTTTCCATTAACCATATGGATGTTCTAACCACCGAGCTACCGAAGACACTCAGTACTCCATCGAATATTCAGAAGTAATTCCTCTCAAATTCTAGTATCAGTTGTTACCATTCAATCGAGAACCTTTCAAGGGTTCTCGACTGATGGAGGTGTTAGATGGGGATGGATACTCATTCATTATCAACTGGTCTCCGTACCAAATTGTACCTTTCAACTTCAGCAGGTATCAGGGGCAGACCCAACCAGATGATTTCAAGCCGGAAGTAATGGATGTGTTTGTGTCTGTATTCGTAACAAATTAATGAAACGACAGCGACATTCAGACACATTGGAATTCATGCGGGATTCGAACCGTCAGCTTCCATCAACTAGTTGGATGATTTAACCGCTGAGCTGTCGAAGACACTTGGGTTCTCTGTCGCATATTCGTGAGTCATTCCTTTCAAATTCTACTGCTAGTTGTTATCATTCAATCGAGAACGTCCGTCAATTTTCGACTGACTGAGATATTAGATGGGAAATGATACTCATTCATTATCAACTGGTCTCAGGACCAAGTTTTCAACCGAAGCATCATCTATATGTTGTCGACTTCAGCAGGTATCAGATGTGGATGCCAACCAGGTAATTTCAAGCTCAGTGGTTAGAGCATCCATCTAGTTAATGGAAGATGTGGGTTCGAATCCCGCCTGAGGTAATTCATTCTTCTTGAATATGAATTTGTCTGAGTGCCGCTCACATTTCATTAATTCGTTGATTGCATATACAAACACAAACACATCTATTATTGTTACCAAGATAACATACAGCAAAGGGAAGACAACATGCAACTTAATATCAAATAGTTTTGGAACTTGTCGACCATGTCATGCTTTGTTTCAAGTTCTCAATTGAATAATATCAACTGACACTAGAATTCGAGAGGAATAACTTCCGAATATACGATGGAGAAGTGAGTGTCTTCGATAGCTCAGTGGTTAAAGCATCCATCTAGTTAATGGAAGATGTGGGTTCGTATCCCACCTGAGGTAATTTATTCTTCGTGTATTTGAATTTCTCTGAATGCCGCTCTCATTTCATTGATTTGTTAATTACATATACAGACACAAACACACCTATAATGGTTACCAAAATAACGTACAGGAAAGTGAAGACAGCATGCAACTCAATATCAAATAGTTTTGGAACTTGGCGACGATGTCATGCAATGTTTCTAACTCATATCTCTTGATTCAGTTCCTTCACAAATTTCAACATTTGTATGCCTCACTGACTATATGCACGGTGAGTCTGTCACATGAACTTTCTCAATTTGCGAAATTGAAGGAAATCCAGTTTCAATTGCTTCGTTATCTGGATAATTCGTTCATCACAAAACAAAATAAGTGTATTTCAAATTATGATGACTGGGTAGAAAAGGTGTAAAATAAGCTTCTTCAATTCTGTCTACTGATATACAGAAATCCGTTAGCGCAGCACATGCATATTTCCCAGTAAGTAACATGCGCCTGAATTTTATCAACAACGTTCAGATTTGATCGACGAACTAGGTATCAATTGGGCGTGACAGTTTTGCTCAAGTAATCGGTTTGAGTAATCTTTACGATGTTTACACATTCGGCGGTTCGATAAACCGGATGAACGTTCGATACTCCAATATGTCACTGAATTCCAGAACATTACGTGAAGTAACAAAGTCATTGAAAACAACAACAGTATTTAATGGATTGCATTTGAATGAAGATAACCTATTTAGGCTTCTGAAATCCAGATTCAGTTCCAGTTTGAAGTAGTAGATGAATTTTATGGGTATATGGGTAATTTTTGACTGTGACTATGATAAACTCTTCTGGTTCATCTATAATTTCGATATCGAACATCAGATATAGAAAACATGACGCCAGGAAGGACAACAATATACAGGGTGTTACTGAAGAGTCTAACTCTTTTTCTGATGGAATGAAAAGCAAGAACAACTACGTCAAATCTTCTTCAGCGTACACTATGAGTTCCAGTTGAAATAATAATTTTCAGTTATAAATCATATGTTATATGGTAAAACATATAGGAGAATATGCATGCCAAGGGGTGACTCGTTCGATACTGACACACACTAAACTAACTAGCATAACAGAAAACCAAAGAATTGTATTCATCAAATTCCTTGTTTGTGCGGTCTAAGATTTATCGGTGTAACGTCGAAACCTCTTTAAATACGGAAGAGTGAACACAAGATATACATGGCTGGTTCTGAATTATCAGAACATATTCTTTATTCCAATAGAGATCACATGGTAGAATGGAATTTGGACACTTAAACGATGGCAAGCGAGAGCAATGGCAGGAAACAAAAATTGATGGAATCTGCTTTCATTTGCTGTCGGATGATGGTTGCTTATAGAGTTTATGCGATTTGAAACATACCTGACTACCCTTCTTGAAAATCGAAATGTCATGCCAAATCTCACATCATTGACAGATTCTCGTGAACAAAAGCAGAAGAGAAATATTTGTGGTTTATTTCTGAGAACAAAAGCAGATTCAGTTCCAGAAACGTTAACAACGCTAAGTATTTTTGTTTATATCAGTTATTCTATTTTTTTTTATAGAGATACATACTGAAGGGAAGCCCTGTAATGTTTAAAAAACACCGCTTGAATCAAGGGACAGGATATACGAATCAACATAAACTTTTAAATTCTGAAGTTTGTAAGCCTTGTGAAAAACCTTCTTCTCTAAGGATTTCCAAAGTTCGGCTGTTCTCAGTATCACTACTTTTATTCGGGTTCGAAGGCCGTCGTTTTTTGGAATTTCTTCCTGACGTTTCGCTGGCTCGAGTGGCTAGCTTCTTCAGAGGTTCATTCATCTTGGAATTCACTCCGATGACTCCCAGTAAGTGTGCTTTCCGTTTCCTACCTTTATCAAGTTGGTTGTAAAGTCTCCATATTTCCTCCCCGTAGAGGTTTTTGACAAAATAGTTGAGGCTTTCGCGGCCGAGGTTTTCAGTATCACTACTTTTATTCGGGTTCGAAGGCCGTCGTTTTTTGGAATTTCTTCCTGACGTTTCGCTGGCTCGAGTGGCTAGCTTCTTCAGAGGTTCATTCATCTTGGAATTCACTCCGATGACTGTCATCGGAGTGAATTCCAAGATGAATGAACCTCTGAAGAAGCTAGCCACTCGAGCCAGCGAAACGTCAGGAAGAAATTCCAAAAAACGACGGCCTTCGAACCCGAATAAAAGTAGTGATACTGAAAACCTCGGCCGCAAAAGCCTCAACTATTTCGGCTGTTCTATTGAAAACAGATCCCTGAGCAAGCGAGGTTCGACAGGTCTCCATCCCACAACAAAGCGGTGGGAATTCCGCACTAGTCGAGTCATCCGTGTTGATAACAAAGGTGTGATTCAGAAGAGCATAGACCGTGGAAATATCAACAGAAAAGACACACGTGTCTTAGCCTTCTTAGCCTTCTATGCTTCAACGAAGTGATAGAGTTTGGAGCGAAGAATCACCGACACTATTTTCTGAGACATATGTGCCTTGAAGATAGAAATGTAATTCGAAGTTGCTAAGGAGTAGGAAGTATTTCATTCAGAGTGACATGTTTTCAATTCACGCATCAATTTTTCGAGGTAAATTAAAAATTTGCCGTTCTAGACTTGTAGAGATTCCAATATCATTTCAAATTTTTTTTTTGTGATTGTGATAGGGTACATACACCACAAAATAATGACTTTCAAACACATATACACATATAACTTTTTTTTCTACTTGAAGAAATGCTATCTACTGATTATTGATTGCCAAATATGCGAATCAGGGAATGTCGTATTTCGTGTAAATAAATTTATTTAAAATCGCAGAGCGCTTTCGGCTATTGAGCCATCTTCAGTGCTATACCTGCAAGTAATAGTCGAAAATTGGATTGAAGGTTAGAATTGGATTACTTACTCGTCTAGGTATTTACAGGAAGATCTTCACAATCACAAATAATCGTAAGACATTACACTGAATAAACATCAAAGTTAAAAACAGTGCCCTTTTGGGTTGACAGTTGAAATTTTACTAATAAAACATTTTATAAAGATTAAAATTTGGATTCCCAACGTGCTGCATGCTGAGCAGGAGGGGTGACAGGAAGTGAAATTTGACATTCACTTAAGGTCCTAAATGATTCTGGAACATAAACTTTGTGACAAATGACGTATTACTGACTACAGTACATCAAAACTTTCCAAGGTGAGCACAGAGTTATTCAATTGAAAGTTTGGACATTGGAAAGTTTTGATGTACTGTAGTCACTAATAAGTCATTTGTCACAAAGTTTATGTTCCAGAATCATTTAGGACCTTAAGTGAATGTCAAATTTCACTTCCTGTCACCCCTCCTGCTCAGCATGCAGCACGTTGGGAATCCAAATTTTAATCTTTTTAAAATGTTTTATTAGTAAAATTTCAACTGTCAACCCAAAAGAGCACTGTTTTTAACTTTGATGTTTATTCAGTGTAATGTCTTACGATTATTTGTGATTGTGAAGATCTTCCTGTAAATACCTAGACGAGTAAGTAATCCAATTCTAACCTTCAATCCAATTTTCGACTATCACTTACTTGCAGGTATAGCACTGAAGATGGCTTAATAGCCGAAAGCGCTCTGCGATTTTAAATAAATTTATTTACACGAAATAAGACTTTCCCTGATTCATCAGACAGGTGTATGCAGCACCAACAAATCTCACCAAATATGCGAAGCCTAATCAAGAACCACTGAAATCTCAACTCACTCAGTAGGATGCGAGGGGCAATTCTCGTCCTTCCTACTTTTGTAAGAATCAGAATTGTCGTCAATCCTTTCACCATTGGCACTGATGACCCGACGAGTGCAAAATTATCTCCCCATTGCTGTGAGCTTGGAGACCTTTCGAACATCTCTCGTTCAGGGATATTTTTTCAATGAAACAATTGAACTTAGCAACTGTTTGCCAAAGGAAGTTTTTTCTGAAACTTGCAAACTTCACAAATTCGAAGTCAATGTTAATTCGTATACCCTGTCCCTTGATTCACGCGGTGTTCTTCGAACATTACAGCTGCATTAAAATAAAATTTGTTATTTACTGTCCGATTCGAAAATTCCAAAGTTCATCATCAACCACTGAAGAAATTTTGTTGCAATGATCTTCCGATCTATTTGTTATTTGCACCGTTATATGAAACTAAAGAAGTTTGAGGCTCTCCTGAAGATTTATTAGGTACCTTTCACACCGAAAAGATAAGCATCTTCAAGAATTGAAAATTTATAGTGGATCTAAAGACAATTGTTGGTAATATTTTTATTCTACAATAGAAGCTAGTAAAGGCAAGCACTACTTGCAGAGGTTTTCTTCTATTAATGATTCTAATGTATTCAAACTAAATAGCGGGCTAAATGGGATACACCCTTTGTCACCATTCATATTTACTTCATTTTCTGGCACATGACATTACTGACCAAGCTCTGTATGGATCAGAATTGTTTTCAATACAGTTGATCATATTATGCACAGCACGAGAAAACGGTCACTGGTAACCCTTTGTATCCTTTTTTAGCGCACCTGTTAGATTTCAGACGAATACTCGAGACGAACTCAGTTTCTTCCCTAGAGTCTGGAGTAGATATGTTGAATACATATCCGTTGTAGTGGATACAAGGATCTCCTACATATGAACCTGCAAAAATAAATGTCATGATATGAGCGAGAAGGGGAGTTCACGAACTTTTATATAGCTCCGACATCGGAATTATTATTAGTTAGTTTTTCTCATCGAAAATCTTAGAAATTATAGACAAAGTGCTAGTAAATGTATGGTGTATTTAATCAAAGAACGAATACCATCGAATATTCGTAGCATGAGAACAATAAATCACAGCTGAAACACAAGATTAAGTGGATGAAAAGTACTGCAGACGTATTTGTTCATATTCGACGTTGTTTACAAACATTTCAAATCGATTGAATAAATTTACCACGCTTGACGAGGTGTTCGCTTGAATCAATATTTCACGTGCCTTGTTCAAGGGCTTAGTACTTTGTTTATTATTCTAGGGAATTACGTTCAACATGCTGTATTATCTCATCATTAAAAGTGAACATATTTCTCATAACACTTTACTAGAAAATATAAAAAATCAATTGTAAGTATTGACACAACTGATGTCGGCCTCAGAACTGGTAAATAAACACAGTTCTTTCACAAGAAATTTCGAATATCTTATTCAGCCCTGTGCTTTATGCGAACCTCATCCCCCAGAAATCATTAGAAAGAATGAGTCTTCATGTGCAATGTGCATAATATGAATGAAATACATCAGAATGTAACTGAACTGAAAAGTACAATTGATGCCACTGTGATTTGAATACAAATGAGAATAGAAGAAGTAGTCAGGGAATAGGAGGGACAAGATACATATTTAGAATATAAAATCGAAATTGAATATAATATGGTAATACATTATGACGAGTTCAAAACCCTGTAAGAACTGATTTTTCAAGCGAATGAATCAAATATATATCATGTTTGTGACCCCAGAAAATTTGCCCAGTAGAAGTTGACTTTTTTTTTGGTTTCATGAAATAATACGTATTTAATGAACTACTGCTGAAAAGAACCATAATATAAATAGCTTACGAAATGACTGAGAGAAGACCTTGTAATATTGAAAATACATATTTATATCCATAGGACGAATACGAAAAATAAAAAAATGAGCTTGTTGTTGACAGCGATGACTTCCCAGTAAACTAACTCCTTGGAGTGGAAAAAAAGGTTAGATAATTGCCAACATCAGGGCCGGTTCTTTAGGCCGAATATCAAATCTCCCTTACCCCCTTCCTATATTAGACATGAAATATAAAACGTCCACCAACTATTTGGTTCAATTTTGCAATAAAATTTGAACGCCAGTTTTAAGTTGATCAGAAGCTCAACCATCCGAAACAATGCTGAATAAATGGAGTTCGCATTCTTCTTGATTTCGATTCTTTCGAGGCCTTATGCAAAGATTATCATGCAACCTTCTGATATTTCGAAGGCTATATTTCAATCTCTTGTTGTAACCAAGATTCAAGACTATGTTCTTTATGTTCACAAAGCATCATTGACACACACTGTATCATCTGAAACCCCATTCATGGCAATATAAAATTAATGACAAACATCTGTTATACACACTGATGGATACCCTGCTTCCTTCCTCGAGTTCTGGTCTGAATTTCTGTTGTTTTTTTATAAACCGTCAATACCGAAAGGAATCACATCACGACCGTAGTTTTTTCATCGGGGAATGTGTATTTAATCTCAACAGAAACAGATTGATTATTGGGACACTGTTGCCAACTGCTGAAATATTTCTGTGGTCTATTTATTAATTTCCCATTATCTTCAACATTTCATTACTTCCCATACAATTAGTGTTTTGAGCATTTCCAGAAATTTCAGTAATCTCACGAATGTTTCGGAAATTATATCTTGTCGAAGGCTACATATTGATTTTTTCATGTCTTATATTTTGAAAAATCCGAAAATCAAATACATCTAATTTTTTCAAGAAGGGTCGGTTCTGAAGCCTTTCAACAATAGAATAAAGAAATGAAAAAATCTAATGTCTCAACATAAGTTTACAAATTGTAAAATTCATTCACTCCACAAAAAATGCATTACTGATATGTGATTTTCAGATATTTTATATGCTGCGTATATTCTTCAATTATCAATATATATTATACAATTCAAGCAGAAAAATGAATTGAATTCATAAATCAGAAATTCATCAGAATAAAAATCAATTGAAGCCATAAGCTAGCTTGTGAATTGGTACCCCAATCAGAGTGATAACCTTTATTGTTTGAAGTCCATTTTTTGTTGGGATATAGTCGTTGATATTTCATTAAAGATATTCATAACTATTTACTTTTCCATTGCAAAAGCATAGGAATATAAATTTTTAATGGATTTCACACCCCTTTTAAAAAAAAACAAAAGAACTCGATAAAAAAATTGTCGGTTTCTTCAAATATTTTCCATATATTTTTATTTTATTTTTTAATACATAATGTATAGTTTTATCTTCAAAATTCTACTACAATTGTCGACTTCTCTTGTAAGTATATAGTTGTACTTAGTTTCGTTCATAATCCTTGATTTCGTATTATTTGAAAATTTCATATGTTACTTTTATAACTTGGGCTAATAAATTATTATCATTATAATTCATCTATCAATGGTTGAGAAATGGTAATCCATGGAAAATAACTGATATTCTACTGGCATTCATAAACACATAATGACCCTTTGAGTTACCTCTACTACAGATCACAAGTTGGATTTTTGGTTATATTTGTTGGTGAAAGTAACAACTTGAAGAACTACGTCTATTTTCAGATTTGAAAACATTGAATTCATACATTGACTAATCGAATTTTTGCAACCACTGAATCAGTACCCACTAAAATTCCGCAAATATTTAGATGAACGATGATCATGAGACAATTGAAGAATCAGTATGCATATTGTGTATCATTTTCAAGATGATCTATATTATTTTGAATGAGATTTTTATTATTCTTGGAGCAATTGTCGTGAATCAACTGTTTTTGTCGATTGAGCGAGATGAATTGAATTCACTGAAAATAGAAATCTTCAAAAGGAGAAATAATTATCTTTCCGTAGAGCAAATGATGAAAAAATATCAGTCACTATTGAGAATCCTTTCAACAAAATGTATTATACAGTGAGGTCCATAAAGTGTGCAACAGATGTGTTTTTTTTATTAGTTGTCCAACCGAAATTCAGATACCGACAAAAGTTGGTGCATGCTATATAACCAACTTACAGGCATTCAGATTGGCTTCTGATCAAATAGTATAGAGGGTAGAACGAAAAATATTAAATTTGTTCGAGAATGAAGACCTCCATTCTGAAACATATAGTATATTTTCATGAGGAAAGAGATGTTAAGAGATGGACATTATTTTGTTCTCAATTATCCCCCTTAAATAAATCAAAATTAGGATCAGTAAGTATAGGAAGTAGATATACCCAAATCACAGTATTATTAGTAGAACATTTGCTGCAAAGGTCAATTGCGAACACAAAATTATGTTGAATATCATTGCAAGAAAAATGCAGTCGAGAGTTACCAAAAAAAACAAAGAAAAAAAAGCATGTGAATTTCAAGAATGTGCTTCAATTCGATAGGAATTATTCGAAAGTGATTTGGTTGCAGCTACTTTCAATACGAACTGATAATAATTTTGATTGATGATTGAAAAAAAAATTGTATCGAATTCTAGTTTTTTTTACTTTTAGGTTAAACTTTCACTTCTCAACAATTTTTCCTCATGAAATAGTCCTATATTTTTCAAAATAGGGTTATTTTTTGTTCTGCCATGTATACTATTTGATCAGAAGCCAATCAAAATGCATGTAAGTTGGTTATCGAACGTGCGCCAACTTTTGACGTTATCTCAAATTTTGGATGTACAACTGATATAAAAAATTCCCATAACTTATCAGAATCAAATGCTTCGGAACCGATATATAGGTGGTGGTAACGTTTATGTCTTATAACACCCTAATGTTCAAACACAAAATATGTCTTTCCCAGAGGATCCTACACTTATCTATCAGAAAAAGTTCAGTTCACAAATATTTTCAAAGAAATCTGAGGTTAGGTCATCTCATGAAAAAAACCTTTTCACTGCATCGAGTAGGTATGAAAGCTTAGAGCGACAACCTTAACTGACTTTCATGGCGGATCTCTCAAAAACACCGACATCGGCATATGTCTGTGATGTTTAAACATGTGAATCATTCCTAAGCGAAACGTGAACCCCATTTGTTTTCTACCTCGTGACCGTAAGTGCACGAGCACGTGCTGTGTCGAGCCCTTTCCTAGAATATTACCTTTACCAGAATAACAATGCCGCTTGTAGTCCAAGATCCCAGAGCAATCAGACATAACTTATTTTCACACGGATGAAACCTGAAATTTTCAGTAGCGTCTTGTGTGCCTTGAATACCTACGCGCTTTGTGGAACTTGCCGAGTGACACCTGGGCAGGTACCAGGTGAGAAAGGTAACTAAAAATAAGAATTATTTTACTTAAATTCACATGGCTGATTTTTATATATGTCATGTAGAATATTATTTTAAAGTAATATCATAAGTGTCAGACACTTTTGATGGACCAGAGCTTTTATCAGACGCTTTTAAGCTACCCAAAAAATAAATGAACTTTACTTATTTTTACATGTCTGATTTTTTAATATGTTATTGAAGTATTTATTTAAAAGTTATATTCAATCATTAAGACAAATTAGAGTGACCAAACATCCCCTAAGACAAAAATTATTCAGCCAGAAGTATGAGGGCGAGAGTACTATGCATGCGCTTCAGAGTGAATGAGACGTCCATAACAACTCGGTTTCCCTTCTCAAACTCACCATCTGTTTCAATCTACTGTGTATGTGCTGTTTGTGTGTAATATGTATACAGTATAGTCAAGTGTTGTTTTTTAAGGCACAATTGTGCCAAAAGGGGCACTATGGTAAGCACTTTGAGAAATTGGTCGAAAACGGGCACAATTTTAAGATTCCGTATTTTCGTGGTTCCGCGGTCATTTTCACTTGTCTAAATTCTCACTTTTCATTTCATTTTCCTCAACAATCCTGTTTCCTGTTAGTATGAAATTTAAAAATTATAATTTCTATGCAATATATACATGATTTCTCAACGTTCAGATTGGTAAACATTAAAAAATGGAGCTTCATGTAGTATTTGATATGCAATTGATGGAATTCCGCAGGTTTCTGGGGCCAAAATTGCCTCCTTTGGGGCTTTGGACAAACCGTCTACTTTTTGCGAGGACAAACGCTAAATCGAATGTGGCTCAAGTGGCAATTTTTCATATTTATAATATATATTATTGAATATATTTATATTTTTACGATGCAGAAAAACTCAAAGTCGTCTCCACAATTTAATATTTGAAAGGTGTTCAGTACGGTGATTCAGTACATGTTTCGAACCTACATAGGTTCATCATCAGCTGAATTTACATTGAATTCTACAATAAAGGAAGAGTGATATAATATTAGTTGATAAATGGAGTATAAAATTTACTTACATGGAGATGAAAAAAATAGCAAATTCACATGGTGAAGTTCAAAAGGACATAAAAAATTTGGTAGTGACAATTATGATTAATTTGATATTAGGGGAATTTGGGACATCCCTAACACCATAAATACATTAAAGATTGGGGGGCTTGGAGCCCTTATGCCCAATATGCAATATTAGAAAAATAACCTAACCCAACCGAATTTTTTATGTCCTTTTGAACTTCACCATGTGAATTTGCTATTTTTTTCATCTCCATGTAAGTAAATTTTATACTCCATTTATCAACTAATATTATATCACTCTTCCTTTATTGTAGAATTCAATGTAAATTCAGCTGATGATGAACCTATGTAGGTTCGAAACATGTACTGAATCACCGTACTGAACACCTTTCAAATATTAAATTGTGGAGACGACTTTGAGTTTTTCTGCATCGTAAAAATATAAATATATTCAATAATATATTATAAATATGAAAAATTGACAATTGAGTCACATTCGATTTAGCGTTTGTCCTCGCAAAAAGTAGACGGTTTGTCCAAAGCCCCAAAGGAGGCAATTTTGGCCCCAGAAACCTGCGGAATTCCATCAATTGCATATCAAATACTACATGAAGCTCCATTTTTTAATGTTTACCGATCTGAACGTTGAGAAATCATGTATATATTGCATAGAAATCATAATTTTTAAATTTCATACTAACAGGAAACAGGATTGTTGAGGAAAATGAAATGAAAAGTGAGAATTTAGACAAGTGAAAATGACCACGGAACCACGAAAATACGGAATCTTAAAATTGTGCCCGCTTTCGACCAATTTCTCAAAGTGCTTACCATAGTGCCCCTTTTGGCACAATTGTGCCTTAAAAAACAACACTGACTATACTGTATACTATAAGTTATATTACACACAAACAGCACATACACAGTAGATTGAAACAGATGGTGAGTTTGAGAAGGGAAACCGAGTTATTATGGACGTCTCATTCACTCTGAAGCGCATGCATAGTACTCTCGCCCTCATACTTCTGGCTGAATAATTTTTGTCTTAGGGGATGTTTGGTCACTCTAATTTGTCTTACTGATTGAATATAACTTTTAAATAAATACTTCAATAACATATTAAAAAATCAGACATGTAAAAATAAGTAAAGTTCATTTATTTTTTGGGTAGCTTAAAAGCGTCTGATAAAAGCTCTGGTCCATCAAAAGTGTCTGACACTTATGATATTACTTTAAAATAATATTCTACATGACATATATAAAAATCAGCCATGTGAATTTAAGTAAAATAATTCTTATTTTTAGTTACCTTTCTCACCTGGTACCTGCCCAGGTGTCACTCGGCAAGTTCCACAAAGCGCGTAGGTATTTAAGGCACACGAGACGCTACTGAAAATTTCAGGTTTCATCCGTGTGAAAATAAGTTATGTCTGATTGCTCTGGGATCTTACTCTATTGTTTGAGCAGTGATCTTTCCGATTAGAATTCATTTTTATAGTTTGAGATGCTTCAAGCGCTCGATGTTCGTTGATGAATGTATATATGTAATTTCGAGTATGATTATTTCATTCACGTTTGTGATCGAATCAAACATGGATGGCGAGAATGTAAGGCTCTTTCTCGATGGAAGTGTTCGTCGAAAAATACTATTCTCTGTTCATTCAAAATTTCTCAATCTTCGGGGCTTTCTCCCTTTGTATAAAAAAAAAAATTAGAAATACAATCGTGCAATTCCAATGGAATATAACCTGATGTTTTTTGTAAACATTTCCCTTTATGTTTTAAATGACTCATTCAAGAAAATATAGGTTGTAAAAGTGATATTTTTTAGTGTCGAAGAAATCAACACCACTTGGAGTGGAATGGAAAAAATATTTTCAATAATCGAATCGTTTTAACAATTTGTTGTGGGAGAAATATAATTGTAGGGTGCAAAATTTCCACAGCTACCCTGGAAATTTTCTGGAGATTGATGATTCAAATATCAGAACTCTCGCATCAATTTTTCGATTGGTACATCGGCAGATTTCAAACTGGCTTGACTACCATCTTTCTTCATATCAAAGTGAAGAAATAGGTGGTGCTGAAGAAGTAAAACAATAGGAGATTTTTACAACTCCATCATGAAATCATATGACTGTTCGAGAAGTCTGGCAACTTCTCCAAATATAAAAAGATATGGAAGATTTTCTTATCTGAAAATCACTTAAGAAATATTCGACTCTCATCATTTGAACAAAATGGTTTTTCGAAGTATCCAAAAATTCAGCAAGTTTTTGCAACGTTGAAACATTGACATCTTTGAGAAAGATAAAATTGAAGGTATTGAAGAGTTTACTTGCAGTGTGTATTGGGTCAACAATTGCCGAAGACTTATTACCGGAAAATTTATCGTTTAACAAAATGTACGCTACAAAAAAATTATGGAAAATTTCTTTGAAAAATGAAGGGTTCGATTCGACTCATATTCCACTGTGCTGTAAATCTTCAAACCAAAAATGTTGTGGACGAATTTTGTCAGTAAGATGTGGCTCAGTGACACCGAGTCCGATTGCATAAAGTTCAGCGCGGAAAATAATGTTTGGCTACTTTCAGATGGTTTCCTGAAACCAACCTGGTTCAAAGATTAATTTCAATACCAATTGACAATGTCTTATGCAATTGGAATCATATGTGTTTATTTGTTTTCACTAAAGCCGAAGGACGGCATATCCTCAATATATCTTGCGCTCATTGATATATTGCCTGCGAGGTATGATATGCTACTTCGCTGCAGCTGTACGGTCTTTCGACACGGTATTTTCCTGCATGGTCACCCATCCAAGTACTAACCGCGCTCGGCGTTGCTTAACTTTAGATATCGAATGACTGTCAGTCAACCTGAAGAGCTGGGCCATGCCCTCTAAAACTTTAAATTAACACTGATATTAGTACGTAAGTAAATATGAAAGAATTGCATCAGTAGAGTATTCAAAATCAAGAAGAAAAAAAATTTTTCACCTGAAAATAAAATCAATCATTAATATTGTGTGCCTAATAAACAACATTGTCTGATATTTTCAATAAGCTTATGTCCGAACATCGTTACTGTCCTCGCATTTTTTATCATTTGTGGAAGTTTATTATAGGAATCTAAAACTTTGGAGAATAGAGAATTCATGGCCATTTTAAGAATCGTTCCACTTAAATGGAAGTCTACTCTATTTCTAATGGAATAATTGTGGATGTTATGATTCAAAACAGCAAATTCATCCGAATACTGAGGTTGACATCGTTTGTCATCTTGGAGTTGAATGCCATAGTGAGCTGAAACAATCTGCTTGTAAGTGATAACCATTTAAGTGCATTCAACAATGAGTTGCAATAATCAAAAGATGGTTGAATGATACAATTATGCAAGTAATTCGAGAGTTCTTGAAAATCGAGAGTTCTTGAAAAGTTGACTAGATATTCTTGAATTTTTTTTATATTTTATTTTTGATGTACTGAGCATACTTATGGAAATCCAGATCATTATCAACCCCCGAGGTATTTGAATAGAGTTGAGTATTTATATTACGATGTCAGTTATTTGATCATAATATTTATATTTATTTGCTATTATCATTGTCTTCGAATTTTGAACAATCAATTTCAATTTATTCATTTTCAAAAATGTGGCCAATATTTTCGATGTGTTTTCCATTTTTGTAATGGCTGTATTCATATCGATATTACTTTCAGGAATTAGTGTGTCATCTGCAAAAAGATTTCATGAATTCAAAATCTGTGTTACTCAAGCATATGTCATTCAAATACAAAATGAATAAAGGAGCCGCAACACACTGCCCTGTTGTAATTCAGATTGAATTGTTATTTCCTCATCAACTATAACTCAAATAACTCCTGAACTATCCAAGAACTTCACCAGATAATCCCAATATTTCCCACTTTTTTAACGAAATGCTTCCATCGACAGTTTTGAAAGCCATTTCGAAATCAACAAAAACAGCCACAATATACTTTTTCTGATCCATATTTTCTTTCTCATTCGGAAATTGTTGCAATGATGTTTAGCATGAATGTTTCATCCTGAAAGCTGATCGATTCAACATGATTATTTTATTGAGATCTAAAAACACTTCAGCTTATCTATATACTGCTATTTCTGAAATCTTTCCCAGTCCGGGCAATGTATTAACAAGACGAAAATTCATTGCTTCTATTGTTTTCGTAATTTTTGGTATGGGTGTTACCGTTGTAAATTTTAATTTCTCCGGTAATGAACCAATTTGTAGAGAGACATCAATGAAGTAGGTATAGAATTGCATTGCGTAGACATCAAAAGTGCCCATGATGAATTTTATACTCGATATTCCATTATTGTTTTCATCTAATATGCCAGATACAATGTTCCTTGATTCTTTGTCAATCAGAGTTTTGAATTTCGACATTTCAATATTACTTTTCCTTTATTCGTTTTCAATCCATGTTTGATTTTGTTTTCTTTCGACAATATCTCTTATATTCTCCACAAAAGATATATCGAAATATCCCGCCATTTCATCTTCCATTCTCACTATTTTGATTTCATGATTGATATCGAATATTACTTTTTTCAGAATTAGTGTTTTTCTCACATTATATAAGTTGCTTCAAATGTTTCCACATTTTTTTAGCATCGTATCTATATTTGTCAATTCGATTCTCATAGTATATAGTTTTCAGTGTATTTACAAAATGATTTCTATAATATAATAATATTCCGATAATCGCACGTTAAAAGGTAAGGCCTCGTTAATCCATTGCTCTCACAAGTTTCAACTTCTGAGGGTTGACCTTCGTCAGCTGCTTAACGGAAACGAACTTTATTTTTTGGTTTTCTTACCACATATTTAATCGGCGCTACTCAGTTCATAGTTAGTTCACAGTTATCATACAGATTATGAGATTATTCATTAAAGAGTTAACATTCACATCATTAAAAACCTAATCTACATCTCGTAATCTTGTTTTTATTGCAAACAAGTTATCTTTACTGGGATTTCTTTGCTCAATTTTATTCCCGAATATCCCACTAATATTCTTATTATTCAATGTAACAGATGTAATAGAGTGATCACTGATTTTTGGAGAATGATGCAAATTTGCCTTCACATTTTCTACATTAGTCATTGCATAATCAATCAGAGATTCACTTTTGTTTGTGCCTTCGGTAAAATCATTCACAATTTGTTGCATACCATACATATTCATGAGATCTATTACTTGTTTGCTGTAAAAACCGTTCTTATCATTTAAATCAATATTTATATCTCCTACTATCTCGCAGGTGGTCACAGCATATTGTATATGCCTTTCGTACAAAAACAAGTCTAGTTTCACAAACTATAATGGAAACATACAACATGTTCGTCCTTGGACATTCACCCCAGATGTTGAAAAATGATTCTTTGTCAGTGGAATTTTGCGAATATCGCGATCCGTGATCAAGTACATACACAAAACGATAAATTCCGAAATGTAAAGTCATATCCGAGAAACAGTGATGTGAAATTCAACCGTTACCAATATGGATAAAGAGATTTTCCACATAAAAAAGGGAGTTTAAATACAATTTTTAATACTTAATAACTCGATCAGAAAGTTATTTCAATGGGTAGGATGGAATTAATATCCATGTTTCCCCATTACAGTTTCGACATCAATTTCTATCAACTCGAATTACTTTCAGGACATTTGATGTCAATTCATTTCGGTATTTAGGGCCCACTAAAAATTTTCTTCTCGATTTGCTCATTACCCACCAGTGTGTCACGACCCACAGATCAAGAAACCCTGTCCTAGACATATTTTCAACAGCTTGTTGATGAGTAGTTGCCAAAATAGCTATATTCGCATTCCAAGAATGTATTATATTTATTATGGTTTTCGTGAGGAATCCAGCGTAGTGAGTCGAGATTTATTGCCTTCAAAGAAATCATTTTTCCCATGTAATGTAATCAAATAGGTAGTTGGTTCTTTCTTGTCAATATGACGCCCTGCTTTGTCGCTTATCAAATGTCTAGACCGTTATATCGCCCATAACAGTCGAGTAGAAACTGTTGATATATAAATTAAACGGGTTAGTACAATGACAAGAATTTCAACCCATTCCAAAAATACTCGATGTGGAATGGGAATTAGTGCAAGCATTATTTTTGTGCTAAAGAATCGTGATTCGCGGTTTCTATTAGGGTTTATACATGCCGTTACGAAATATTGCATATCGCGAAGTATTTTACATGATGCGATAATTTCACTCAGCAGGTGTATACTTATTGAATATCATGCAAATTGTAGCGCTGAATGTCAAGAAGAAGGATTGCCACTTATGAATTTTCATAATTTTTTTATTGAAATGATGTCATTATGCTGATTATTAGACTAGAAGCTGTAGCATGACTAAATAATTCATAAACTTCCACAACAGGTATGTACTTTGTTTCTAAGATTTATGCAGTTAACAGTTACTGCAAAAAGCTAGGAGATATGTGTGGAACAGAATTGAAAGACACTTGTAAGCTATTATCTATTCAACGTCGATTTCTGAAAGTATGTTTCCTATTCTCTTGAAAAACTGAATCCATCTTGAATCCAAAATAATTCTTCTGTATTCAATTGATGCCAAATGTGGATAATTCCACTACACGGCCCTCAAGCCCGAAAAACCAGAGATGTATTAACAGCGGCCGTGAAAGCCTACATTCTTACATTAATACTCGCAATATGCTTCACCTGCAACAACCCTGAGAATATATATCATAATGAAGTGAAATGTACATTATCATGAGAATAATCCGAATGATCTTAAAAAATATACTAATAGATTTAGCCTATTATGACTCGAAAGAGTCATAATAGATAGAGATGACCATTTCAAATTTTTCTATTAATTATGCGTTTTTATTTTCTGACCCATGTGTTTCATTGCATTGATTTTCATTTATATTCACGAATCTACGAGTGACACACCTTCGTGGATGTCCATCGCATTTTATGAGATTTTATACACTCTTTTTTTATTTTAGTTCATACAACCGTTTGTCGAAAAAAATATGTTCTCAGACAATAAACCCACCTCTTTGCATCATGGAGTCAATGATCATCTACACTACCTACATTGAACTCTTGCATGAGAACCTCCCGAAAGAAGGGGAGCTTTTGATCTCAGTCGATTGAAACCGCACATTTTATATCTTTCTCGAAAATATTACTAATCGGCTTTTCATTCCAATTCTATTTGTTAGTAGTCGAGGGACTGTTACCCATAAAACTAATATGTGAAAATTTTCTCTTTCTTTTTTATATGCAGATTCACACGAAAGAGAAGCCCTGTGATGTTCAAAAAACACCGCGTGAATCAAGGGACAGGAGATACGAATTAATATTTACTTCGAATTTCTGAAGTTTGTAAGCCTCAGGAAAAACCTCTCTTGGCAAGGAGTTCCAAGCCTCAGCTGTTCTATTGAAAAAAGATTCCTGAGCAAGAGAGATTCGACAGGTTTGCAAATTCACAAAAAAAAGAGTGGGAATTCTGTACTCGTTGAGTCATCCGTGTAGATATTGCCAAGCGGGGAACAATTGATAACAATTCGGAAGAGCATCGACCGTGAAAGTATCTATAGAAGAGAGACAAGTCTCCGACCCTTCTACGATGTTCCAATGAAGTGAGCGGGTCTGTAAACGAAGAATCACCAACAAGACGAATTGCCTTTCTCTGAATGGAATCGAGAAGCTTCAGAATTTTGTTTATTTACGAGCGTTCTCATTAGAAGGTCGACCCTCTAGAAAATCACAAAAGAAATGAAAAAATAATGGGATGAAAAAAACTCCTACGATTTGAGCGGATTGGCAAAATGTTTCTACCATACCTTTGGCCTTGATGACAAAGAGTATTTTCAGACTTCGCGTTTCTTAGCTGTTCAACACCAAATTTCGACAAGATATATAATCTTACAAAGGCACTTCTATCAATTCTATTCAGAGAAGGTCCATTACTGCACCCGTGTGAAAATTTACCGTCAGCAAAGTTCTCAACATTCAATTGACTGTCATTATAGCATTATATCTTCTTGCCGAGGCTCATCTAATTGCTATCGGAGGTAGCCATGACCTCCCGTTTTTCTTTGCTTGGTACTCCTTGTTATCCAAAGATTGAGTCATTTAAAAAAAATATTGTAACAATAAACAATTGGAAAACGTATCTATATACTGTGTTAAAATTGGTAACCCAGCGTCTTGTCCTCCATTAGGTACTTATATCGCAAAATACATTTTAGGCTTTTTCTTTCGAGCAATGTCTTCTTGAACCACTCCTCGTGAAAATTCCAGATATTTGCACGTGATCAAAGGATACATAGTTACAAATGAATGACAAAAATTGAGAACGAACTTCAGCTAATCGATAGGTTTGAAAAGAAAAACATTTCATAGGTGAAAATTATCAGCTGAAGAGTAAAATGTGTGTCATTTTGAGGCATAGATTTCAAGTTCAGCGATCTATCCCCTTCTCCCATTTGTTGCGCATCGCTTAGCAAAGTTAGCTTCGAGCGACCGTGAAAAACTTTCAGAAACTGCATGGGGAATCCTACAGTACAGTATTCAAATTCATTGTAATATACCGCAAGCACTCGTCATCTTTGACCGTCAATATTTCAGAACCTATTCAGAGAGTGGTTCAGATCAATTTGAACAATATTTCATAATATTATTGTTACTGAAATTTTTCAATCTAGTATTGTTTTTTGATCAGACAATTCCTCACCTGTGAAACGAGCTTGTCAAAATTCAATTCGCAACAAAAACTGTTCCTATACAGTTTCAGTATGATAAATTGATGAAGCGCGAAAACCAATAGCACACATATGTATCCCAAGGAATATTTGAGAATACGGTCGACTTCGGAGCGCTGTAAAACTTTAATGAACGAAATTATGAAAATTCATAGTGGAAATTATTTCTTAAAACCTCCTCTATAAAAACGTTTTTGATCTCATTTTATCAAAATTGCCAGAAAAAAAATTATGACACCGGAAAGAAAATATGTTCCAGAATTTTCAACTATTTTCGTTTTTCGATTTTATGACAAAGAGTAAGGATATCGAAGTTGTAGAGAATTCAGTTTTCGAATACATTTTATATAGGATGGATATATTGGCATATATATCGCGAAAACCATTTGCACCTCTTTTTCCAAGATGGCGGCCAGGGAACGAGAGTGGCGACCCCACAAACTTGGATTTAAGCTCACCATAATCCCCCTACACATCAGAAAAATGAAATTGCGTCCTCTGAGAAACGCATGCTAAGGCCTAGTTACATTTTAATTTCAATGGCCTATTAGGTAGATCATTTCGTTATTATCTGTTACCAGCAATCTGCTCCGGTGTCGGATGAAAAATGGTTTTCATGGGTTATCCCTAAGAGATAGACATAAATATCTATACCATCGCGGACTTTTTTGTAGATCTTTTTAAGGTGTGCGGTACTGTAGCTCATTACTTTCATCAATCTCGTTGGCAATGTAAGTGCAAATAAATACCTACATCTCTTTATGACATCACGTTGGAAACCTCTCAAATTATCAATATACCTCTACTATATTTTGAATCTATTATACATATAAAACTTCCTTTTCAATTTATTAATGAAGAAAGATTGAAATCAGTTGCGTAGTTTCCAAGATCTAAGCATGCATTCATACGGACAAACAGACAACGGAAAGCGACTCTGTTTTATACTGTAGTGATGGCCGTGGAAAAAGTATAGCACATAACTCGCATGCAAGGCTAATTATCCACTCGTATGATTCATACTCGTGAAAAATGACTATCATCTCTGATCGTTCAACAATATACCTTGCTGCTTCTTGAATTATATGCATTGAATGATATTTGAGATAAAACATATTTTTGCCTATCCTCAAATGCAGCATAGTAATTCTAGAACTCCTTAACTATTAGATGTAGCAGATCAATCCTTCAATGCAATCCCCATTGGGAGATCAAACTTATGACCTATTGGTCATGAGCTGGCTGAATCATCTTTTTTCTCGCCAATGCTGTCGGTTATCTCAATCCAAAATCATTTTACTCGAACTAAATGGAAATTTTCTTATAATTTCAGATGAGACAATAATTTATTTCAATTTTTATGGGAAGAACAGCTCTTTTAATTAACGATTAATTTATAGTCTAGAGTGAGAAATATGTCGCCATCCATCCTTGGTTCTCATTACTTTGTAGGATGTCAGTGTCTGTACCAACATATCCAATTTCTCGAGAGAACTTGACCTGGTTTCTCCTTAGTATATTTTCAAGAAATGTTAACTATTGACTAAAATTTGAATTGCTTTTTTATTTTTTTCAGGTGAGTTCTACTCCGGTGGTATTTCACAGTGTGAGTATGGTTTTTCTGTCAGTTAGTACATAATTTGATGATTTTGTAAGGGAGAATGATGAATTTACCTAGGAATTTGATTACAGAGAAATTCGTTAAATATTCAAAAAGTTATTGCCAATAACTCACACTCTCACATTTTAATATATGTATGAGTTGAAAGATGTGACAGAAGCTGTGATAATAGTAATCATAATAGTGGAAAACATGGCTTGTTTGGAAAATAATTCATCGAAAAACAGGTTTCATTGAAAGCGTAGCGAACCGAAGTCATTCATTTTCAGAAATGATACGGTGTCTAGGTACAAACTGAGCTATTTACTATAGATTAATTCAAACAGGCAGCCTCTTTGCAGTTTGCGATGGCAAAATTCAATTGATGTAGTTTTCTCGTTACAGAATTATAATTTGGCCATAAAACTATCACCACCGGGTGGTTGAGAGTTTTCTTTGTTCGAAAATTGTTCTGGAATTTTTCGTTTCCGTTAACCGGCTGACGAACGTGAACTCTCGAAATCGAAACTTTACGAGCATTGGATCAACGAGGCCTTTCCTTTTAACGTGCGATTATCCAGCACGGTGGCCCGGCGAAAAATCGATAAAATCAAATGCCTGAAACCGTTTTCACCAATACCTGGCATTGGTGTCACCTATTGGCTACAATTGTCGTATAACTTAAAAAATGCTATCTTTAGGTATGGTTTTGATATTGCGTTCATTGTATGTTTATGAACGGGCAATTCGCTGGTAAAAAGTGAACCCAAAGCATGACATAAGATGTAAGGCAATGACTATTGTCTAATTATTCGGAGCAATAGATGGCACCCGCGCTTACCTTCTGGTAGATATTATTTCAACAAAATCCTCATATAATGCTACTTCAGCAATAATTGTTTTTCTGCATGTCTAAATTATTCAACTGGTAGAATTGAAGGTAAAATAACCAAGAATACGAGGGAATTTTGTTACTTTTTGATCAACCACACCTTCGATTATTGCCTTAGACCAGCTTTTCTCAACCTGTGGGGCGCGCCCCTTTGGGGAGGGCGCGAAATATTGGTAGGGGGGGCGCGAAACAGTGGAGCGACATGAATAAATAAAACTCACAGCAAATGATTTTTTTTACTATTACTCAATACTACTCGAACATAAAACATATTATGGAAGTAAAAAAGATACAAACGAGTAGATAAATAGCAGTACCTAACGCGGAATGTACTCAAAAGCCAATACCTATTTTCATCAACAAACAAAACACCACTGCTCCCTTGTGCCTTTCTCGCAGAGCAGAGCTTTTCAGAGGAAGGCGATATATTTGAAATGTCCACTTTCAATTCTCTCTCAATGTTCATCTGCGACCTGTATTTCATTTTCGATACAGCCACCGCAGAAAACCCAGTTTCACATAGATATGATGTTGGAAACGGTGGAAGTATTCTGAAAGCTCTTTCCTTCAGTGCAAGGAATCTATCACCTAGACCGGACCAAAAATCGAAGAGGGGTTTATCCACAAACTGTCTTCTGATGTCGCCACGAGACGTGATGTCAATGAATTGTTTTTCTTCCACGACTGAGAGACTATCAGGAGTATTTCGAAATGGATCTCTAATCCACTCGTATTCTGCTATCAAGTTTTCGTCGGTTGAAAATAATTTCTGGAATCCTTCGTCAACATTGTTAGGTGATTTTCCATGGTTGCAATCGATATGTATCTCTTTAGCGTTGTTACTTTTGATAAATTCATTATTATTTGTAAACATTTCTATGATTCTTCGTTTCGAGTGTGTATTCCACAAATGCTACATAAAGCGTTCACTTTATCGCTCATATCCAAGAGATGTAAATTTCTGCCTTGCAGTTGTAGATTCAACATATTCAATTCCTCGAATATATCAACCAAGTAGCTCAATTACATCACTCATAACTGATTTCGAAACAACTTCGCTTCCTGACGATTTTTGTCTATTAAAAATATTGCAATTTCCTCTCTCATTTCGTAGACACGTTGCAAGAACTTGCCAGGTGATAACCATCTTGTTTCACAATAAAATTGTAACGCAGTATGTTCTGCGCCCATATACAGAGTGCTGCGAAAAGTCTCGTTTTTGGGGGCGTCGCTTGCATGAAATTAACTGCAGTTACAACTGTCGTTTACACAATGTTAAGACTAGCACTGATATCTTTGGCAGCTAGAGCCTCTCGGTGAATCATGCAGTGAGTCCAAATACACTGAGAAGATTTCTGTCTCACAAGCGCTTGTAAGCTTTGGAATTTGCCACATTGCTCGAGCACCATCTGTACATATACCGAGAAGTATTTCCATTGAATACTTGCTTCTTTTGAAAAACTATGAAATATTTCAAATAATTCGGCTACTGTTGCTCTATTTCTTATCAGTTTGCAAAAAAGTAGCTCTTCAACAGCTGAAATTCCATCGCAAAATCGAACATACGCGATTAAATCTTCGGATATATCACCGATTCTGCGAGCAATAGTATCATTTGAAAGAGGAATAGACTCGAGTTGCTTGGACAAATCATCTCCCAACATCATCTCCACAATTTGAATTGCAGCCGGCAGTATAAGTTCTTTCCCAATGGTGTGCGGCTTTTTGCATCTTGCTATTTTGTACGCAACTTTGTAAGAAGCAAGTAGAGTTTTTTCATTCACAGAATATACTTTTTCAAAAACAAACTTCATATGATTTCAGTTTAGCAACGAAGAATGCACGAGGTTTCTCAACGTACTTTCTGTGAATTATTATTATTCTCAGGAGTTTTTTTCAGTGTGTCTATGGCTTAAGCCTAGTATCGACAGTGCGAGGCTGCTCGCTGCGAATGCCTCGTAGCGAATGCTCGGCTTCGCCTCGGACTGTGGATACCGGGGTTGCTCGCTATGAGGCGTTCGCGTCGCGCAATGTGAGGCGAGCAACCCCGGTATCCACAGTCCGAGGCAAAGCCGAGCATTCGCTACGAGGCATTCGCAGCGAGCAGCCTCGCACTGTCGATACTAGGCTTTAGACATACTGAAAAAAAATGCTGAGCACAATTATGAAGAAAGATGATGGCCAATGTTGCCAAAGTTTCAAAAATATCAAACATCAACCTAAACACTTATCATTTGTATTTTTATAGGAGTGTGTCAACTTCTGATAAAAAAATTCAACAGTGTCAGCTCATTCTACCTTATCAGATGCACAAAATATAGAGCAATTTCAACTTTCACCGAATTTCATTAGGAACAAATGTTAGAGCATCAATAATTCCCTTGATTGCATATCAATCAGGTACCATTGAAAAATTTGCGAGCAATTTTTATTTTTGTGCTTCTGCGCAGGTTCAAGTTTTTTTTCTGAGAAAAAGCAGAACTTTTTCAGATTGAACCCTCAGATTGTGAGGGAATTTTCCGGGAATATAATGACTTATGCCCATAGGCACCGTATATATATATAAGCTTAGCTTAGGTTTTGAGCCGGCTCAATTAATATATTTTATATTTTATACACGGTGCGTAAGGGCATTATTTGAATAAAAACATTTGTTTCTCTCAGTCCAAAGGAGTGTGCTGCCAGTCAATACGCGATCTTTTGAGTGACAGAAATCGAAGTGGATCGTTTTTCATGTGTTTATTGATTAAAGCCATTTCGGAAGATTGAACGATCCGTTCGCTATTTCCCATTCCTC
The DNA here is from genome assembly GCA_032362365.1 of Zygogramma bicolorata. Lineage (NCBI taxonomy): Eukaryota > Metazoa > Arthropoda > Insecta > Coleoptera > Chrysomelidae > Zygogramma > Zygogramma bicolorata. The sequence goes on along the minus strand of JAVJAQ010001747.1, from coordinate 2,619,360 downwards.
GTGCGAACTCTCAATTACTGCCTCGATCCGAATCGGTGCGTTCTACCGTTACCACATGCCGATCGATGCTGGTCCGGAATATCGCAAACACCGAGAACACGGCCAACTGAGAGTCAGTGACTCGATGGCGAGCGACTGTGGCTCCTGATCGCGACTTGAAGTGCACATCCCGGTACTGCGGACGACGACGGCGACGCCTACACACGCAGCAGCACGACGCCGACGCGACGTCTGTGCAACAGTGCAGTTTTCGGCGCGGCTCGTATTTATCGTGGTTTTCGGTATTGCACGTTGTGCTAGTGAGGGTTTGTTTTGGTTTCGATTCGGTTTGAGATGGTCTCACCTAGAGGGGAGAGGAATAAGGGGTAATTTGAAAAATTCTTTTATCTTTCATTTCCGAATACTTTCCGTCGTTATTCTTTTTCCTTACATCGTCTCTCATATCTAACATAAATTCTGTATGTGACACTCGTCGCAAAGAGGTGGTTCATCAATTTCATTTCAAAATGAAAAAGGATTTTTGTGATATCTTGTTAGATAGGTATTTTTTCGTTCCTTTCGAATGCTCGTTCATTTTTGGAGATCGAATGAGACTCTTCTTCAATTATCAGCAGTTAAATTTTTTGGTTGAAACTGTTCGAACACAAATAAAAACTGCTTATCACTTGGAAACTGCTGATTCCAATTTGAAAAATGAGCGAGTGTCAGACTGAGAATTGAAAGACCTAATACCCCCCTCCATGACAAGTTATGTCACAGAAATAATTCTGTCATAGAATAGCATTCGAAATGAAGTCCTTTCATACGAACGTTATCGTTATGGTATTGGTTCGGACTTCCATTGTCTATGTAGTTGATTCTATTAAAACCTTTTATAGAAAAAAATTCATAAGATGGAAAAATTACAATGGAACCAATAAACTGAAATGGACTTTGATCGAAGAATAAACTTTCAAATTTCAATTGATCAAAAAAACAACAGTATGCGAATCAAACAGACCCAAATGAAGAAATATAAATCGATACGACCTCATGTTGAAACCAACTTTCAAGTCGAGTGTCTTTTGATAACAGTTTTCGATGGAGTCAACTAGATAGAGATAATGAATGTCCGAATCGATACCATTGAACCTTATTGTATCCTGTTTGGAGTTCTAGTGTGGGTGGGTACATTTAAGAAGGCACTACGAAAAACGTGACGTTTGTCCTATTTTCAAACGAAATTTTCCCAGAAAACAGAATGAGCACTTTCCAATATCGACTGGAGTATACTTAATTGTATTTTGTCGGATTGAATCAATTTTTAGATCATGACATTCATCGTTGACAATCATAAAATTCGATTGTCAAAATTAATCAGAGTTTGATACAGGATTGAGCTTCCTTTTCAACAAGGTAAGTATCATAAGAATTTCTCTTCCATCCAGAAGTTGATGAGCCTCTCTTCGCGAGGATTGACGTCACACCAATAGTTTTTCAGCAGATTCTAGATAAATGATTGCTTTCAATGCGAACTTTGTTTGATCTTGTTATTCTTTTCCGTTGAAAAATTCAGGTTGGTCGACTTTTCACGAGAACACTATATATTTCCAAGATATTTACAGGAAAGGAAGAAATATCAAAAAATTATCAATATGACCCGAATGGTATATCGCTTTTGTTTAAACTAGGTCACTGGATTGGATACACATTTATAAAAAATATGAAGACTTGAAGATTGATCATTTTTGTCCATATCAATTAGCTATGCACAATAAAATACTTGAAATGATAAGATACGTGGAAAAGTAACGTTACTTTGAGTGCTAGCAGACATAATTAAAGAGAAAATATGCATGACCGTCACTCGAAAATGTATCTTTCGAATTTCAAACTATTGCGGACGTGAGTTCGAGTGATGAGTTTTCAACAAAAAATATCACACTTTCCTATACGATTCTCACTGAAAATCCTGCTTGAGAAACCCATTTTATTACGAAACACATGTCGCGGTGACATTTTCTGTTGAGTATCGATTTTCATCAAATATCGACCAGTTTAATTCAATTTTCAATAATGAAGTATAAATTTCGAACTCGAGGTTTTCATACGGAGGAAAATTGGAGTTGAATTATTCGGAAATTCACGCAGTTGGAACCTGGAATGCAAAAAAATATTCACAATACAAATCTTTCTTGAAAACAGTACATTATTAACACTTCTGAGTATGTCCAGAAAATCAACCATTAAAACCCATAGATATCATGCACTGAGTGCGTTGGTCAAACAGCCGATTCCAACTGATAGGTGTATGTTAAATGATCATAAGGTATAAGTAAATTAATGAAGGTTAGGTACCAAGAATAATTCGGAAAAAAATTCCAGAGGAAAAGACTACATGGGCAATTCCTCATGAAGTCTCTGTTCGTAGTAGGTACTCAGCAATGAGATACTAGTTCTTCTAATATCGAAACCCACACTTATATCCCAGTGAAGGTCGATATTCCCATTATATACATATGAACAGCATTCAAATATCAAATAAATCAAGTTGGCATCACTTCCTGCATTGGCAACGGCGCGGTAGAGCTTGCTCGATCATCATGATATTGCAAATTTCGTTCTTAGTTCACCTCGGAGAAATCAACAGCACTACGAACAGAACCAGAGAAACGCCGTGTTGAATCACTGTTCAGTGGAGTATAGATTCTAGAACTCACCTCACATAGGGGGTTTTCATTATATAATGATAGCCCTTTTCAATAATTGGCGTATGGTAGTTCAACAATTTCGTTCCTTATCCCATCGAGATTTGCTCCTCCTCGAGGTCCAATGCCTGTTCATCCTCAGTTATGCACCATACATAAATGTGCCACAAAAAAGGGGCCGAATCCCTGCATTATCGCAAAGGTAAAGTATAGAATTCGGAACACAGAAATTTTCAATTCCATTTAAAGCAGCTGATAATTCGAATATGACAGTACCTAGTTAGAATTGATATCACGGTGATTACTGTTGTAAGATTGCCATAATAGAAAAGCATAAGTTCAATTACTGAATTGAGATATCACGTTTCAGACAACAAAAATTCAATCAACGGATCGTTTACGTCATATAAATTGTATTGCATATGTTTAAAAAAAACTGATTCAACGTGGAACATTTCACTCCTTGAATAAGAAAAAAATTCAGGTAATGAATTTGAGTAAACAAGACTCTACCTTCAGGTGTTATATGCAATTCCCAAATCTGACATCCGAGTCCGATGAATACGACAATTCGAATTGTTGTTATGATAGATCCACAACTAAGGAAGTATTCAATTTAAATATTGAATCTACAAATTTCATTAGTCGGCACACGTACCTCGTTATTGAGTTCAGATGGATATAATTATTCCTAATAGCTTTTTTTTATTGCAATTGCTTTCGACTGATCCAAATAAAACAAAGATCAATTATTCTGAATACTCAAAAATATTGTCTTTACAAAAAATCAATGTTGTAGTTTATGCCGTAATCGTAAAGACTTAGTTCATTAATATTCATAGTACGATTTTTATGAACACACCGAATCCCATCATCTTTGACAACATGGATGCATGGTCTGTTATCACTAATTGATTACCCGAATACAGGTCATAATCCATCAGGAGACGAAATATCTGCGGAGATTACGAGTATCTGTAATCGTCTTCAAGTGAAGACTGAAGACGATTGCGTATCATAGTGATCGAAGAGTTGTGAATATAGTCAACTCGAAGTTAGGCTTTCCATTTCATCAATGTTGAGCCAATCATTCATGGTGTATTTTTCTATTACCATTCTGCTAGATTTATCATTTTACTTTTCGATCATTTCAAATCCTAATTTTGAATTGTTTTCATTTATATTCAATTCTTTTTTCATCGACAGAAATATTTTTCAAATCATTTTTGATCAGCTTCTTCAGTTTTCCCTCCAGATATACATTCAATATCTTTTATTATAGAAGTAGTACTCAAGGGGTACCAGACCCGGGGGCCCGGGTGTGTAAACCGAGGTGTCAATTTTTTCAACAGGGTTCAAACGATACAACATCTATAGCCACCATAAGTGAAATAAATTGTTCCAATCCAGCAAAAACATGTCATTTTGTATCCCAGAGGTTCATGAGTCATTCAAATTTGCTGGGTTACTTCAAAGAATGAAATTTCAGATAATGGCTGTCGTCACCATTTCAACTAAAATTGATGTCAAGGAAATATTTTGTTATTACCAAAACTGAAAAAATTAGATTTCATCAGAGTGCTTCATCTACAAGAGAGTTTAGTGGATTTCTCCTCAGTGGATTTCTCATCAGAAATACACGGATGCTGATTATTGAGCAGGATATACTTCTTCAACCGCCGCTTCCAAAAACGGTTGAAACTGAGATTAAGCAGAGAACCATTCTACGTGAGTTTATGAAGATATTCACCTCTGAATAATGCCTCTTATCTGCTGGTAAATTTGTTCAGTCATAATTTCATTAAAGTAAATATTTGATATGTGGAAACCAGCAAGGTTACCTTCAGAGGTACAGCAAAGGTGGGAATTTGTTTCGCAAGAATGCTGAATCAAACTTTTGTTATTCCGGAAAGCATGAAGAATGTTCTTTCTCTATCCCTTGTAATAATCTGACATTTTCTTCCGTTCATTATCATGTATATTATATTCAAACTAAGACAATATCATTGCATTCACAAGTCCGATGCTAGATGTAGAAAAAGTATTTTTTTTACAATCTACAGTATCACAGTGATGAAATGAAACATAAGAAACTGAAACGGAAGGTATTATCAAAAACTAATGATCGTGATTTGGATGTTTCGATAACAAATATTATTCCAGAATTACTCAGTACCTCTGTTTTGTACAACTTCAATAAAACCGTCCACATTCCCTTCCTTCATAGACAAAATTACATATATTGTAAAAGAACTTATTGGCTTTGTGCTAGGAAGAGAATAACAACGCCGTGAAAAGTAATAAGCAACATACACACAACGTGGAAAAAGGTACCTCTATCGAAAAGCTCTGCATATATAGCTGGACATAAAATTGCATACAAGTTATAGGTTTGTACTCGATTCATATATCGAACACAGGTAACTTAAACCAAATAAATTTGTGTGTGTGTGTGGATGCAGAAAGTGACTTTCATATGACACGAAGCCAGCAAGTCACATTGTCGGGAGAGTTGTTTCAATATACTTTCATATCTTGTCGTGTCTAAGAAACTGAGGGTGCTGTTCACATCAGAACTGCAGATAGTCTTTGCTATTTCCATAAAATTTGTGTTTGTTCATTGAGAATCCCAAATATTTTTCAAAATTTTATACTCTATAAGAAGATGTAAATAGCAGTCAACTTGTCATCACTTTCGTTTTTCAATTGTACTACTTTGTGGTAATTTATCTCCCTTACACTCGGTGGCTTGGAGAATTGATACATCAAGAAACGCTGAAATAGTGTCATTGATTACTTAGGAGGAGATATCTATATTGTTTTTGCTCTTTGTGAACTATTCTCCTTGGTACTGTAGAAAGAAAATCCCAAGTATGAATGGATTCTATGAAACGTTTCTGAACATTTACTAATGCACAGGCGAGGCGAGTTATTGATTTATTCATTCATTTTCATTCTATAATTGGTATGAAATGAAGTTAGCTGACTAATTTTGTTAACAATCTGATGAGGCGCGCTTACAGAAAATTTGCAAATATCGAATTTGAAATTTTTCTGTAATGACAGCTGATGGAACGATAATTTCCAATAACTTCACTTCCTATACAATATAGAAAGTAGCGTGGGATGCAGTTGTACCAATAAAATATATAGATTGAGCATCCAGAAGAATGAGGTCAGGATTGAACATCAACTCACTATAACCGGGTGTCCAGGTGTGGATTCATTTCCCCAAAAAAATTGCTCACGTAGGCACTCTCCGGCCCCAGTTCAGGATTCATAGCTGTTCTCTTCTTGAATGTTCATCTTGAACGACGTATAGATAGTGGGCTGTTTTGGAGTTGATGGAGTACACTCAATTCCGGGAAATGAAGTTACGAGTAAATCCTTCAGATCCACGCATGTGGTACCCTGTTTAACTCTTGTGAAGGGAAACCTATTTGAGGCGCATTTGATATTGGTTCCTGAGTTTTTCCTTCCAATCGGAATTTACTTTTGAGTCTTATTTTTTCAACAATATCGGCCTGCATTTATTTCATCTTTCTCAGAACCAATCGTTGTTGAGAATCGGTCAGATTTATGATCTTCTTCATTTTCTTCTCAGACTAATTCCTCAGCAGCTCAGATACGGGCTGATTCGACTTTCATATGAAAATATACTGAGATTTGCTTTCAAGGAAATACGCTTCAGTAATGCAGTGAGAAACTATTTGCAGCATGCATGTGTGTGTCTGATGATCTGAAACACATTGTATTCGAATGTCCCCTGCTGTCTCTAACAAGACCGAGATGAGTGCCACGCGATATTGACTATAATTCTGCAAAAATTCTGAATCTAGTTCCATTCTGGGTATTTTCAAACTGAGAGCCTTTGTTGTTAACGAGATGGGAACGTTTTTGTTGAAGCTGCAATAAACGATAAGAACAGCGATACTAGCGATGCAAAAAAATACATTCATTATTTTGTATGTAGGTGTTTATATTGGAGCGACACGTTGAGACACGCTTTGTAGCTAAGTAACGATAAGAGTGGTGATAATTGATTGTGTATCTTTTTCGCTGTTATCAAAGGTAGTCGGTATGGGTATCGACAGTTCAATAAGTGAAGTATTTCTCAGGCTCGCTTTGTGGGACAAAAAAAATACTTTTGTAACAAAATTCATAGTAATTATCCGTGAAGCGGGCTTCATCGTAAAATTAAAAAAAAAATGGTGGAACTTATTTCGGCCTCCTGAACAAAAAATTCTAATAAAGTTTTTGGGGCTCGCAACTAGTTTCGGAGATATGGCCCCCCAAGGACAGGAAAACAGGGTTTTCAGGGTTGACATGTTCGTTTACCCAGCCAATTCCGCTCGAAATTCCTCGTTTTGTTTGCTGACCTCGAATTTATATGACGATCTACCCTTTAGTGTTTTGTAGTGAAAAATAGAAAAATGCTTATAATTCTGTTGGAAAGTGATGAAGAAGGATATATAGAATGAGTATATTGTGCTGATAGGAAGGAGGAATTTCGAGCGGAATTGGCTGAGAAACAAACATAGGCGTAAAACCCCGATTTCCTGTCTTTGGGGGCCGTATCTCCGAAACAAGTTGCGAGCCCCAAAAACTTTATTAGAATTTTTTGTTCAGGAGGTCGAAATACGTAAGTTCCACCAATTTTTTTTCAATTTCACGACAGAGCCCGCTTAACGGATAATTACCAAATTTATTTCTGTCATCAGTTAATTATTCGAATAACGGATACTTCTGGAAAATTTATTTCAAATAATTGATTATACCACCACTTGATATTTTCGAATAATTTATTTCAAACTATTGAATTGGAATAAATGATTTTGAACAATTGAATTTGAATAACTTTGCGGCACCGTCCTGCATCGTATCATTCTGCAACTAAAACTAATCGAAGGTAATTGAATCCCCTGTAGGTGTGTCAATTTCACGCATTCAACGCAGCTGTGAATTCAATGAATCGTACATTAGAGTAGTTAATATTAATGGAGTTTGGGCTCGATATTTTTCCTCAAGTTTTTTACGATTGAGTATGATTTGAATGATCACCAACCACTTCGTGGTTGAAATATTTTATGATTCATGTAGCGATTGCAATAGAACGATTCGAAAAATGATTAAAGAGTATATTACTGGGTGCAACATTCATTTTCAGTTGACAGGTAAACGGTTGTAATTTTTTAGATACACTATTGAGTGATCGTGCTTTTTCCAACATCCTGTAGCATGATATCCGCTGCTCTCATTACTTCGTTGACGTTTTGGTTCCTGTTTCTGGTTGTAATTGTTCTGATCGGAAAATAAATTGCTACCGACCAGAAACCTCTTAACATCCTTCAATATTTTGTAACTTCCTCTCTTCTCGAGTGTTTCTATTTATGTTGAGGAGGGTTATTTGATTGAAATGAGTTTCTGCTTTCTTGTAGTAGTAATACTAGTGAAGAATGCATCGACAGCTGAAGCAAATGATTTGATCGTATCGATAGGGAAGATCAGTTTTTTCTGTTCAATTGCAAGTGTGTTCCTTCAGACTACTGTCTGGATATCCTGAAGTGGGTTGAAGGAGAGGACCGGGGCAAACATTTCAGGACCCAGTGATACCCACGGCCTGATGAATTTGACAATTACGGAACTAGCCAAACGTGATTTCCATGCTCAATCCCTAAAGAGATGCAGTCTTGCCAAGATCACCCAGGGCGACCCTAGGAAGCTGGAGCCGAAGAAATAATTGGCGATGACCGGGAAAAACCTACGTTTGACAGAAGGATTTCTAACTAGCCAGTGTCAACTGAGGAAACACCTCCATACTATGAGGCTAGTGGACATGCCTCTATGCAGGATGTGTGAACAGGAAGATGAAACTGTCAGGCATGTCTTATGCGAGGGTCCGGAGTTATTGTTAATAAGAGAGTGTGTGTTCGGTGAGTCTTGGCCTATACCCTCCGATATAAAGGAGATGTATCCCAGTGACTGTCCACCTTCCTAGAAAGGACAGAATGGACGTCGATCTAGGAGGTCGACTCTTCGGGAAGTTGTACAATCGATCACATGTGACCTAAGTGCTGTAGGCCTACACTTTCCCTCTCTACTCTACACTTTCCCTCTCTACTCTACACATACAGATTCTCTCTGAATATGAGAACTTACAAAATTATATCCATATGTTACCATTGATGAGTTTCATGAAAAAACTGTATTCCTATTTGAGTCTGTTCTTGAAATAACAATGAATTCAACATCAACCAGAAATCATTTATCAAAATCATGACGAAGAAGAACGTTCAATGCGCATAATGTTCATAAGCGCTCAACTTTAACGATAATATAAGAAGGAAAGAAAGAGTCTACCTGAAGAAACTACTTTCCTGCTTATATGGCTCGACGAGCGCTGCATCAGTCACTTCATCTTCCTCAATCTGTATACCAATCACTTGAAACTAGAATCAAACAGATAGATATTTATACACAGAGTGTAGTTTGCAAAAAAAAACATTTATTTGGATAAAATTTCATTCTCGAACCCAGAAAAGCTTGTTTGGCCCAGAGAAAAATATTCCAATTCGATCTGAATAAATTGGCATTTCGATGATACATAAATTCATATGACTACGTAATCAAGCCATCAGTATAATATTGAGGATCATGATTATTTTTATGGAGAGAATGAAGTTTTCTCTATTTCTTCTCCAAGTCAACGGAAAAAAATACAAAACTTCCGTGGGAAACACTTTTTTTTCATGTGTGAATCATTCAGAGACGTTCACATCATTCGCGAAAAGTATGAAATGAGAGTATATGTAAAACAATTGTTCCCTTGCCTATATGGTTCGACGGCCGCTAAATCATAATTTCATTGTCGAGCTAATTTGCTATACATAGATTCACATGACTACGAAATCCAGCCCTCCGTATGATCCGTGTCAATGCGAAGGGAGTACAAAACTTCTACGAAAGAAGTGACGCATTTTCAGCAATCACTTTCTGTTCACTTTCGAGTGCGCCCCGAAAGCAGAGTTTTATGCGGGCAATGGTTGGCTGATTGCCGTAGATGCCAAAGAGCTCTGGAGCGTCTCACTGATTGTGAGCGCTTTTTCTATTTCAACTGTAGGAAAACCCAACATAAACGATGCTACTCACAGTGATTGTGTGGATTATTTAAATACGTTCGAATCATTCACAAAAAAGAAAGGAGAGAGAAAGGGCGCTGAACCTTACCATTTCTTGCTCAATTCAGATTCCAATCAGTGTGTATGTCAACGAAATGTCAATTTATTCAGAGGAGATCAGCTCTTCAATTCAATTTTCTTGATTCTATTCGGTGTTAGCAAAAAAAATTCTATAATACTTACACATGCCCATTTATGAGCTTCAGGGAATTTTCTCTGAGCGGAACAAGCTTGTCTGCGTTTGAAATATTGAATGAAATATTATCCCGATGAAAGATTTTTGCAAACTGTTGTGAAAAATCATCTTATAAATGGTATCTGTTTGATTCAAGTTTCCCAGTTATTATTAAATAAATTGAGCAAGAAATAGTGACTTCTTTGTGATTCTGCGCTTGACGCGCCTTATTGGCAGGAAAGCAGCTGTACCAGATAAACACATTCTTCATTTTTGTGAATGATTCGAACGCTATGAATGATTCACACATATTAACAGAGGGTGTTTCCGAAATATTTGAAATTAGTTCTTGTAAAAACACACACACACATTGAGCAGGTGGCAGAGAATTTTATGAATTTGTTTTCGAAACCAACAGACTCGCTGTGCATATCCAATACACGAATAATTATCAAATTTGTGGTGCGGAGAATGATGAAAACATAATATTATTCGACTTTAATTCTGTTCGCCTCTTAGGCAAAGTTTCAGCAGAAAGTGGATTCGACTTTTATCATTGAGATGATTTTTTGAAGAGTGGACATTCTACACTTTTTTTCTATAGAAACATCTAATCCTTTGAAAAAAGTCATTGATCACCAATTTTCCTTTCGAATATAAACATCTATCTCAATAAACATTGATTATTCACAGAAATAATACCTTCTCAAAATGGATCAACTGAAATAATTCAATCAATAATTGCACTGCACATTTCTGTCCAGGATATTACAAATCCCTGTCGACTTTCTATTCTATATCTCGTTTCAGTGAAGTTTCGAAATAAATTAGCAACGCTTGAAGAAAGTCCATTAGAAATCATCCCTAGCCTAGCTCGGTTTTTCTGAAAGAGAAAACCTCGTCCTTCATCTCACGTGCCTGGGATGAATTGCTTTCAGAGTACTTCATCAGATGTTTCTTTATCATCGCCTAATCATGTGATTTATTGAGCACGTGACGTCACAAGGCACTTTAGAAACTTCCATTTTTCTTTGAAATGTAAAAATTATTGAAATTTTTTCCATGGAATGAGTATTTATCTGCTTAAAAAGGAATGTAACCTTTTTTTTTCGTGAAATTTAAAGATCTATTGTATTATCGGCCGGCTACTCTACTATTTTCACTACTATGGTATCCTATTATCGAGCTTCCGTTGAATCAACACATGTGACTGTCATATATGCCTTTCTGATATTTCACACTATATTTTACAATATCAAAGGAACTCTCACTCAGCTCAATCCTCGAAAAAGCTAATGAAAGTTATAGACAGCTCGGGCAACTCAAATGAGCAATCTTATTTCGTCTTAGTAATATAAATTGACAGATTCGTATCGAAAATTTGTACTTCCGTTCAGTTGAGAATTGAATGTGCATGTTGCTTATGAGGAACTGGTTTGTCATCTAACGCAGTATGACAATCACAAGTAGCATTTCAATCCATACAGTATCCCCATTTGCTGAAGCGTTAGTCCACACATAAGACAAATATACGTATTCCTATTATCATGAATGCAGCTGCAGATTTTCAGCATCCTGTGCAGCTTATATGTGAGCCTCGATGCGAGCTCTTCTTCGTGCGGGCCACAACTTGGTGGCAGAGTCCTGGGTTACCCGCTCGGTGTCGAAAACTATTCCAAGTTCATGAACAGCTTTACTGCCTTTCACAAAGAAGCTCCATGTCCTGCATTTTCAATGTCATTATATTATGTAAATGCCCTAGATAACTATTGTTTGAACGTCATTTCTTTGTGGTGGATCAATATTTGGCCCGTAGTTTTTTGGGTTTAAAACCTACCACAATCTGAAAAAATAAGAACTGATATTGGAATCTATACAAGTGTAGAAGGGTAGATTTTCAATCTAACCCAAAAAGTTGCTGCGTCTATTGAAAAACAGTTCTTTCTGGGTAAGTCCAATTATTCAAGAAGTTTTTGAGAACGGAAACAGATTTAGTTTCCGAAACTTAACAGATAAGTATTTTCATATATATCAGTTCTTATTATTTTTTTGATAGGTAAAATTTGAGGTAAACGAGAAGTTGCTGACTAATTGGACTCGTTCTATCCAGAAAGTACTGTTTTTCAATAGACGCAGCAACTTTTCGGGGTAGATTGAAAATCTGCCCTTCTACACTTGTATAGATTCCAATATTAATTCTTATTTTTCCCTAGATAACCATTTTACATTCTCAGTAAATACCTAGCATATGTTTTTGGTAGGAGCAAGTGCCATGTATATGAGCTTTTTCATCAGGAACTTCAATAGAATATACTAGTGACATGTTATCGGACATATGATATGATTAGCGAGTGCTTTTGAGCAATATGAAAAAAAATAATGCTACGTAGGATTTGAACGCACCTCCACCAGACTCTTCTAGTGTGATGCCCTGATCATTTGGGGTAATGAGGTTTATAATTTCATTGACAATCATTCGACACTGTGCTCATTTATTCAACCGAAATGTTTATACTCGTGTTTATACATGTAACTACATTATTACAATTTTAACTTAAGCTAACCTAACCTCTAGATCTGGAAATGTTATTGACACTCAAAACACAGAATATATTGAAATTGATTAGAATGTAACATCAGTTTCCTTTCAAGTAAGACACTGAACTAATTTGCCTAAATTACAACCGAAAAGCATGCTGGAGATTTAGGTCAATTGGCTATGTCATGTGCAATATCGACATGAGGAAAACAAAGTTCATTTTGCGATTTGATTTATATAAACTAATTTGCCTAATAACCAGCGAAGAGTATGCTGAAGATTTAGTTTATATGAATCAAATTTCACAATGTACTTCGTTTTCCTCATGTCGATACTTCCTGTTGCCTGACGAGTCATCACTGAAGATGACGAAAGCCAAAAGCGCTTTCCAATAAGAGTTTTTACAATTATACATTCTGTAGAAAAGTCTGCGATTCATTCATTATTTGAGGTAAACGTTTAGTCTATTCAATACATTTCAAACTACATGCTGAGCACGCTCTTTGTTCAATTTTCCAGCAAGTATATTCTCCGGTTTCGTTTGGTATTCCCAAAAGGATTGAACGAACGATGCCGTGACCACTATTAGCACACCCGGTTCTGCAAAATTGAGGAGGTCAAAACAATAAACCTAATTGACGACATTCATAAATATTGACCGAGAATCATTCACTGAAATGGTCATAATTCAATTCGTTAGCGCACCCATTATAGATCTCGTTATTGAATGTCCCATAATACATCATTACTTATGCATGTAAAATGTGGACATTGCAAAACCCAAAATAGAAATGACGTAATTGACTATTCGCCATTCAAAACAGTTCCAAACTGGTTAGGGGACCAGCACGATGATTTTATTTATTCCAACTTTGTAAACGGATTTGAAGGAAAAGATCAAGGTTATATCTATGTTGAATTTTTAAAGGTATTATACAGAGTGAAATAATGTTGAATCGATATAGGCATTCCATTGCTACAACATAGAATCGTTCAATGAGAACTTAATGGAATGGTTAGTGTTATTGATGGATGATAAATTGATTCCTTCAGTACACATTTTCCAAATCCAGTAAATATTTTTCCGGGTATTATCTCAATAGTATAATTCGACTAGCTACTTGTATGCCTCAAAATATCTCCAGAGAATATTTCTTCAGAATAAAAAGTCGAACGATGAAAAAATAATGATTTGTCCCATCCAAAAGCTCATTGGCCAAATCGATCTAGAAAAAAAATCGAATTCTTTTCTAAACCCACCATTCAGTATCACTATAAAATATTGGATTCTTCAATATCGGTTATACCGATGAAAGTAAAGCGTGATGTCAAATTATCAAATCAACATGATACTACATTTCAAAAACATAAATGAGAAATATGAGGCAATGAAAAATGAAACCAGCAGATAAGAAGCTGGAGTCGCGTATATCTTGTTGAAAGAATTCAAATGAGTGTCCACGTTTGAGTTATGATTGTATGTTCAAGGGGGAAAATTTCAATTTGTTATGTTGTTATTTTGTGTCAGTCAATTTTCTCATTTACTACCACTATTGCCAGAAGGAACACCATTTTGTGATGAAACTATAATTCACATGATATGATTTATGTTGTCTCGTACAAAATGGTGCTGTCTGAAACAGATGCTGTTGATGAATTATAGTAATTTGTGAAGTGAAAATAGGGAATGTTGCAGGAACTTACCTTGTCCCATAAATATAAACTCAATGAAGTTTGATGAATATTTTGAATTGATGCTGTGTACTTCTTGAGATCCAGCATGTATTTCTATCAGCTTGCCGACCAAAATTTACCCCTGTGTGATTCACTAGGAGTTTCTTGCATTTTCTGAATATATTGAACGAGTTCAGCTTGTGGGAGTAGAAGGGGGGTGCATAATTTTAGATAACATCTATGTTCTATGCATATGCCGTAGACATGCGCTTTAGTATATCCCTTCTAGAATATCATGAGCATAACCAAATGAAATCCTTGTTGAATATTTCAGAAATGTGCTCAGCATATGTGTTAAGGAATATCAAATGAATTATCATTGAGCATGATTCTCAGAATATCGAAGAATCTTTCGCAAATAAAATACATATGAGGAATATTCAAAAAAATTGCATGCTCAGTATATTTTTTCAGGTCACCATAGGTGGATTCATGCGATTTTCACTTTCATTTTTTTTAGAATCTCACTCTAAAATCTAATTTTTCACAGTTAAAGTATTATTCGCTTATGGGCACGCTCATTTTTGAGGTTATACAGTACATTCCTTTAATGCCCCCCCTCCCCTTTTATTTTTTGTACGGGTCAACTAAAAAAATTAAACTTATGACAATTATATTGATGCCTGAATACTTTATTTTGGAGTAAAATTCACACATGAAATTTTAAACATGGCGACTGGCACTCCCAACAACCCGATAAGGTTTGATAGGTTATTTTAGTTCATGAAAAAAGACAAAAGTGTCAGTACAACAGCGAACACCCTTGTTCAGTTCGAATATTATCATTAAGTTTTCGATTTTACAAGTAGATAGGTACCACGTGAACTATCTCCAAAATGGTAAATTGAAAAAAATTCAACAGAGAAATTGTATTTGAAAATGCTGAAAACTACTGTTGATCCTCTGATCACCGAAATCCTCAAAGTTAATTCAAACGAAGTCGGTATGGATATTATTATTCCAACAAGATGGAGTACCACCACATAACCTCAGACAAGAAACTATTTGGATAATGATTTTCAAGGTAGTTGGATTCGCCATCGAAGTCCTACGGAATGGCCAGCCCGCTTGCCAAATTCGACACCTTTAGACTTTTTTCAAAGGGCTATTCGAAGCAAAAGGTGTACAAAACTGAACCTGCTCCAATATTGAATATACGGCAGAGGTTGAAAAAAAAATGTTGGAATATCGACGTTGCTGTATTCGAAAATTTTCGATGTGAAAGATCAGTTAGCTGTTCTTATGTCAAAACGTTTAAGGCAACCATTTCAAGCATCTTCCGAACTAAACGAAGCTTATTTACTCACTCAAAGTATGAAGTCGAACGTCAATGTTTTCAGGCAATTATTAAATTTTCAGCCATTTTTACCTAGTAGGTGAAGATATTGACTTCTCATTCTAGGGTTGTGAAGTATTCGTCGGAAGCTTCAATTGATGTATCACATGACTCCCCTATTCGTTTTATTTTTTTCTCCAGATAGCACCCAGTCACCATCTTGAAATTTTTATCTGTCAATTTTACTTCAAAATATTGTATTCATGCCTCAATTCCATTACCCCAAGCTTCAATTTTTCACTTCATCCATTCAAAAAATGAAAGGGGGAGGGGTACTTTAAAGAAAAGCACTGTTTAGTACCCACACGTTGTGTCTGGCATTAAGAGTCAGCCAACTGGGACGATCTTCGAATGTTTGTCTCTGATTTTTGTTGGAGAAGGGTCTGGTTTTTATCGAATACGAAACAGCAATGGTTCAGCAAGTTCCTACAAAAAAGGAAACCTTACCTTGTAATCATAGACCAATGGCATTGCTTTCTATCATCATAGATCAACCACTGCATTATTAGAGTAAGTTTCACATATTTGGCAGTATTCTAGCGAAAAGTTCGGAGAAACGTTGGTCGTTGCACATTTCAAAAGCGTTTGATCCAGTTTTGCATCGAGGTCTCCGACTCATGGTTTGCCTCCTAAGTTGTGTGCTTTCTTGAAGAGATTTTTGTCTGATAGGTTTCCATATGTAGTTGTTGATAAAGTATCGTCTGATATTCTCTCAATAAATGCAGCAGTTTCACAGGGTTTAGTTCTGGTGCCCACTTTGTTTCTGCTCCGTATCATTGATATGATTCGCTGTGAAGAAAGGCTTGTGTAGTGCATCAACTTGGTGGAATTTAATGTTAGAAAACCCCATGTCCCAAGTCTCTTCTCGAACAAAGCCATTTACCTTCATCATCATTAGGTTAAGTGGAAGAGCAACTCAGTAGCACTCGTGCTACATGAGTTGAACTTTGCCTTTTATTTTTAGCAAAATATCCCAATCTGTTTCTTTTCAATTCCATATGTTATCTTATCCTCTGGGATTCCACAGGGCTCGAACCTAGGTCCCCTTTTATTTGCATTATTTATCAATGATTTAAATGATGAAATAGATTGTAAACGATTATTCTTTGCGGATGACTTGAAATTATTTTCTATAATACAAAACGTGGATGATTGTGAGGCCCTGCAACTTAAAATAAATAAAGTTCAGCAATGGTGCGAGGAGAATAAGCTTTATTTAAATGCATCGAAATGTAAAAGCATGAGTTTCACAAGGAAAAAATTTCCTATCTCATTCAATTACAACGTAAAGAACACAATATTGTCTCGTTGTGAGCTAATAAAAGATCTTGGCGTTTACTTTGATTGCAACTTAACATTTGGTCACCTTATTCCTGTAAAAGTAAACCAAGCTCTCAAATCCTATGGCTTTATAATAAAAAATTGTAAATCTTTTTGGAATCTCAAAGCTCTATGTTCATTGTATAATGCGTACGTTAGATCTAAGTTGGAATATGGTTCTACCATATGGAATCCTGTCTATATGTGTAACAGGTTGATGATTGAACGAGTTCAGAGACGATTCCTGAAGTTTTTATGTTTTAAAATCGATAATCAATATCCCGAAAGGGGCGTACCATACCAAACTTCAATATCGCGCTTTGATTTTGTAAGTCTTGACGTAAGAAGAAAGAGTGCTGGCATTATTTTTCTATACAAATTATTGCACCATCAAATTGATGCAAGTAATATAGTGTCTCAATTGAAGTTTTCTGTTCCAAATTCTAGAACTAGGTACACTAAGACGTTTCACTGTAGTAGAGCCAGGACAAATTTATATCTGAAGTCCCCTATATATACCATGTGTGAAAACTTTAATAAAATTTCTGTCTACTGTGATATTCAGCATGATACACCGAATTATATAGGAAATATGGCTATTCAATATCTGAATGAAAACATTATGTAAGATGTGGCAGTTTTTATTTTTTCTATATTTTTCAAATGTGTTTTTTTGTTTTTATTTTATATTTTATAGATTGTAGTATTTTTATTCTTCCACTTCTTTTTTTTCTCTTTCCTTCATCAATATTTGAATACTCTTGTAATTTATTCATCAAAACTACACTTTGAACTTTCTTATAAATAATTTGTCCTGTAAATGGGTACCTGTTGGGCAATAAAATGCTATTATTATTATTATTATTATCTGAAAATAATAAAGACAAGTTATTATTATTATTATCTAGTATTCAGATGTCAGGAGTAACTATTCCTACAAAGTAAACTATTTCGATGCTGGGAATAACGATCAGTATTAATCTCATAGAATAAGTATGTGAGACAATCGCTTTACAAAAATTTGTATTGCTATTTCGTGTGGAGTAGTACTTCATTCTCATCAGTTTCTAATGATCTACAAGACACAGATAAGACCTCTATACAGTTCTCATGTATAGGGCTCGGCGCCAAAACATTTATTGACGCTCCTTATTTCATTATATATATAGTATCAAGACGGATTACCCGACATAATTCCCACCCCTTTGTTGTGAGCATGAAGACCTATCGAAGCTCTCTCGTTCAGGGATTTTTTTTCAATAAATCAGCTGACCGTTGGACTCCTTGCCAAGGAAGGTTTTTCCTGGCTTACAAACTTGAAAAATTTTAAGTTGATGTTGATTCGTATCTCCTCTCTTGATTCACGCGGTGTTCTTTGAAAATTGCAGGGCTTCCCTCTCCTTTGAATCTGTAAAAAAAGAGCTCAAAATTAAACTCAGTATTTTATTAGGGAAAATTATAGAGTGAGAGTAGAAGTAGAAGTGTAGGTGAGTGTTAATTACTGTACTTCATAAAAAATGATATTATATATGAGACAAGTGAAACCAAGAAGATCGGCAGTGCATTTGCCTAATTAACCCCAACCATGCATAAAACGGCATAATAGTATCTTGAATGTTCTGGAAAAATAGTTGCACCTCAGCTCAGATGGAACAATTGACATGAAGAATAATATCAAAAAAGGGGCAAATTCTCTGCTAAATATAATGGCAAAACAAAATCTGTCTTTCAGAATTGAATTCGCTAATTAAAACGTATATCAAGAAAATACAACAGAGATCAATCACCTCAACATCTAACTTGCTTCTGACGCGTGTTTTGGTGACGAAGTAGGTGAGAATCTTCGGGAAAACAATAATTATTGTTACCGATCCATGTCGTGTAAGGATAATTGATCTCTGTTGAAAGTATTCACGCACTTCCACTTCAACGATATCGATTATACCGTTTGAACTGGGATTGAATTATTTACAGATCTGCCAACGCACTGAATCATTTCATTTTTTATCTCACTTCAACAGTTTCACGTCACCAAATCTAATACCTACGGTTCCATCGATGGAATTACAATCAAAAGTGGGGCGACTTCGTCGTTGTGAAGCTCATCCAGTGGAATTTATATAACTTTAACTCGATATTTCCATTTGGTGCGTCCTCCGATTCCAACGAAATATTCGGTAATACTTTGATCAATAAATTTTTCTGAAGCAGTGTTCTCCATTATGCTCAACAGTCTCTCTGAATACTGACCAACGAAGGCCAAAGCTTTCTAGGATTCTCCGAATTGAGAATATCTGATATTCTGAATATGAAATGATTTCCATGAATGCTAGTTATAGCTACTATCATCGCTCACACTTCTCGGACATGCCGTCATCCATGATTATTACCGTTATCCACTATGTAAGATTGCCTCTGCCATGCCATGCAAACCACAGCACATTCTTGCAAACACAATATCTGTGTCAACTACTCTCGCCAAACTGAAATACAAAAGCGAACCAAGTTCAAGGAAGAAAATTGTTGACTACCACTGATTTATGCACATGTTTGCAGAGCCAGCAGAAGTTTAGAAGTTATGCTACGTCCTTACAAATCCACGGCCAATTCGCGGGGTAGTATTGCTGTTCGAGTCGAATGAAACAGAACTCGAGAGGAGGAGGATGGATTCCAGTGCGAAACTCATGAGAACTTTTTCGCGACATGAACTTTGAACGTTTTCGGTGAAGATTTCGAGTTCTAGCGCTCTTGTGTTGGTAAAGTAGTGTTTACGTGAGGTTTGATTGAAATGTTGACGACTTACTTGCAAGACTCTGAGTTTTTGTTTTATTCGCATTGGACGAGAGTGAGTACAAATTATAGTTTCAATTCAGCTCAGAGGTGAAAAAGCTAACCTACCCTTCCGAAAAATATATATCTATGAGCTTCACTTTTCTCTTTTTATTTGCTTTTGTTCCTGAAATGAATGCTTCTGATAGAAGGTGTCCTATTCAACGGTGGGTCTTTATTGATAACAAAAAAAAATCATTATGGAGGATTATTTCAATTTGTGAAGCATTTGCCTATCTCAAATTCGAAACATATATTACCGTTATCTTTACTGAAAAAACAATGACATTCCAATGACATCAATTTCAATTGATTACACTGATTGCTCGAAAATTCTGTCTCTATTTCAATTCCGTTTTTGGTTGGGTTTTCATTGAACAACTGTCTCATTATCTGGGTCAAAAAATACATTTACATATGTTTACATCTCGGTTTACATATATTACAGATACTGAATCGATTGGTTTTCATTCGAAAACGTAGCAAATCTGATATATGTCAATACCCAACAATAGGTCGTGAAATGAATGGCACTATTGATAAAAGTCTTCGATGTGTAATTGACTCGAACAATTTTCTGTTGTGCTATAAGTATACGTATGTGCTGGTAGTAATGTCAGATAAAACACGTTTGAACCATGAAATTCCAGATAACATATTATGAAGTACACATGCAATATTAAAAATTTATAGTTTGTAGCACAAGAACGGACCCAGAAAATTATCAAATGATCGACAAAAAAGTGATTAACATCATTCTCTTTGTTCGGATATGGTTGAAAATGTTCGCTGATGAAGGTATTGTTTCGATCTATCATCGTCTGTGTATTCAATATTCACCTCGATAATCACTCTTATACTCAAAATATATAATTCGATTCTTTTAACAACTGTACATTTCAGTTCTGATATTTGTATATCATTGTTTCAGTTCGGATTACTTTCTCATTATGGTTTTTTTTTGTACTTTGGTGTCAGACAAGGCGTCGCCAAAGCCTGTTTATCGTCTGGAGTTGAGTTGGGTGCGCGATTGAACATTGTATTACATTGGAGAGTGGACGCGGTGAAAGACAAAGAAAAAGGGGATCTTGAGTAGGAAAGGCGGAGCCGTTCGGAATAGAGGACAGGCAGACTTCTTTCTTGCATAAAGTTTGCCTTTGGTCATGGTGTGAATTGTATACATTTGAAATGTATTCATGCAATCCAGCTTTTCTTATATTCAAACTACTAGGTGAATCAGAAAATTGGGAAGAAAGGAATAATTCACGGATCATACTCAATTGAGAAACCTTACTTATCGACTTCGAAACCTCTCAATTGTAATTCCCAAGCAAGTTATCAATAACTGAATACCTTCAACACTTCACCGCAAACTTGGATGAAAATAATTGTTGTTTTTCGAGGGCATACCCACCCTAAATTACCTTTGAGTTTTTGCTAAAGTTCTCATTCTCATAAGTTGAGTCTGCTTGCTTGTATCAACCCTTAGTGTGGTCATGTCACTCTCTAGGCATACGATTGATATACAGTTGAGTATTGTGGTGAGTACGGAGGAGACCAGAGCTAGTGTTAGATTGTGTGGGGTTGGCCTGAAGGTTGAAAGGTTTAGAAAAAATTGCGTTTTCCTGTTAACCAGCCGACGACCACCTGCGAAGTCAATCCTCCAAAGTCGACAATTGTGCGAGCCAAAAATTACCAATATCTTACATTCTAACGTGTGATTCCTAACACATCTGACTGTATGATCCGAGCTATTATCGGCGTATAGGAATAAGGCGGACGCGATCCTTCAGTAAAGTTGAATTCTAAGGAAAAAATTATTGCGCTGTGGGTCTATGGGCTGACCGACAGAGGAAGGTTCAATAATTTGTGAGCTGGGTGGTCGTTGTAGGAATGAGGCGACTTCCATCTTATATACATTGCAGATATTTCAGTTGTGTACACTAACTGAAAATATTCAGGTTATATTCCTTGAACTACGTCATGACAAATTCGAACGAATATGTTTACAACAAATTGAAACAAATATAATTCTATGATATCAAATTCTTGCCTAGCTGTTTGTTATATATCCCTACGTATAGTCCTGTTTTTGCTGGTTGTCACCCGAAATTCAATTCATCATACGATTGAGAAGTGAATATCCGTAATATTTCATGGAGGCTGTGTTATATCCTCATCGAACTCTTTCTTCTCAAGTATAATAATATAAAAAATATTTTTTTTCAATTTACCGATGACCAATAACACTAGCCAATATTTTATTGGATTGCGCGATGAAATTTGAAATTTTTAATTGGATTAATATTTGTAACATTATTTATTTGAAAACCGAACAAACCCACTCAATAACTGCTATTGTCTTTTACACTCTTCTACACTATAGAAGTCGCTGAATTCAAAATTGATATTTTAAGTGATTTACACATAAAATGTAAAAAATCCTAGATTTTCCTCTGGAGTCCTTGGTCGAAAGTTCTTTCAATTGACAAATGATATTGCTCACGTATAGTAGCCGTACTCACTGTTCATCCACCCTGAAATGAATGTTACTATTATCGACAAAAAAGCGTGTTCATGAGAATGACGAATAGTTTTCGAACTCGAAAGGGAATTTTTGTGTGGTTTCAATATACATTTTCCTCATCTTTGTATATTCATTTTCGATGAAAAGGCGAGGAGAACGAATCATAAAATGTTAAAGTGATATAAATTTAAATGATAAAAACAGAATGCAGGTGTCCCAATTTTCGACACATGAAAATTAAAAAAAACCAATCGACATGTAAGAGGACCAATGTTCAAAATTGTGAAAGAATTGATAATGGAATTATCAAACTGAATTATAATTAAATTGATTTCAGGTGAAATTTTCAATACTGAGCTGATTATTACATCAGAACTGAAATATTAATAAATAGTTTTCTGTTAAATTGGTAATTGAAACGTATTGCGACTTAGTCACCGACATAGGGTCACACCATTCATCGACATACACTTCTACATAGTATCGACAAGATTTTTCGGACCCTTATTCGATGATTTGACGGGAAGCAATATGACGATGATTAGTATATAGAAGATTGTTAGTCTATTGAAGACATCGAGGCAACAAATATTTGAGGAAACATCAAATGAGAGTTTCTGGTAGCAAAACAAAAATGTCTTCAAGTAAAAAGGGATCTTTTCCCTTCTATTCATTCACTTCTGAGTCGGTATCGAGTATACAACATGTTTCTGGTGTACATATTAAGGACAGCCTGATTTGATAATTATATGAATAATGACTCCAATATAACGGAAGGCAAACAAGCATAGAGATGTATGTTTGTCTTCATCATATTGTACTTGGAATTTTGTGAGTTCCAGGAAACATTAATGGAGAGTCGGCATTTACCAGATCAGGCAGTGAAACAGTATCCACATCAGAAACTTGACAAAGGAAAATGTTTGTGAAAACTCCTATTCATCTCATAACGTAGAAAACAACTCAAAATTACCTCATTTCAAAACACCAGTTGTGAAAATATCAGGTGTGTCTCGCCTAATCAACTATATCAAGGTGAAAGAACAAACAAAAGTTACACGTGCCTCCACCCTATTCAATTAGTTCTGCATGACTAACATTTACAGTTCGACTTATTTTCAATCCTCAGGAGCTAATGAAACCCCAATGTTTGTTAATGTTTCTGGTGCTCGTGTCTGTACTTTGTCCCGTCGCACCAAGAATGTTTACATTCAATTAAACTCCTGAAAAATTTCTCTGTTGGCAGGTAAAACCAGGGAGTATATGGTCTCTTCAATGTACCTTTTTATTTACCGTAGTGGAAAGAACAGATGCATTATCTGGAAATAACGAAACATTTTGACTATTAACGTTACACTGAGATGAATTACTCTGATAGCATACCGATTATCACCAATCGTAGTAAACCAATATTGGATATCCACTTGAGTTGAGTATCTTAACAAATGTGCCCAACAAACTGTTTATCACTGCAAAAATTTGAATCTGTATACCTTCCAAGAGCGAAAATATTGTGTTGTCTCAAAACTGCTACACACTATACAACTATTGACATACTTTTTGGGTGATAGTGGTCGTGTATTTTCGCAATGACTGAAATAAAAACATGAGGTTAGTGAAATTTTTATTTTGTTACTGACAGCTAACCTGAAGATGACAAAGAGCGAAATGTACGTACTTCATCATGAGAACAAGTGTACAGTGATTTTTCAACCCTTCGTCACCTATGTGGAGTGTGACATAACCCAGACGTTTTAAAATGTCAATATTTTTTTATTTGTGAATCCAGATAGTGTTGGTTGCCTATAGCTTCCTGAAGCACATTGAAATGCTTGGTAGCGTTCAGTATGGAATCAACTGTTCTGTGGTTTCGACCTGTTAGAAGTGCTCTAGGCTATTCTTCACCCCATGTAAACTCAATTTTTTTGTTTGTTGTTTTCCTGGTACCACGAAGTTATAGTGTATGTTTGTTGATGAAAACGATATTTATAGGCCAAATTTTTTTATTCTGTTGTTTCGGTGATGGGATTTCTCATTATTGGCTAAAATACAAATTGGCAAAAATAATAGAATGGGGTAACATGAACTTGGTGGAATTTAATGCTACGAAAACCCAGGCATGTCTCTTCTCAAGAAAAGCCGATCTATCATCATCAAATATTCAGATGTCAGGAGTAACTATTCCTACAAAATAAAGAAAACATGTGTGATTGATCGGTAAAAGTGCTTCCCAGAAACTTGGATTTCTATTTCGTGCGAAGAAATACTTCACTTCTCGTCAGCTTCTGATGATCTACAAGGCTCAGATACGACCTGTCATGGAATACAGTTCTCATGTGTGGAGGCTTTCCTGAGGCTTAAAAACTTCAGAAATTCAAAGTAAATGTTAATTCGTATCTCCTGTCCCTTGATTCACGCAGTGTTCTTCGAAAATTACAGGGCTTCCCTTCCGTGTAAATCTGCATATAAAAAAAATACAACAAGTTCCAGTTCTGTTTTTTATTAATGAATGAATAATTCACTGGAATGAAACTATCCGTTTATCTGCTAATACGGTCATTTCAAAGGCCATTAGAAATAAAAAATTAAAAAAAAAGGAAAACAAGAAATTAAAATAAAATTGAAAATGTGATACGGTATACCCCAGGTATGTTTTAGGTTACGAATTTTTGACGTGGTTAACGTAGGCCGTAGGTTGAAAACAAAAATCTACAAAGAAATGTACTATTTCTTTCGGCAAGAGTTAAAATTATATCACCAATTGTAATCATTTCAAGAATTTCTCTTTCTATGGGCATTTACATGAATGCTTCGAGTTTTTCTTAATCCACACAGCTCCGGAGTCTGTTATTGAGATATTTTAAAAAGTTGAAAAATGTGTTGCATGCCACTTAACGAATGATAGTATTGCTGTAAAAACCCAGAACAACAGAATATGTTGCCATTTTTTCAATATACATGATTGATCTTTTTTTATCTACCGTCTGGAGCATTTGTATTTCCGAGTGTCAATACACTTTGTATCAATAACATCACCAGATCTTCGTAAAATTTTTTGTTCAGTACAACGATTCGTCGTTTTGAAGTGGCCACGCACGTATCGACAGTGCTATTGAAATTTCCAACCCTGTTATTCCCTTCTGGACTCAAGTTCACTCCATCAGGGGCTTCTTCATCAGATATTCTTTCCTGAGTCTCTTCTTTGGTGGGAACCTTTCCACAACACTCGACTCATTTTCAATGTTTAGCGTTTTCGCCACCGAACAAAAAAACCTTTCTACTGTAAGTCAACCAGACTCTTTTTGATCCATGCTTCCGATGAATTGCCTTTCAAAACATTGTCGTTCAACATTTGTCGACCATGAAAATGGAAAAATATTTTCGAATCATGTTGTTTTGGTCAGATAGAGGAGTCAGGATTTTCATCGCCAATAAAATTGTCAGGAATTGTTCCCCAGTTTTCAAAATCAGAACCTTTCTCGTATCGAGTATTCTTTCTTGGATCAGGTATGTTATTTCTCTCTTCAAGACAGTGTCAAAATTATGAATCTTTTCCGAGGGATCAATATCTAGAACAGAAATAGAGCCTTCATCGGTTGAAATTCCTTCTACCCTTTTCTCGGAATCTCCTCACTTGCACTCTTTCCGATCTCATTTTTCTGTTTTCCTTTCGATTGTTGCCGTGAGAAGAGGTGATCGAGTTTGACAGACTTTCCTACAACGCCTCGTCGTTGTCTCTCTTTTTTTTCTCTGCCGTTGTGTCCACCCCCTTTCTGTTTGTTTTTTTTTTTTCTAGTGGTAATATGCTTAGTCTCTACCAGCATCGAATCGTACAGAGTAAAATGTTCAGAAATCAGATGAAATACTCTCGTCACGTCCAGCAGTTCCTGTAGAACCAGAACAAAGCCTAAGATAAGTTGTTTCCGTGTGTTAAAAAATTTTTTCACGAACCTGTTTTGAACTACCAATATTACACTCAAATATAGGGCGGTAAGAATTTCATAATAAGAACAAAGCAAGTATGTTCTTCTTTTCAGAACGGAACCATATAACTAACTGTTTGTGATGAGAAATATGGCCCTGAAGCCTGAAGATTGCGGAAAAAACTCGGGAGGTCTGTTGTGCCAACCGAGACAATAAGCAACTCGGCCTGCACCACAAAGCTGTCGGTCTGTGTGTTGTGTGGCCGTCAGTCAGACTTAAAAAAATGTATGACCGTATCGGCCCAGCCAGAGGTTAGGCAGCCCCTGCCCAGGGAGAATTCTCCCGAAGTCCCGATTCCCAGTCCAATCCTGGGCCTGAGACAGTCTATATAGCCAGCTACAAATTATTGTAATTCTTATGTATCATCATCTCAACATTCTGCCCTAAACATTATGTGAATATAATTCTGAATAATCACCATATAATATATCATTTCATGGACAAATGATTCATTTGCAGTTATAGTTTGAGTATTTATTTGTCATTTCTATTCTAATTACAATCTATCTATATTCACTTCTGTACTTCTCTGTATAATATGCACATGTGTTTGTTGGTATTGAATCAATGAACAAACAAACATTACTAGTGAGTTCAATTTGTATATTGTTTCATAGTAGCTCACGAACTGCTAGTGTTGCTTAGCCTAACCGACTGAGAATTTGGTGAAAGCAATCTGAGACATGTTATGAATTGTGACGAAGTGCCTATCCCTTTGCGCCTGTTTTCCAGTTTATTGTTGATGAATTAATCAGAGTAGTCAGTAGTTATATACAAATAGCTAACTTAACTATTTGGATTTAGTATCAGTTTTCTTCTACTGAAGATGATAACCTTGTTAGCGAAACACGCGTCGATTGCAAATGATATCAGTTTGGTGTTAGGGTACTTCCACACCAAAGGTTCCAATCACATCTTTTATTCCATTCTGAATGCGAAAAAAGTTTATGAAAACAATGTTCAACTTTACTTGCTCGTTTAATCACCACCAATGTAGCCGACGTTACCATTTGTACCCTATGTCTCCATGAACTGCGCTTCACAACTTTCATAAACTATTAAATTCCCATTCCGCGCTTCGAATATCATCTACTCACGAATGCATAGCTTTTCAACGTGAGGCTGTATAACTACGTTGCTCTGGGATACCAATGAAAATAAGTGAAAGATCGTACTTGTCGTTGGCCCGCTATATTCGTCTCGGCAAAATAATAATAGAGGGCGAGGAAACATTCACCCTAGCTTCATCATCGCCTAAATATGCGTTGGCAATGGATATTTTTATACTCCCCAAGGATAATGACCATTCTCTGTAATTCAACTCAAGTGACATATTTTTGAAACGTTTGCATATTTTCTTACCATCTCACCTCTGTGATATCATGGCCAACGATCCCGATAGTCCCAAGAAATTTGGGATGAACGAAGGTTGCCGAGTTTTGTCGGAAAGTCTCTCCCAGACTGGCTCTGGATTCTCCGGATAGAGGGGACCATTCCGGGATGCATCAAAAGCGGGCGTGTCTAGTACTGCAACGGCGTGCTACCGAAAAATGTGTACGATTGAGATCTCCGTGTAGTGTTGTGGTGTCAGTAAATACAAATATCACGTTAACGGGTTTGATTAAAATACTTCTCAATCTCAATCTTTACTGATAATCTAAAAATTTGTGTTCGAACATATCGGTTAGACTTTCGCACATTAAAAACATCGTTAATATCTACCAATTATTTTCAATGAGTTATCTGATTTTTAAACAACCATAAGGAAATGTGTGATAATCAACTCTGATCAATTTTCAGTCAGGTGGAATATAAATGTAAAATTATCTTTCCCAAATGATTCATAAGTTCAATTCACATCGGCTCATTCTTAGATTTCATTTCAATATTGGCTTGTGGTTAGTTTTTCCTCGATTCGACCGTATAGGGAAATATCCTCAATCCAAGTTAAATTTGAATATCCTCGATTTAAATAACATAACTGAAGCTTCAGTGGTTCCAGATGTGAATGAAGAATTCTGGTGAAATATTAACCAGCCCTTTCCGTTTCTTCTCGATTTTACCTATGCTGGACTCATTCTGAAAAATTTAAATATTATCGAAAAAACATTATTGAATCATTTACAATATATCTCGATATATAAAACATCATATCATGCTTCCTGTCCAGAAGTGAACATTCTCGAACATCACCAGTTTCATCAATACCATCACATTTCGAAGTGTAAAATGGTTTGTTTTGAATAAGTGGTTGGGGTAGGTCCAGAGTAGCAATTTTTGAAAGATCCTGCGCATTATTGTGCGCAAAAAGTTACCGCCTGGATGAGTATAACGTGACGGTGATTCAGTAAGCATCTTTTTTCAGAATATCTTCACATCTGAGGCTATCTGTGAATGCAAAAAATGTCAGTGTTTATTCGGCGAGGAAAATTAAACGAAACCACAACACTGAGTTCTTGTTGAACCCTAGATGATAATTCAAATCAGAATTTCGAGGTTCTCAATCATCAGCTTCACAATTTCAATACCAGATAACTGTTTTGATCCGTTATACTTCTTCAGTGGCACTCGGGAGAACTTTCGAACCGTCTGTCCCTTACGCATGAAAAGTGTGAAATCAGAGCCCAGATAATAACATCGTTCGGGCTTGCACATTTATCCATGTCCTGTTCTCGAAATGCTATCGAAAGTTATGATTGAACTTTATGATTCGAAATAAATCTACTTCGATAATACAGCCAATCAATTATTTGTGATAACTTACGACTGAAACTCTGTTATTCGTGTTATAATCTACCAGAAAACTATATTTTTTGAAATGTCTTTTAAAAAATCGAATTTACATCTGCCGTTGAGATGTTGTGGTCGCAGTCGTACTCCCAATATGAATCAGGAAGATTTCGTGAGAAAATTGTTGTATCGTATCGCCTTTACAATATGGCACGTTTCGTTCAATTTGGAGAATGCTTCAGTCAAGGTAAGTACTATTGCGTTCTATATTGATGAAAGTTGAAATCGATCCATCATCTCTTGAAATAACTACGGATGAATTGTTGTTGAACTTTCGTCATGAAAATTGAGAAACTGAACCTCGTACGTTTATATACCACTCCGAAGTTTCGTTCTATACGGACATTATTGAACGAATACTATAATCCATTCTTCATGATCATCCTGAGAAAGCTTTTGTATAGCGAAAGACGTGTCGCGGGTTTTTGAACCCATTTTCAGTGAGAATCGTATAAGAAACTGATATTTTTGGCAATAGATATGTCGAAATAATGTGTAACATAATCTGTAAATCAACTATGGGGTCGTTTAATGTGTGTGTAATGAGTAGATATAAATGTAAGGTGATAATATGTGAAAGGGAGCTTGGATATATTATGAATGGATATGAATGGTAACTCGCAAACAATCCTTCATATCAAAACAAATTTCATGTTCATCTTTTATTATCAATCATTACTAAATGTGCTTTGTTTCTTCTAACCAACTTTCAGGTTGGAAATTGACCAAATGTTCTCTCAGAAAGAGACGAAGTAGGAAATAACTTTTCATTTCAAAAAACAGTTCTTCTTCAAAAAATAATAAGAACTAATATATATATATATATGAAAATACTTATCGTTAATGTTTCGGAAACTAAACCTGCTTCCGTTCTCAAAACTTATACGCAAATTCCTGTACAAATCCAAATATCTCTTGTAGGCAATCTTGGTGAATTGACATTTGTCAAATATTTCATACTCTGTCGGATTAGAAAGTAATATATCATTACTGTGAATTCATCACATTTTCTCAAGTTTGGTGAAGAAGTTATACACTTTCGAAAGGTGAAAAATGGAAATCAACCAAAATGTCTTGAAAATTAAAATAACCTCTTCTGTCTATAATTGGTTCAGAAAGAACTTTACCAATGTCTTGGTCTACTGAAACATCTCATTCTTCGATTTCTTGCCGTGAGAATTCATTTTTTCAATATTTCAGAAATATTCTGCTCATTATTTGCTCGATAAATGCTCATCGTACCTCTTTTCATTTCTTCTACTGAATTGTCGAGGTCTGTTTGGGAATGAATTTGAGGCCATTTATGTTTATCAGCGAAAGTTTCGAACCATTTTGCATCTGGAACCAGAAAATATTTTGAGTGTTAAAGTCCAAGCGATAACGAGTCCATACTCAACCAATCTATGCGGTCACACTAACCCCAGAATGCAATTTAATCGGGATACTTGTAATCCATGCTATAAAATTGTTTTGAATGATATAATCATTGAATATAAATAATTCAAACTAAACTAGAATCCAAATGCTATATATGGACGTATAGACATCAAAACTCACCGTTAATAGTTCAACACAGATTTTGGTATTTTCAATAAATACTAGTTCACTCCTCGGTTCGCTATAGTCAATGAATCTGTTGCATTCTTGTATGCAGGGTAGCTTTCAACGAAGTTGTCTCAAACGACGATTTGTACATGTCTATGCCAGATAGCGCTGAAATTGGTTCATAAAGGTAAGCGTCCATAGGTACGCATCGTACGTATCGTACGGATCGTACGAAACGGATTTTAGAATTATTAGTATAGTAAGTTATACATATGCGTCCACTGACCGGCAGCGGACGGATCGCACGTATCGGTCCGTCGGTAGTGCCGATGAAATTTATCGAAGGGGCAACTTTTCCGACTGGTGCGGATGACAACATGCGGATTGCCGATAAGTGGACGCATGTCACAATAGGTAGTCACTGGTCGCCTCACAGATCATTTGAATTTTCTTACATTTCGACACTAAGTACACACACGTGCTTTAATTACATTTGTTATTACGCATATCATGGAGCAAATCAGTAAATAGTGTACGATATTCTCCAAATTGTGATCTTTTTTTGAATATGTCATTTATCCACAATCCATATGTCTTCTCTTATTTCCCCTCCTTTCTTCTTCATCTAATAACAAAGCAATAATGACAAGTTCTTCATCACTTTCCATGATCGGAAACATTACACACTGTAATGTTTCCGATCGTCAACTCACTACGAAAATGCGAATGTTACTTAAAAGCCGACCGTCGCATCGGCAATCCGATCGCTACGGATACAGTGGACGCACTACCACAAATCGATCCGTTTTATACGATCCGTACGATGCGTACCTAATACCTATGGACGCTTACCTTAAGCCGCTCAATATATGCAATTGTTCACACTTGCCCCAAATTCACACTAACCCGAAGCTGACTATAATCGATTCCATCGATTTTTATTCTGAATAAAAAACACTTTATTGTGTACTTTACACTAGGCATGTGATTACTGGATCATGGATTTTCATCAAGTATCGGCAATCCCATCAGTTATTGATTTTTATGATGAAGATGGTCATTGACCGTAATCTTTGCTATTCGTGCTATCTCGGTTAATTACACACCTAAAAGCCGATTTCATGCTCTGTCATTTCTGCTGTCGCACTTGCTATTTGTCACAATCTTCTAGTAATTGTCGTTGATTACAAATTATACATTATTAGTTATGGACCAATTACTTCTTAATGATATGAAGTTATGCTTCGATTGAATGAGCCCTCTGAAGTTGCCGCTTCCTGAATATTTTGTTTGAATTCAAGTCGACGGTATGATGACAAGGAAATGAAATGTTGGAAAATATGTGTTGTTCATGAAGAATCATTTGGAGGAAAGTCGTACAAAATAAAAGAATTTATTTAAAAAAATGTATGTCGAAGATATAATTGTCAAATCCAGTTATTCAGGAAAATTGATTTTCATGTGAGTTAATTTTCAGCATTTTTCTGGCCTCCAAATAATTATATATTGCTATCGTTATGAAATTATGAGACATCTAGTTCAAAGTTCAAACAAAATTCTGTGTCGAATGTTAGTTTTCAGTGCGTTCATCCTAAAGGCTTGTAACCAGGTTTCCCCTCAAAAGTGCAATAATTCCAATTCAATGAGAATAATGGTGTTGTTAAAAGTTTTATAATTTTCAATATCGTTAACCTACCTGGACCTGCCTTCATTCGTGATTTGATGATTATCACCCAATGTCCGGTGATCTGTGTTGATATGAAAGTTGATAATATTTCACAAAATGACAAGAAATCAAATTATAACATGACAACCAAATGATATATAATCGTCCCTATCACAATCACATGGTGAAAGGCATTAATAACGACAAAATCTTTTCAATTTCATTCATTGTCAGAATGTTACATTTACCCACCAACAATTCCATCACAAATTCGTCAAATGTATGCAGACAGGAACTCACGCGAGCACAGTTCAGGTAGCACCTAATTGTTCTGCAGCTGATTCATAATCGATCATACGTTTTTTTATCATTGGACTTTGTTAACTTTGTGGCCGTCTGACCTATCTTTTTGGTGCCAAGTCTACGGAAAGCGCCTCGGCCTCTAGGGCTTATTGCGCTCTTATAATGAATAATAATAATGAATGTGACACAATGCAGAACAAGAATAGGAAAAGGAAAAAAGTTGGCAATCCTACAGAAGATCAAGTATGTGCCTAGGGAGAGGTGCAATTTGCTTCTATATAAATTATGGCACCCATTTCAGCAACCTTGTCCCCCGCACGAGTTTGTGTAGGTTGATTGCTGGGTGTTTGTCATATTGTTCTGGATCCAGAATTCGTTTTCCATATATTCATATATGATGAATGAAAAGTGATAATTTAATACAAACATCATCAAGAGACAGGACACAATATAGACTTTGAGAACACTAAGACCTTCGCCACAGCAAAAACACTACAAGCTCGTATAATTCGCGAGGCCATCGAAATCGAGAAGCGACCTTCCTGCTTGAATAAACGTGTCGGCGGTCAGAGACTTCCAACTGCATGGAAACCCCTAATTTCCAGATGCCCTGTCCCCACCAAGATATCCGACGGTGCTTTAGCAGCACCCGCTGCTATAAATACCACCCAACATCCCTCCATACCTCAGTTCGATCTAAGGAGTAGGCAGATTGAGACCTTAGAGAGAACTTGTGACGAGACCTGGGAAGTAGGCAGATTGAGGCCCCGGCGTCAAGTCACAAACCCTTGCCCTCTGTGACAATACCTGAGGAGTAGGCAGATTGAGACCTCAGCGTGAAGTCACATTAACCTCTTAAAAATGGCTTCAAAATCGGAGCCGAAACGTCGAGAACAAAACTCCAGACGCGGTTCAACCCGAACTCAACATCAACATAAAACTGACCGCGGAAACCTATCCGAACACATAGGCCTTGTTTTTAACTCCTCACTCTATACCTCAGAAACAGCATGTTTATTCACCGATCTGT
This sequence comes from Zygogramma bicolorata, assembly GCA_032362365.1. Lineage (NCBI taxonomy): Eukaryota > Metazoa > Arthropoda > Insecta > Coleoptera > Chrysomelidae > Zygogramma > Zygogramma bicolorata. Next base: position 2,585,717 of record JAVJAQ010001747.1, on the reverse strand, counting down.
CAACCATGAAATGTGGCAGAATCATTTCCCCATACGATAGAGAGAAACTCTCAAAGAAAAATCTCTCCCCCGACCCCTGGGGGTCAAATCTTGAACCACACGTTCGTTCAACGTATACGTTATTACTAGGCAGAGACCAATCAGATCTGTCGCAGCTTAGCGACAGCGTATTCGCAGAACTGCGAGTGATTCAAGAATAGGGCTCCTGGAACGTGAACAAGGCGCGAAACCATAGCGCCAACTCCCTCGCTCATAACAATAACAACCTTGGAATGAGTAAAAATTCGTCCGTGGTCGTTCATTTAGTTGAAAATGCATTTGCTTCTCACATATGTCAAGTTGGCCAATGCCTTATTTGAAACATCCGTAATACAGTTTTGAAATACATTAAACGAATATTGCACTATAATAACAATATGAAAAAAATATATATCGGCTAGGCAATTGGTGCTATGGTTCCGCATCCGACTGACGTTTCAAGGGTCGTGCGTTCGATTCCCCAACGGAACAGAGAGTTTACTTTGCGATTTTTCCTCTGTCGTGTTGGGGAACTACTCTGCCACGGTTCATAGTTTGGTATATAATACCACAATTCACGTTTACCACTTCCACTATATATCTTCATCCTTATCTCGGAAAGTCTGTTTGGGGTTGCACCAGATTATGGCTAGGTTGATAGAAGGCTTTTCATGTTGTTCCAAAAATTTCCCAATAGATGTTTTTCACCGTTGCATCCAATGGATTTTTAATTTTGCTCTCTTTTGGACAATGGCGCTACAGCAAGTCACATTTTCAGTAGTGTAGAATGCAGTTTTATTGTCCGAAGACATTATCTTACTTTACATTATGTTATTTATTTTGTGATGGTGTATTTTCCATATCATACTGGTACATGAATTCGGAGGAGGAAAAATCAAGGAATGCTTTTTCAAAACTCCTCTTCACGAAAATAATCTTGTTTCTGAATATTGCATAATTATTCTCTTCAACTGCGAATTCTTGGAAATGTACGTGGTTATCGGAATATGTTTCACCGTGGTGATTTGTCGAATTAATTGTTAATGGCTATGATAACTGGTCCAATGAAATGAACAAGAACATTCTTTTATGAAAAGGAATAGCCACAATAACCAATTCCTATGCTACTTTGGTCGTTTACATCTTTCGAGAATTTCACAATTCGATTTAATTATTGACACCGCTTTTCTCTGATTGGTATATTTTGTTACAGCATTCTCACGATGAGTCGATGAAAAATGGAAACAAGGTAAATAAGGTGAGTTTTCGCTCAGTTTTTGTTGAAATGCGTAGGTAAGTTTCCTTTGATTTTTCTGCCCACCAGATGAGACAGTACCTATCTATTGATTTCTTAAGCTGAAAATGGCAGAAGGTCCAGAAAAATACATGACGTTATCAATATTAGCTGACTATTTATCTTTTACATCACTGAATCAGAAGTAGTATTCATTTATAATCCCTCTAGAGCCTAAATAATTTTCGGAATGTTTTTCGAGTTGTAATTACTATATTAATATCTGGAAAAATTCGCAAATGAGAAAAAATTTCCGGAATCAATTCAAGCTTGTGTCAGATTCGATAGGAACTATCTGAAACTGAAATAAATAACGTAACGAACGTATAATCTGCATTGAAATCATGGATAGTTCAATTGAAATTGTTTTGTGAAAGGAATTGAAAGAAGTGACACAGAGACTTTTTGAACCCGAAGTGATCAGTTCGGTAGGAGTCTGTCTGGTTCCTAGTCTATTCCCCAGCACAATATTCGTTATCGAATTTCAATATACAGCTTATATGCTACAATAATATCTGACGTAACAAGGGGAATGAGTGCCAATTACGCACAAGCGTAAAACTGTGAGCACGAAGCGTTAGCCGAGTTCGGTAATTCGCGAGTGCACGTAATTGGCCTTATCCCCGAGTCGCGACTGTACTCTCTTCACTACCACTCCTGATAGTTGTGACGTAATGACTCACTTACAATACACGTGTTGTATATTAATGGCAGCCACCAGTGGGAGAAGAAAAAAAATGAATTCGTTATCTATTCCAGGATTTGAAGCAGTAAGGAAACCAATATTTAATGCAGATTACTTTGTAAATCTTTCGCTGGAATCATTTGTTCCCAGAGATATTTCGTTATAGTAGAGGAGCCCACGATGCTAAATCGGGATTCACTCGAGCGTCATAGAGACCGATTGGGTTGCGAAGCTTAGATGATAAAAGGAAAAAAATGTTATATAATGTATACCTTTTCATCGGTGGGGGGAGCGGCTATAGATTTTCAAAAATGTAAAAGAAAAACTATTGCATGGACTTACTCGAGCGTGTCAGATATTGATATCATCTATGTCCTACATATTTTTAAAAATGTACGTATGTTAATCTGATTGTGTCCATGATGGAAGTGGTCGTACGTGAGGGTTGAAAATGAAAAAAAAATCTCGAGCGTGTTAGATTTTCTCAGGGGTTGTTGAGTGAACCTAAAAAAAAGTTCTTATATAATAATCTGACGGTTTGGATGTGACGCAGACCCGTGGCCGGTATTAGAATGTGAAAAAAAACTCGTCATTTTGAAAAACACAAGCGCATCAGATTAAGATATATATGGTTCATCTTTACGCCCTATACGTTGCAGTCTCATAATCTGACGATTATCTAGAGGGATTTGCCTATTTTGCCAATTTCATATTTTTTCTAGTTTTTTTTATATCGTTGAACTCAATTGATTGAAAAGCTCAGGAAAAAGCATGCAAATGAAAACTGTATGTTTTTTTACCAGAATACTTGTATGTATAAGAAAATAATTATAAGCAATTGAATTTTTAAAATTTTAAAACATTGGATATTCGTTGTAAACAATATCATGCCACGAACGATTCTGTGTGATCAACTGTCATGGGAACAGAAACCAGAGTGGGAACGGAGTGAGAGAGTAATAGATAGGGAAAGAGTGAGAGAAATAGAAACGCGGAGAGAAAATATAGGCATCACGTAGCTGCACGCATTGAACTTTATCGGTGAATTTCTATCATTTCGGCTTGTGAAAATCGTCAGATTATATATTTTTTGTGATTCTTGAATTATTCCTTAAAAAAAATTAGCCACGCTCGCGAATATCGAGATGACGTTTTTTTTACAACTTTGTAGTCCTCCTCCTTCTTTAGGTCACTCTCGAATTGTCAGATTAGTGGAATATACACGTTTCAGGATGTAACTGACTCACCCTACCTTAATCTGACGCGCTCGAGAATTTCACATGATCAATTTTTTTTACTGATCCTTTATCCTTGAAGGGTGGCCATATATATAGGGCTCATATATGGTGGAAGTACTTAACCGGGTTCAAGGTATCCCCCTGTATATTAATCTGCGCGCTTTAATGAATCCTGAAAAATCCGCTTAGGCTTTCCTATTATTATGAAATTTCAATTACAAAGTTGACACATGACTACAGTGATGTTCAGAGGCAGGAACTTTTTCACTTATTGATTCTGCATCTAAGTAGTGAAATTTGCTCTAGAAACGGATCGTTACCAAAGCAATAGGTGTAAATGCGAACATTCCATTGGCTCAATATCACAGGCATGACATTTGCTGAGTAATTCCCCTTGCTGATCTTTTTTCATTTAGTTTTCAAGTGAAACGTGTGCAAACATTAGTAATTCTCAGTGCAACAGATGAACTTTTTCGTTTAAGATCACCATTCACAAACAGTCATTATTGACATCTGTGAATTGCTTCAATCCGAAAAAAAGCCGACACTGTGTTATATACCTCAGGAAATGCCAATTCAAACCTCTATGAAACCAACCATTCAACCTTGACCGTTTTATAAATACGAGTCGATGAATTTTGTTGTTGTTTTTTGAAAGTCTTCTACTGGTATATGTGTATAGTAAAGTATATTCCGCTGATTCTTCGAAAAGTTCTATAATATCAGTGATCAAGTATTTTGCCATTCCTTCACTGCCACCAAGGTAGCAAAACAGGTCTAATTTGAAATATCATTCTTGAAATTAATGAATTCTTCGATTTTTCTATATTTCATCGCAGTTGTTTCATTTCAACTCTGTCACCGCTGAGGATGGCTGCCGCATTTTCAGTCGAAAGCTACGTACATCAAAATTCGAGACGAAGGCCAACAAGCTCAGATATCGCTCTCATATTGATATTTGTTACCATTCTATGGGAGAGAATTGTCGCGAAACCTTTATTCTCACAGAACAAGTAGCATATTGTTTGAACGTAATTTTTTTGTGGTGGATCAATATTTGTTCCGTAGTTTTTTCGGTTTGTGACCTGCCACAATCTGAAAAAATAAGAATTAATATTGGAATCTATACAAGTGTAGAAGGGCAGATTTTCAATCTACCCCGAAAAGTTGCTGCGTCTATTGAAAAACAGTTCTTTGTGTATAACTCAAATTTTGCCTATCAAAAAAATAATGAGAACTGAAATATATGAAAATACTTATCTGTTAACGTTTCGGAAACTAGAAGTTTTGAGAACGGAAACAGATTCAGTTTCCGAAACATTAACAGATAAGTATTTTCAGGGGTAATATAATAAGTGGTATGATTATTACCGATAATTTTTTGGAATATTAATGAATTGCAATCCCAAAGCTGAAAATACAACGAGTCCGCAGGACGAGTTGTATTTTCTTGCATTGGGATTGCCAATGAATTGATATTCCAAAAACTTATAGGTTATTAATCATACCACGAATTATATTTAGGACGACAATATATCGATTTGAAATAAAGAAAAATCGTATCACCGTTTCAATTCGAAGTAATTCACAGAAATCAAAATCTAACAATGTGAACACTAAAGAGAAAAATTGGGGTCATTTTAATTTAATTCGTTACAGTTGAAGGTTTGAATATTGAAGGTACAATTTTCGAAAAGAACGCGTGGACCTGTCTTTGTTGTCACTTCGGTATTGGTAGTTGTAGCTATCACATTGTTTATGGAGTCAACCTTGTTTGTTCTATTACAGTCGAGACTAGTTTCTTCCATATTTCCTCTCATTTTGTTCACAACTTCCTCGTGAAGCTTAGGCTGTATTGTGAGGTATGGAGCAATGGAATTAGAATTACCATGACCAGTAATTTTGATGAGTTGCTGATCTGAAACACCTGCGTTTGCAAGCTGTGTAACTGCGGTAGATCGGTGACTATGATTAGTGATTTTTCTTCGCTTTGTATCAAGCCCAGCTTGTTCTGCAGTAATTTTAGTCCATTTGGACAACTCACAGATGCGGCGGACGTTTCTCCATCATCTTTCTGAATAAACCAACTGGACATATGTCTGGCTCAATTTCATTGGGAGTCATCCATTTATTATTAGCACAACTTCTTGCACCCCCTTGGTTAGTCTTCTTAAATACTGGATTGTACACTATTCTTCCTGTTTCATTGCCGTAATTGTCAAGCTCTTTCTGAAAATACGATACTAAAGCATTCGCTGCTTCGTTACCTCTCCAAGCAAGTTCGGTAGCAACGATGTTGAAAAACTTCTTCTGCAACCCTGCAGGTGAATCTTCGTCCCAACATTTTTGCAGAGACGACAGTTTCTCTTTAATGAAAGCAGCAGCACTTTGCTTACGTTTCTCGGGTATCCTTTGTAGTTGCTTTCTTTTGTAATCTCGTGCGTCCCTTGAACCTTCAAATTCTAGGTCACTAAATGGGTTAAATTTTATTCCATAGCTTTTCAAACAACTTTCTTGTAGTCCCTTGGCAACAGTATTCCAGTGTGTTTTGATAACAGATTCTTTATAGTCTGTAGTCTGTACCATCCAATTTCCGCATATTACAGGCATAATCTTTCAAAATGTCAGCCAGCTCCACAATTAAGGTATTCGCGTTGACAATATAACCCCTGTTTGAGCAAAAATTGTTGAATTGCCTGGTAATTGATTCTTTATTTCTGGCCGTATTCAAGGGAATACTCTTTTCCACTGCTTCATCTATGATACCAATCGCCATTTGTCCCCAACGATCGCTCATATTGATTAAGAAATATAACTAATCAAAACACATAGATTTGACGTTTATAATTTAAATCATTATTTTCACTTGACAGCTAGTAAAACAAAAACTAAGCAGGTTTATCACCGTGAAAATACAGCGACAAGCTATATTTTCACTGTAATTCGGATTCTATTGGCTGAATTTCAAAATTTGAAATAGACTGATTGGTTGTTAAGCAAGGAGATATATTGTCATATATATCAGTTCTTATTATTTTTTTGATAGGCAAAATTTGTGTTATACGAGAAGTTGCTGACAAATTGGACTCGTTCTATATTGAAAGAACTGTTTTGCGATAGACACAGCAACTTTTCGGGGTTGATTGAAAATCTGCCCTTCTACACTTGTATAGATTCCAATATTAATTCTTATTTTTTCAGATTGTGGCAGGTTACAAACCCAAAAATCTACGGGACAAGTAGCATATATACTAACAAAGCAAATATCGAAAACAAGATTTCAGATAATATGAATATTTCTACTAATTTCAACAGGAGTGTTGACCATCAAACTGGAATATTTTCAATATTCCATTTCAATATTCCATTTCACTGAGAAAATATTTGGTTTTACATGTTTCATTGACTCAGACCTATATAAACTCGAAGTCAATTCTTCGATGAATTCGAAAAATCTCGAAAATTATAATCTTTATCAGACCTAACTTATTGTATGTAATTAACAGCTTTTGTTTCCTTTACAACCTGAACCAGCAAATACATTCGAGCAAAAATGTCCTACTCTCTGATGTTTTTCCACAATGTAATATATGATAATATCCTCTGCACGAATCAATTATGCAAGCAAATAGGCTCGAACTCCTGCTCAACAGTTCAATACTGAAAATTTCTGTCCTTCTCTTGTATATCTTACTTCATAAAAACTCAGTAGGTATATACGTATACTCGTATACGTTATGCATCACGTTTTGACAGCAGAGCTATCATTACCATCGGAGTACAGTAAATTAAGTCCTCCATTATCAAAATTCATGTTGTGAGAGTTGTGATTAAGACAAAATTCTGGAACAATGGGTGGTCCCTAACTGACATGCTAGTGCCAATTAGCATGCATTAAAGAACGCTCAAGAGTTAACTTAATGGTTTCCATGTTACGGCCAAAACGCTTCATTTGTCTGAGAAGCGACAGGCGAAACACGACATTGGGATGTAAATGAGTGGGATATTTTTCAGAATGAAATCTGTGAACCAAGGTGAACTTGTTTGATAAAAGATAAATCAATTTGCCAGAACCCTAGAACGACAGTAATAAAGTAATTAATGTAACTGATTTCACAAATTATGATTCATATTATTGAATAAAATTTTCACCCAATTTGAATAACTAGTCATGTAGTAAAAGAAATCTAAAAAAAAAACTGCCACCAAAACTTTTGAGTTTCAATGTTGATAGTATAAATTTGGAAACATCTGGCGCTATCGAAAGCCTGTTTTCCAGTTTGGATATATCGAGCAAATTCTGGAATTGATTCAATACACAAGTAACAAACTTGTCTCTTCCTCAAGGTACATTCTCGAAAAAATTGAATGTCGTAAAAGTCATACCAGCTTTCACCGTGGGAAAATTGAAATTTTGGTAGTCTACGCCAATTCAACTATTTCACTCTAGCAGAATTAAAATTCGGTCTGCCCAATCGACATTTTTTTTTGTCAAAAATAAAATTTGGTTGCCCAGACCCAAACTTAAGCATTTTGAGCAGTGTTCCCAAGATACGAAAAATTGCATTAAATAAAAATAATATTTTCGATGATATCCGGTTTTGATGGTCAAGCCATTTTTAAACGAAATGAGCGTGGAGGGCCGATAATACCAGTTTGGTGTTAAGGTAACTGATCTCTACTACCTAATAATAATGAACCGTACATTAACAACAGGTACACGTACCAAACTATAGGAAAATACACAGCACACAGTATAATGGAATAATAATATTCGAAACCGGGAAAGGAATATTTGGAAAAGCCGCTTGAAAAATGAATATACATAAATTCCAAGACAGCCAGTTTACTAATCTCAAAAATAATTGAAGTTTGGATGGCAATCAGAATCTATGCAGGTATGGAATTTCATGATGATGAACAAAAACCAGAAACAAGTTAATGAAAAATTAATGGTCAAATTGTTCGACAAGATCTCTTTTATGAAAACTGTTGGTGTGTGATATTTCCAATATCAGCCAGGATTCATTCCGTAATAGATAATTGACATATATATAATTTCATATATGATCAAACACAAGCATACTTAGATATTAACAATATGCCATGCCAGCATCAATTTCAGAGGGATGACTTCATTGGAGGGCAGCAGCACGTTGGGAATGATTTTATAGTAACATTTCAAACAAAAATTTCAATAGTCAAACCCCAATGGGCACTGATTGTAACGTCTATTCAGTGTAATGTATTACTCATGTTCTCCTATATACTTGACGAGTAAATAATTAAAATTTCAATTTTAAATGAATTTGCCCACTATTACTTACTTGCAGATATCGCATTGATGATGGCTCAAAACCCAAAAGCGCCTTGCAATTTATAAAAATGAATTATTTGCACGAAATACGACTGTATACCTGATTTGTTATTTAGTAGTCCTACGGATTCGTTGTTTCATCTATTGTTGGATGCTCGATTGGTATTACTTAAAAATAAGATTTTGAGGAAATGTTTATGTCGAGTGATATTCGTTGAAATTATTTTATGAAATATTTTCAGCCGAATGCATCGTTCTGAGAATAAAATATAAATTCTCAAATCGAAACAATTATATTATCTGAATAACGGAAAATTCTAAGATGTACAATTAATATAGGCTAGGTATCTAGCCTACTTTAACTTTTCCAGTGAAAGAATAGTTGACTCTCTATCGATAATATTCATTAATAAACTAATTTTAGTACATATTCAAAATTATATTTTGCTTTCACATGAGACGGCATAGCGTACACACGGCTTACTTACATTGTACATTCTCTTCAATTTAAATGAAATTGCTATTATTAATATAAATAAATTCCGATTATAATTTCAAGAGTTCTGAATATCATATAATATAAATTTTTGATTGAAATTGAAGGTTGAATTGAAGGATTGTTGTTATATTTTCGTAGGGTTATGTGAATCAGTGGAGTAAATCAATTCGTTTTTTATTTCTGTCTCTTGTGACAGTGAGATTCATTTGATTTACCTACATAATCATTTGAGTTGTCTCAATAAGTTAGGATTTTGTCATGGATCCTAGTCATAATCACAGTCACTTTTATTATCATAATATCAGATTGAACTGCTGTACAAGGATATATGGATGCAAAGTTTTGATATTCATTCATATTCGTATACATTATTGGTCCAACCATATTCAAGGGCAGTATTAGAAAATGAGGAGATGATGCATAACTAGGCCCTATTAGTCATGTATTATTCAAGAATAATTACACCTAGATGTTGATATCATGACAGAGAGCTGTCAGTTGTCAAAATAATCTCTGCTAGACTTCAACTTCTTGATTGGTTTTTCGAATCGAAGGGAATAATTTTGCTGTAAATACTGTGTTTCGGCCGCACAGAGTTCCATTTAGTTTTTTTCGTACATAGAGAATAACGATTTCTCACTAACAATGTGCTGTTAAACATAACTTTGAGTAGCTACATGTATTCAACGTTACCGTTGCGTAATATGTATATGGAAAACTTGGCAAATCAGAGGTAGTGAGTTCAAGTCCCGCAGCAGCCAGGCTTTTTGGAGGTGTGTGTTCGATTAGTACATATGAGTAAAATAGAGAAGTTCTGAAGTCGAATAATATCAACAACCAATGATTTGGTTTGAATATTGAAACTAAAGGTTGATGCTCGGGTTGATGTGAAATAGCATTATTTGAATATTTCCGAAAGTAACTTTTTTGCCGATATTCAGAATATTGTAACGATATATGCTATCGTTCTCGAATAATGAAACAATATCGATGTCACTTTTTTTATGGCCGATATGATGTTGAATGTGTAAGAGATCTTTTCTGCTTAGTGCAGTAGGAGTTTGAGACTTTGGTCGTCACCCAGCAGATGGCGTTGTCTCTTGGAAGTTTACACCATCTGCACCAGTTTCAGAGATTTACTTCGTAAGGAGTAGATAGTTCGAAATGTTTGTGTTCACAATCCAGCCAAATGTCACTGATGAGACCTGGTGGGTCGAAACAGCTGTCTGGCGTTGGATTTGTGAATGCAATCATTTCGAACATGGAAATTATGATTTCTGTAAAAGGTTGCAGCTTTCTGCAAGTTGACTCAATTCGATTCTCGATCGCAGCGGGATATTTGTTGTGGCATCGCCGTACGATGTTCCGCTGTAAAAGGTCTCCTCTGCTTAGTGCAGTAGGAGTTTGAGACTTTGCTCGTCACCCAGCAGATGGGGTTGTCTTTTGGAGGTTTACACCATCTGCTCCAGTTTCAGAGATTCACTTTGTAAGGAGTAGACAGAGTATAGAGTAGAAATTACTTTATTTCTGACATGCCACTGTGGTTGTGGTTGTCCTATAACAGTCCACCCCAAACGAGTTTCTATAGCGAATAAATGATCGACTAAATTTCCGACTCTTCTCGTGAGGGAATTTCTAAAAATATCAGCACCCAACAGTATTCGACATCTCGAGGAGCATGTTCCACAGTTACTTCATTCAAGATGATATTCTTATTTTTCAAGATATTGATATCAACCATCCAAACGCCATATGAAACTTCAAATCGTGTCCTGTTCAAGAACCGATAATTTGATCGCAAAGTCCTTTTCAAGGTTGTCGACCGTAATTTCGAATAGTCTCTATGATTTTGGCGCTGACTGTACACTTCCGTGAACACTCTGTGAAAAACTTTTGTCACGAGATTTGACATATACCAATTGGGTCACAGATTTTGACAGTATATATGATCTTACTAAAATGGTTTGCACGAGTGTATCGGCACGCAGATTACTAGTGAGAATATGCTCAATCTTTTCATCAACAAGTTCAACAGTCTTGGAATCGCTTTTTACAGACAATGGCAGCAAACTCATCACTAGTCACTCCAAGCGTTTCCAATTCTCTCACTTGAGTTTCCAACTTGTCATACAAAGATGGCGAAGTCATACCTGACGTTTTCTTGTTTGAGAACAAGATTCAGAATTTCTCTGACATAGACTTTTATCAGAAATTCGTCCCTGGCAAAACGTGCTTTCAATTGGTCATTAGCTTTTCCGTGATTTGAATCAAAAGGTGAAAAACTTTCTATCAATTCTCTGGCTACAGTAACTGATTTTGTTGCCTGCAGTAGGTATTGAAATTGTTCATCCAGAATCTATCATCCTCATGGAGTTTTCAAAACTCTCCCCAGAAAAATCAACCCAGTTTCTTTCGTTGTCATAAAATTTTCTCACTTCTAGTTGGGGAAGTCGAAATTTTCGTCTGGTGTCTCCAGTGGACTTGTTGGAAACACTTTTCTGATCTCCTTGTGACGCATCATTGATAACAATATCACATATGGATCGGTAGTTCATGACTTCGTCTCTGAAGAATTTAATTCTGTCAAACTCTTCTGATAGCTCTTCTTGGGTAGGATTGCTCGAAAATATTTTCTCTGATTATTCTATCAGCCTTCTAGTCGTCGTAGAGTCGCTAGCACCTGTTCTCTGCTTATGGGCTTCGTTAGTGCTATCTAGGTCTTTGGTGGATTCGATGAATAGTCTCCGTAACTGCTCCTTTCCTCTCTTGAGGTTTTCCATCGTTATAGTGTCCTGTCACGGCCACTAAATGTTATGTATCGATGGAAAATCATAAATTTATGGGAGAAAATAACTTCTACTTTTGTTCTATTCGAAGACTTTCATTTGACCACAACAACATTTCATTTTCTGTATGTACATGGTTAATTAAATTAAATTATACAGTGTATTCAAGTAAATCCAACATTCTGATTTACAAAATCGAGACCATCTGGTATATTTCTTGTTGCTTCTTCAGTATAAGGACTAGAAGCAATGTAATTGGTTTTTCATCCGACACGAACTGAAGTGGTCTCAAACTCGCTCAAAGCCCTGTTACCGCAGGTCATGGGCGATTTTTACGTCTTTGGGATTCTCGTGAATACCACTCCCAATACTTCTTCTTCTAAAATGGTGGTACTCAGTGTGGCACCTTGAACGTGTCTGGTACTTTGTAAAGCGAGAGATTTTGAAAAATCAGTAAAAAATGGGTTTTTCCGTTAATCAGTAGACGCACCATTACGAACGTCAACCCTCCAATGCGTGAATTCAAGGCGGAGAATTGCATCCCGGTCTTCAACTTGACAGCGGATGTGCTCACCTCTACACTACCAAGAACCAGATATTTTTTTCCATAGCCTACATATCTTACTGCACTGCACTACATTGTTTTCCTTTATATATTCGACAGACTTCATGATAATTCTTCTTGCCTCAAATGGTAACGGAGCAAGTGTATTTTATCATGATGAATTCCCAATGCAGTATTCTATTTCTAACAGCTTTGTGTTCATTCATTGTTCAGAATAATCGGAAATGCTGAAATGGAGTCAAGTCAGTATATATGGTCTGAGGGGAGAGCGAAACAAAACACCCAAAGAATCCTGATGATGATGATTTTTCAGTTAGTTTCTCATGTTCATCATGATTTGGGAACGAAAGAATCTTCGTGTTGAAATATTATGGCATCATTCTCATTTTCAGATGCTTCGATCGACATCTTACAATGGTTTCGGAGAGGCACTTACAATCCAGCCGAGATCAACTCGTGGAGACAGCTCGAATATTACCGGGGGCATGGATCTCACCTACGTCACCGAGAGGATCATATCATTGTGGTTTTCACCAACGACAACACCTCATTCATATCGACAAGAGCAGCAGCAAGCTGCACATATGCTGAAAAATAAATATGGTGACAATTATATGGTAAGTACCTAATAGTTGATAATCCAACACCAGTATTGCACTTGGGTATAATTCAACTGTTCCCGCATAACTTCATGTTTTGCTTACAAGATGGCACTACCTTCAATCATTGGAACATGTTAATAATAATAACGGTTAAACTCAAGTGATATCGACTCACGATTGGCGCATATATTTTATTTGTCGATTTGATCTCATTTATTCTGCATTCCGAGTTTCTCAAGGTTACATGTTCTCTAATTCACTATTTTTGACATTTTTAATATATCAATTATTCACCCCTGAAAATATGAAATACAAGTTTTCTTTTCAGAATCCAGAACAATTCTGTAATGAACTAATTAATGACTTATTAGCCCACCTCATTTGCAAATTGCCGCTGATTTTTGCAAAATTTGCAGATCTTATGATTCAAGCTGAGCTGATAAACTTGACGAATTGCTGCTAATTTTTGCAAAACTTTTAGATCTCTATGAGGAAGGCTGAGCTTATCTTTAACCATTTTTAATTTTTGTCTGTTAAGAAGTCTATCCAATATGAAAGAGGCTCTGAAGTGTGGTGTTGAAAAATAAATCAATGTCCCAATGTAGCATTTGGTCAAAAATATTTATGTTTTCTATTCTCAATTTGGATTCGAAGTGTTTCAAGTGACTTTGTGATATGATAAAAATTATTATGAATTCGAAGTCAGTTCGATAGGGTGACAGGTTATTGAATCGAAATCAATATCTGAGATGTATATCAAGTTAGCGAGGAACTTTTTGAAATATGAAAAACTAATGATTCCATATTTTGGTGGTTTTTTGTTGCTAATTACGTCAAGTTAGCAATACCTACAACTTTCTTATTTTGAGGTTTTAATTTCGACTTGACCATCAGATTCCTCAAATTATTCGCTAATTAGTTGCGGAGGAAAATCTATCATTTTATTTTTGTTTGAAAAAATATATGATGTCTCGCTAACTTGACGTCAAGTTAGCAATAAAACTTTTTTATCATTGAGTTTTTCATAATTTTGACTAGACCATCAGATTCCTCTAATTATTCGCCAATTAGTTACGTAGGAAAATCTTTCATTTTATTTTTGTTTAAAAAATATATGAGGTCTCTCCAACTTGAAATCAAGTTAGCAATACAACTTTTTTATCCTCGAAGTTGCGGAGGAAAATCTTTCATTTTATTTTCGTTAAAAAAATTATCTGAGGTCTCGCTAACTTACACGTCTACTTAGAAATACAACTTTTATATTATTGAGTTTATCATAATTTTAATTTTTTGGTATATCATTAATGAAATCTGCAGTTATTCGCTAATTAGTTGGGGAGGAAACTGATTTTTCTTTTCTTCTTTTATAAAACATACATGGTATCTAAGAGTTCTATGAGAAGTAATTTTAATATTTCATTTTATATTTTCATTTCATATTTTATATATTCAAAAGAAACACCTACATGTCTATACAAAGCACAAGGAGCAATTGTTTGAAATTGTTACTTCAGTGGTGCTACTGTTTATGTACATTCACTTTATACTGAATACGAGCGAAGTTGTGATGATTTTCAATGATAATAATAGCTATTTTTATAACAAGGGTGCATAGTGCCACTTTTCCACCAGAGGATGAAGCTTACGACGCATAGCGGAGGACAGTCAAGGGAAGAAAAGGCATTAAAGAAATAAAACTGAGAAGTAGGTACGGTATAACGTTCCTGAAATTCTCAAAACTAGGAGAACCTACAGAACGAAGGGTTTAAAAAAAAGAGTTCTCGACCCCGGATTCAAACCAATACCTATAGGGGGATGAAGACTATCGTCCGTTCTATTAACACTCTGCGCGACGGAGGCACATAGGAAATTGTAGCGAAATTATGGATTTGACGTATAACTTTTATTTCCTCAACATACTTATCCACTTTTTGAAAATATCTGACTTTCTTTACTGATTTTATTGGGTGAAATTCATACCGCTATCATATTATAAGGTATTATACTTGTATTTTCAGTATTTTAAATTTCCAATAATTGATGCTCAAAAAACTTTTAATTTTTTTTGGCGACAATAATATACCTCCATTTTACAATCAGAAAAATTGGACGATATATTCGGGCCATTCTCGGTTACCTACAAAACAGATTAATGGGCTAACAACTATCAGAAAGTAACTTCTTTCCTGGCAGATACCAGGAAAGGAATTGAATTATATATTCAATTATTGGGGTGGACACACTTGCAGATCGGTTTCGAACTTATGAGCTTTCGGGTTAAAATTTCACGTAGTTCATTGAAGAGATCAGAAATTCAAATCACGAAATTACATAATTAATTTAAACATCGGTTTTACCAATTATCCGAAATCTTTATGATTTAATTGAAAACTCCCATAATTTTTTTTTCAGTCGATTTAGTAATGATCGCGGTTGTTGCGGATGAGACCATAGAGATAGCGCCTAAACCCAATTTTTTATGTTTGTTAAATGGGGTTTGTAAATCACAAAGGAATCAACTTGAAAACGAGACAGTCTACAACCATCGGACACTACATGGCGGTGTGTAAAAAGGAATTGAATCGGACAGTGTACCACGATTTAAGGGAAAAACAATCAGGCTGTCTGAAAAAAATATGGTTCATCCGGAACTACTTATATATTCCAGGGGAAAAAAACTCAAATTGGATTCAGACAGAATATGCATACTAATTTTTCCAATCTAGTCTTTTTTTTCTTCTTTATACCCATTTGTTACGTTTCATCCTTATTTTGATCAGAAAGTTGCGTTGTGTTTTTTTTATGTTTTAATGAATATATGAACTGTTAAAAGATACATTTTCTATTTCCTATGAGTGAATTTGGAAAGTTTCAAAAGAGGTCGAAAAAGTTATTTATTCTGTCGTGAATAATTGATCTCTTTCCAACCTCAAAGTAGGTATGACACAAATACATTTGCGATTGATTTTGGATAAAGTGTTCTTCCGCTAATGATTAGCGAATAGTTGAAAGGATATATAAATGTTCCAGTTATAATTTTGAAAATATCAGTGTGAATGACTGAGCTGACATGAAGATAGCGGTATAATAATAACGTTTCCTCTTCCCTCTATCCAAAGTATACATTTCCTGGCCTGATCAATGAAATAACTTATACGGCATTGACGACCTAAACTATATTCTAATAAAAAAGTACGAATTCTACGTTCATTTATAGAAAACTCTGTAATTTGTGAAATGGTGTTGGTTCGAATCCGGGGTCGAGAACTTTTTTTTGAACCCTTCGTTTTGTAGTTTCTCCTAGTTTTGGGAATTTCAGGAACGTTATACCGTATCCACTTCCCAGTTTTAGTTCTTTAATGAATTTTATTTGTTAGTTTTATAGAATTTTTTTAAAAGACTTGTTGTTCGAGGAAGGCGGAAAAATTATATGTATAACATGCGATAACATGGGTGTAAAGTGCCTTTTCCTCCCTCGACTGTCCTCCGCTATGCGTCGGGCAGTAAACTTCATCCTCGGGAGGAAAAGTAGCACTTTGCACCCTTGTTATACAAATAGCTATTATTATCATCGAAAATCATCACAACTCCGCTCGTATCCAGTATAAAGTGAGTATACATAAACAGTAGCACCACTGAAGTAACACTTTCAAACAATTGCTACTTGTGCTAAGTATAGCCACGTAGGTGTTTCTTTTGAATATATAAAATATGAAAAAATAAGAAAAAAAATAGTTTCCACCTCAACTAATTAGCGAATAATTGCAGAAATATTATGATATACCTAGTCAAAATTATGAAAAACTCAATGATATAAAAGTTTTCTAAGTTGACGTGTGAGTTAGCGAGACATCATATATTTTTTTGAACGAAAATAAAATGAAAGATTTTCCTCCGCAACTAATTAGCGAATAATTGAGGAATCTAATGGTATAGTCAAAATTATGAAAAATTCGAGGATAAAAAAGTTTTATTGCTAAGTTGATATCAAGTTAGCGAGATATCATATATTTTTTTAAACAAAGATAAAATGCAACACAATAGCACCAAATTATGGAATCATTAGTTTTCTATATTTCGAAAAGTGCCTCGCTAACTTGTGTGCTGAAACCATAGTTTCGCGTAACATTTTCAGTTGTGATCACGCTGTACAAAATTATAACCCTTCATTTTGTAACATTTATTCCTATTCATTGTTGTTGAAAATAATTGCTACAGTCACAAATGGTTTAGACAACTACCTGTATTGAATTCTGTATTGCTAGTTGCCTACCTTTTCATATGCTTATTTGAATCTATCGTGCGAACAAATTTACGATTTGTTGGAGTTTTTTGCATTTTCAGTACCTACTTTGTTTTTTTCTCTGCTTTTTACTGCCTCATGGGGTATATCGAGGCTTTTCGTTATAATAATCACGAGAGTACAGCTGATTTATTGTATCTGAGATAAGTGAACTCTGAATTGATTTTGTCTGATTTAAGTATAATATTGTTTAATATTTTACAATCTTGGTATTCGGTCATTTCTTTTTAGGTAAGATGATTTGAAATATATGTAATTTGTTACATGATCAACAAAATATTTCTTTTTAGATACAAAAAGTCATTTTTTATCGTGGTCACTGTGGATTTCGCACAATTAGTCAATAAACTTGTTTTCTGGGACATCTCACGGATTTCTTTATTTACGAACTCAGCTCAACCCACGAGATTTTCAGCACACTTGATATACATGTATCTGAGGTAGTATACACAGGTATAGTTTCAATTTTTCCAGTAGTGGTTCAATTTCGGTCGAATTGAGGGAGTTTTAAAATGTTAGATGAAAATCTGCAGAATGAACTTCGACTGTTCTGATTATGTAACTTTATCGACATGTCGAATATGGGAAGGTGAATTTACCGTGATAATCATGCAAATTACAAATGTTTGCAATATTAAAAATGTTTTTGATGAAGGCGGTGTTTTGTATATTGAAGCAATTATTTCATTGCTTACTTAGGCTGATCTTATTCAAATGAAATGTATACCTTTCAGGTTCATTTGTTCTCGTAGAAAGACGCAAGCATTTCGCTTGTATTTGAAAAAGATGAATAGAATCCTCAGTGAGATCACTGATTCGATATTGTTTTGTCAAAACACTCTAGACACGATTGTGGATGTTTACAGAAAATCCAGTTTGTGGTGTGAGAATCGAATTCCGGCCCCTTTTGAATTTTGCATTACGATTCATCTGAATTTTACTTGGCATAGCGCCATCATATTTTGAGAATGTGAACTTCCGCCAATGTCTATTATCAAGTGAACCATATGTCTAGCGGTTTTGACGAAAACATTAACATTGTAATGGTATCCAAGCTATTCCCCCAGAATTTCTGTGCATCTTGCATTCATCCCTCATATTAGGTGTGTTAGTTATCTTTATAATTGTTTGTTTCTGTGAGAGGGACCTTGGAATTTTCTTATAGTGACATCGTAACAGGAGGTGGGTTAAAATGACACGACTGACCACTTTTATATGGATTCATATTCTGTGAGATGTGTGAGTCAAGGTAGCAAACTAGCGGTGGTTTTCTACCAGTGATATCAACTCCGCATTCTCCCGTGTGAAATGTTTTTTGTGTTTGTTTTATGTCTCGTCTTCTCATCGACCGGAAGCAGGTAGATCGAGGGCACTCTTCGATTATTTTCAGCTCTAGAAAATCAAGTAAAAACTGTCTTCAAGAAACACTTTGATGAGAAGTGGATTGCATTTTGTGTTATGTGTGAAATTTTCTGTGGAAACAGTATTAGAATAATTTTCCATATGAATCGTGTAGATATTCTGACGAGTACTATATATAGAGTACCTGCTTATTTATGATTCACCTTCTATTGGGATTATGAAACATAATTAGAACACATACGAAGGTAGTAGTCCATACTCAAAGTGGAAGACCTTTTTTATTGAAAAAGGAAACACGAAGTCATCTCCACAACATATTCAATTCTTACAGAAACAATGTCCTGGTTAAGACATGTTTCGAACATATATATGTTCATCTTCAGTAAGGTACAAAAAAAGAGCCGAAATATAATTAACAATGAGAAAACAGTAGAAGTGATTTTTTACATGATACTTACGAAAGTTGGGAAATCAAAAATTAACAAACTACACATTAAGTATCATTAAACTACTATCAAGAACCCCAAAGTGGTTCAATAAGAAGTTGAAATGTATGTTATAAAATAGGGGTGGACCCCCAGAATAATATTGATTGTATCATAACTTGGAAAAATTAGCAAAACACCATACAAATGTGGCGTGGGTAGACAACAGAATGGACGAAACCGTGAAACAAAACCGAGAGATTATCATCAAGGAGACAAGTGGAGGCACCTAGGAGTAAAGGGGTTAAACTGGAAAATCCAAAAACTAGAGAACTATAAAAAGTTTGAAGGTTCAGTCTTTAGGAGACAAATGTCCCTACTAAAACTAATAATTAATTATTTTGAAAATGGATTGTTATAATGCAAGAAAATGAATTCAAACAAGTTTTTTTATGATTTGATATTAGGGAGACCAGTGTCTTTTCTGTGACTGATAAAAATCAATTATGGGAAGAGAAAGTTAAAATAGAATCAAGAAATGGTACACAATCAAAGTTAATCTGATCATTGAGGAGATTATAGAAAGGTTGTTAATCAATTAATTAAAGTTTTATCAATATGGAAAATTTCACTAATATTGAGTAGCGCACCTTTTTTACAAATATGAACTATATCAAAATCTGTTTCTGGATTGAAAAAATGGTTAGAGTTGCTAATATGGTTAGCAGAAGAATTATTAGTTAGAATTTCAAAAGTATTATCATGATTTTTATATTTATCTATCATTCTAATATGTTCTTTAAGACGTATTTTGAAATTACGACATGTTTCTTGCATTATAACAATCCATTTTCAAAATAATTATTTATTAGTTCCAGTAGGGACATCTGTCTCCTAAAGACTGAACCTTCAAACTTTTTATAGTTCTCTAGTTTTTGGATTTTCCAGTTTAACCCCTTTACTCCTAGGTGCCTCCACTTGTCTCCTTGATGATAATCTCTCGGTTTTGTTTCACGGTTTCGTCCATTTTGTTGTCTACCCACGCCACATTTGTATGGTGTTTTGCTAATTTTTCCAAGTTATGATACAATCAATATTATTCTGGGGGTCCACCCCTATTTTATAACATACATTTCAACTTCTTATTGAACCACTTTGGGGTTCTTGATAGTAGTTTAATGATACTTAATATGTAGTTTGTTAATTTTTGATCTCCCAACTTTCGTGAGTATCATGTAAAGAATCACTTCCACTGTTTTCTCCTTGTTAATTCTATTTCAGTTCTTTCAGTTCTATTTTTGATCTCCCAACTTTCGTAAGTATCATGTAAAGAATCACTTCTACTGTTTTCTCATTGTTAATTCTTTTTCAGTTCTTTTTTTGTACCTGACTGAAGATGAACATATATATATTCGAAACATGTCTTAACTAGGACATTGTTCCTGTGAGAATTGAATATGTTGTGGAGATGACTTCGTGTTTCCTTTTTCAATGATTAGAATAGGTTGAATGCGACAGAATGATTTCGGTGAATGCGTTGTGCTTGATTTATTTTGGCACTATGTAACATTATCATTTGGCAGTCTGTTAATGGAGTATAACAGCATATCAATTGTAATTAGTCGGAGTATTTCAAACGTGTCTCACATAAGACGAGCAATACATTACTGATCAGGTTAATTTGGCCAAAGTTAATCAATTTTATTTTCGGAACATCGTTAATTATAGCAACATCTGAAATACCCTAATTTAATCATCAAGTCGTTTTCATTGTATTATCTGTTGAAAGTTACTCATTCTTCTTCAGCTCTGGTCAGCTTTACATAACAAATGTTTTTCCGCGCAAATTCGGGTTTTGATCAATTCCCCCACGACATACTTCACAATGAACTAATAATGATTCTTTGATCATGATCAAATTTGTTCGGAAGAGGAAAATGCTTATATGTGATTGCGATTTGGTCTCAATAAATATACTCTGAAGATTGATTTTCCGTGTGACATTCTGAAGAAATATGAAATCATTTGAATCTCATACATGTATCATAATTTAGTCTTTGGTATTGATTGCTAGATAAAACACTTATTTTCGTTTGTAAGATATTTATTTTGTGACAAAAATCACAAGAAAAATAATTCGTTGGCTAACTATAACAGGCCTATTTCATGACTATGCAAATGTTTCATATTCTACAAAAAAGGCAAATCACTTTTTATATTTGACTCACAGTGGAGTCCTTTCTCCAATAGGGTTTGAGAAATTGAACAAAACTTCGAATGTAACAGAAAGTGGCCGGCAATGTGTGCTTCATCAGTAAGTGTTTGAATTTGCCAACAACGTTTCTTCTTTTTCTCGTTCATACCCATGTACTTCTACAATGAAATGTACATTCACAAAAAAATTATGACATTAATAATATCTTTCATGAATTGAAGTAATCTTGAGAAAATGGTGGCAAAAGATAATAATGTATCTATTTTGGTTTCGACTCTCTTTTATGAATTTCGAATGGTATTTGATGTATTCCCGTTATATTCCCATTTCATAAGGTTAATAATACTGCGACACGTGTTTCGCTATGCCAGGGAAGGGAGGAGCTGTTTCGGAGAGACTGACATTATATGTATATACAGTGTGTCCAAGATAAGGAACCTAAGCATAGGAATCTCAGTACCTGTTGGAGATACAGCATAGGTTTGATGAGGAAAAAGTTGTGTTCTCTAAAGCTTATTTGCCTGCCGTTAGGAAACTTGAAGAATTTTCATGGCCTGCTGAGATATTTGGGAAAAACGAGAATTTGAAAATATCGATTTTATTTTTTTCCGACTTTATTTGAAAATATATCAAAAAACGAATAACATTGGCACTTTCAAGGTACTACACGATGGTATTTTTGGATTTTATATCCGACGTTTCGTTCTCAAGAAACCATCATCAACTTTATTTTTTTATATGGCCCGAAAAAAGTACACCCTGTATCTGATTCCAGTTTTTATTACAAATTCAACGATGTATCTCATGTATCTGTTTTCTTTTTAGTTTTAAGTAAAATTGCATTTTTTCTATTTTAAAAAAAATCTTTAAGTAGGCGTTGCAAACAAATGCTTTGACGTAAATACCTGTCACCGAGCCTGTCAAATATTATTTAATTACACGATAAAATAGTAATTGTCGTTGTTGTTAGCCTGTTTGTCGAGTTGTTGGCTTCAGAGTTATTGTTACTGTTGTCGTTATTATTGTTTATTGTTGAATAGATAATATTGTGTTATTATCGTCGAATATGCCGGGTGAGCATTATAGCCATTAAGAAAAGTTTGACATGCTAACGTGCAACATTTTGTGCCACAAAAATACTGTAAATACAGCAGCAATGTATCTTAATACATATCCAGGAAGAAAGCAGCCATGTAAGTCCATTTTCTTAGAGCTAGCTCGAAATTTAAAAGAATATGGTTCATTTAAAAAGCCTGTTTTATCTCAGAAGAAGCCCAAAATAATGTTTTACAAGCAGTTGTTGAGAACCCTGAAATATCAACTAGGCGAATCGAAAATAATGTAGGAGTAGCCAAATCTACGGCTCAATTTGTCTTGCGTAAAAATAGATATCACCCCTATAAATTTAGGATTTGCCAAGGACTTAAACCGGGAGATTTCGAACGGCGCCGAAATTTTTGCGAATGGTATACACGCGCGTGTGGAGAAGATTCAAATTTCCCTTCAACTTCAAAAATAATATGGTCCGACGAAAGTATGGTCACTAATAATGGTATCTTCAACCGCCGCAATACGCATTACTGGGCTCAGCAAAATCCGCGTGTTAAGAAAATATCAAGACATCAAGAACGTTTTGGGTTTAATATGTGGTGTGCAATTTTAGGAACTAAAATACTAGGTCCGTTTTTTTACTATAATTCTTTGACCGCCGAACGATACCATCATTTATTGCAAAACTATTTAGAAGACTGTTTAGATAATTCACCTCTGGCACAGGTCAATAACTGTTGGTTTCAACAAGACGGTGCTCCTGCACATAATTCTAGACAAGTTCGAGAGTATCTTTCGCAGCGATTTTCTGGAAGGTGGATCGGAACCTCTAGTGAAGCGTCTTGGCCAGCGCGATCCCCTGACTTAACTTCTCTGGACTTCTCCATATGGGGTTTTGTTAAAAACCGGGTTTACCAACTTTCTTTTTGAACTGAACAGCAGTTACGAGAATGTGTAACTGCCGCATTTAACAGTATTACACCAGAGATGTTTAAGTTCTACAGTTAGAAGATCATACTTATGTTTGGAAAATAAAGGAAACCTGTTTGAACACCTCCTTTGAATTAAATAAAAAATGCGTTAATTTCTTCGTTGTTTTCATTAATTTAAAAAAATCATTAACCTACTTAAAAATACATTTTAAAAATAGAAAAAATGCAATTTTCCTTTAAACTAAAGAGAAAATAATGGCATGTGATACATCGTTGAATTTATAATAAAAAATGGAATCAGATACAGGGTGTACTTTTTTTTCGGGCTTTTTAAAAAAATAAAGTTGATGATGGTTTTTTGAAAACGAAACGTCGGATATAAAAACTAAAGATACCATCGTGTAGTACTTCGAAAGTGCCAATGAAAAAGTGTTATTCGTTTTTTGATATCTTTTCAAATAAAGTCAGAAAAAAATAAAATCGATATTTTCAAATTCTCGTTTTTATATCTCAGCAGGCCATGAAAATTCTTCAAGTTACTAAACGGCATGTAAATAAGCTTTAAAGAACACAACTTTTTCCCAATTTAACCCAAGCTGTATCTCCAACAGGTACTGAGATTCCCATGCATAGGATCCTTATCTTGGACACACTCTATATATTGACAAACCAAATCATCACATCCACTTGGGGTCATTTCATTTAGTTTTTCTCCGTCAAACACTCTTATAACTGCACCCATATGGAAAAGCTTTTCGAGGTCAAGGGACAGCGTAGTTTACTTCAGTTCCGTAGCGCTTATTCAAACAAAGCACATGCACAGTAATGAGTGATGGTTGGGTATTCATTAGATAAAATTCCTACTAAAATGACTTTCGTCGAAAATACTGGACTGACAGCTCACTTTTGTACCCGTTTTTTATCATCCAATACACTGGCTTCGGTAAGGCATTGTCGAGCACTTGACACCGCAAGATGTGGTGAAAATTTTTGTATATCCTATTGGTGGACAAACGAATGTAATACGCAACACATTTACATTGTGAGGCATTTGCGATAGCATTGCTTGTGTGAGAAGGTTGAATCTGGTGTAGATGGTATGATTCTTAATGGCGGATCATCTGCCGGATGACCAAAGACAAAAACCTCTAACAGCGAGCATATCGTACGGCATGCAATGACCCGCTGTGAACGAGAATCGTCTACGGTAAACTGGCAGAAAAGACTGCAACCCCCAAAAAAAATGGGAATTTTGGTGTACGATATTATTGTGTTCACGAATCCAATGCCATGCAGCAATTTCTGTCGAATTTCACTGGGGAGAATATGACGGATCGAAATAGCTGAGTATTAATTTTCACAAATTCTTTTTTTCATTTCAGGTATTCAATCTTTCAGAGCCAAAACGGGTTCTGCAAAATGAACACAAGCACGTCAAAGAAGTAGGTTGGGCATCAAAACTGGCACCGCCACTGGAAATATTATGTGGTGTTTGTAAAGAAATTGATTCATGGCTTTCCTCGGACAAACATAGGATAGCAGTTCTTCATGCCAGGTAAACAACCTCCGTCAATTTATTCTGCAAAATTCTGTTATGTTTGTTCAATTTAAAATTCAGATAAAAACAACTCATTTTGATATAAATGTTTGTTTGAAAAGAGCAACTTTTCAACCCATCATTTTCCCCATTATCATATCATCATTATCGAGTTGAGTCAAGAGTTAACATTTTTACACAGTGAAAAATCTCGATGCTAGAAATTACGATCAATAATAACTCGTATCTCCTGTCCTTTGATTCACCCGCTGTTTTTCGAACTTCTCTTTTTTTTTTTCGTTGCATTTCGAATTCTTTTTGTTTTATGTTCAACTCAATGCCCATGAAATAAGCTGCTGATTTTTTATTGTAATTTTTCTGTGTTCTTTGTATGTGTCATCACTCGTTCTGAACGGTATCTTCATCCCATATCATACTGGGTATGAATTTGGATCAACTGAAGGCGATCGGTGATTCAATATAAAGTTCCGAATGTTTTCCCAGTTGCACCCAATGAAATGATAATATATACTTGAAGCCTAAAATCACCTTCCTCCTGCAATAAGATACGTGACCTGTCGAGATTTCGAATTGAAACTCAAATACATGCCGATCTCATCATATGTTTGAGTTGTACTTTTCATATGTAACTCACAAAAACATATAGCTTCCTAAGACCTATTCACTCGACTTCATCATTGTCATGGTTATATATTTACACACAATTTTTTTTCACCTTTTTTTTTTTCTACAGGGGAAACAAAGACAAACTAGGAGTTATAGTGACCGCATACATGCATTATTCAAGCATTTGTGGGAGTGCGGAACAGGCATTGGATAGATTTTCGATGCGTAAATTCCTTGATGATAATGTTGGACCGATTGCCCTTCCATCGAACAGAAGGTAAGGTTCAACTCAAAATCAACGTTAAGCAATAGGTCCGAAAGTTATTTCATTTCAATTCCAAATGAATATTATATTGATTTTCTAACCAAAAATGCGAAAGTGTTCGAATATATTGTTCATTAGTTCGTGTCGGATTGTATTGCATTCATTATTGAATCGTGTTTGTATCGGTGGGCCGTCTTTTAGCATTCACTTCATTTTGATCGAGCTTTTCTCTCTCCGCAGCATCAGCGGCTTTGCGTTCTATTCCAGAATCACGTTTCTTTGGACGCATCATGATAACGGCTGACTCAAATATTCACGTAACGAATGATTTTCTAATCAGTTATATTATATACACATTTTGATACGAATACCAATATACTTACTTTCGATTCCTTATAAAAGAAGGATTTTTCCGAGAAAATTCAAAGTAAATACTATGTTTTCTTCCTCGGTTTCCTCGGTTCTTTGAAAATCGAGAGTTTTGTTCTTTCATTAGTCAAGTATCCAACGGGTTCAACACTGTCAGCCCCTTTATGAAGAGTTCATCGAGGGTGCAAGGGTCAGGCGGAAGGGAGAGAAAAGTTAGAGTTTGCCGGTAGACATCATATGCTCATAAAAACAATATCGGTACAAAAGCAACTCGAAGTGGTGATGCCAAATATTTTGCATTGCTGCTTCTTTGTGTGTTTGCACGAAGTTCAAAATTAGTTAGGATGAAAATTTACTGAGAAATTTACCTTCTACTGGTGGTGCACTTGTCTAGGAGACCGAAAAATTCAAATAACGGCATTGCTAATAATGAAGGGGAATTTACTAGCTTTCACTTCCTGTACTTCAGTTTACATAGATGGCTAGAAATCATTCAGAGTTTGGCTGTAATCTGGAAAAACTTTTTTGCGTTATGCAAATTTTTGGTGTCAGAGACCTATGCCACGACTAAGGGAAAGGATATACCATGTACTATGAAACAGAGCAAGCCCGGCTCCAGGGACTGTTGCATGAGATAGGAACCGACTTGAATTCGATAACAACGTATCAGATCGCGAAAAGGGGTTTTGGGAGAAAAAATAGTGCACAAATATTTATAATGCAGAAGTACACCTAATATTAATATCCATACATCTCCAAAGAAAATATAACCCGTTGGGGTGAATTACCGAAAAGTATGAAATAATGGATTTTTCACTGGAACCAGAGTTTTGTATGATTCATTGATGGATTTTAGTGTTTTTTGAAAAGAATTTCATCCTTACTCTCTTCCTTCCTTAGTCGGTCTGTGAGACCGGCGCCATCACTAAAACAACACTTGTCGACGCCACCAGGGGAAGGTTAACAACTACCATTAACTTTTTTTTCATTCATTTCGCCTGATGAGTAAAAGCTTGTCAAAAATAAAAGACAAGCATGCATATAAAGATAACAATTTGATTACTGATGGCAAAATGATCTGTGTGGAATTTTCCGACTTCTTTTCTGCTTCATTCAATCATACAATATCAATTGCAAATAACATTGTTTACCCAGACAACAACAATATCACTAATGAAAATGAGGAAAACCTCAGCATTTCCAATTATTTCATTCCTAAATCGATTATTCTCGAAAAACTCAAGAGCTTACCTACCAAAGCTCCAGGTCCAGATGGTCTGACCACGGAGTTCATAAAGGGAAGTGCTGACCAACTTGTGAACCCATTATTTTTGATATTCAATAAGTCGATTAGAGAAGGGGATTTCCATCTGCCTGGAAAAATGCATTCATCATCCCCATCCACAAATCTGGAGACAAGCACCAAGCGAGTGACTATAGACCAGTTTTCAAATTATCTATAATAGCTAAAGTCTTTGAATCTGTAGTCAGTGAATACCTATATTGTGATGTCAAAAATATCTTGAACGCAAACCAACATGGTTTCATGAAAAATAGATCCGTAGAGAGTAATTTGTTTGAATACACTGAGTATATTCTGTGTAATCTGGATGAACGAATTCAGGTTGACTCCATTTACACCGACTTCAGCAAGGCATTTGATAAAATAAACCACAAGGTACTCATAAAAAAACTTTCCGAGGTCGGTGTCTATGGAAGTCTCCTGAAATGGTTCGAGTCGTACATAAATAGTAGATCACAGACTGTAACAATTGGTAATTTTTCATCTCAAAGTGTTCTCGTTACCTCAGGTGTTCCCCAAGGTTCCCACCTGGGACCCTTATTGTTCAACATTTATATAAATGATATTAGTTTATATTTCAAATTCTCCAGACTTTTTATGTATGCGGATGAACTCAAAATTTTTCATACCGTTGAAAATGAAAATGATATCCCACTTATCCAACATGATATTGAACGTTTGGAAAGTTACTGTCTCAAGGACTTCCTATTTCTTGATCTCAAAAAGTGTTTCAAGATAACTTTTACTCAGAATAAAAATATTATCGAATTTGAGTATATTCTATGTGCCCAAAAAGTCAATGCCGTCTCTGAAATTGAAGACTTGGCTGTCATTTTTGATAATAAAATGCTATTTGATAAACACATCATTCACATCTCCAATAAAGCAGATAGAATGTTAGGCTTCGTTTTACGGACATGTTTTGAATTCAAGAATATACTCACTATTCGTACTCTATATATGGCCTATATTGATAGTATTCTCAGTTTCGCTTCAGTTATATGGAACCCTAACTACCTAATTTATAGCAACATGCTGGAACGTATCCAGAATAAATTTGTCAATCATATTATAAACAAAAAATGCGTTCTGGCTCAGTCATTAGTTCTTCTGAGGTTAAACAAATGCTCAATCTCATTTCCCTAGAAAATAGACCTCACATGGCCGATTTAAGATTCATCTATAAACTATGCAATAATCAAATTCACTCTGTTTCAATCTTGCACTCCTTGACTTACAATATACCTACGCATCACACCCGAGCTTATTCTTTGTTTTACACCGATGCTTCTCACACTAACTATTTTCTGAATTTCTCCTCTCCACAGATGCGCAAAGACATATAACCATGAGCAACTTAGTACTTCGATATTTTTTCTCACTCGTTGAACTCCTTTAATGCTGCTCTGAAAAGATATTTCATGAAAGAAAATATCCATTAATTATCACATAATTATATTCTCTTTCCGCTCACGTCTTTAACACAAGCATATATTGTATCTATTTTAGTATTATTAGTTGATACTGTAAATATTTGGGGAATACTGCTTTGGGCACGTCCTGTTTGTATTCCAATTGAAATAAATAAATGAATGAATATACACCAAGAATAAAAAATGGATTCAATTGGTTATTCTGTAGGTAACTGATTCAAAATCATTCATCGAAAGATTGATCATTCGGTATCCGCAAGTTTTTGAATCAGTTACTAACGAAATAATGTAGGCCGTACTATCAAATACATTTCTCTTCCTTTTAGTAAATTTTATATTTCCCTTTTTGAAGCATACATTTAGAAGGTTTTTTTTTTCATATGGAATTTTATTTTTTTCTACTCAGTAATTCATAAAATTTGTCATCTATTGGATAATGAGAAAAAACATGAATCGTCTACCCCAAAAATCATACAAATTTTGAATATGATCAGGCCATAATAAATAACATTCTCGTCATCTTGGATCCGCTATCCTGAGTTATCGAATTTGAACAAAAAACCGACCTTGAAAACCACCTGATACCAATCCTGAATTTACTCGGACTATAATCACAAAATTCGTTCGCCATAGTGGAGCCGCCATTTTGTTTTTGTCTCAATAGATATTTCATGATGCATTTTCACAGGAATTATGTACATCTGCCAAATTTCAAATCAATCGCGTGAGAACTGTGTCAAATTTAACATGCAAAATTCTTTACATTTTTGCTTTGTTTCTTTCAAGTGAACCCAATTCCAGCACGTTGATAATAATAAAAGCTTGTAAAAATACACGTTGGGCAAGTTGATAGCAATAATTGTGCAGTGCTTCGGTCTTGTTGTCAATGGTACGCCGACAAAAGTCTTCATTGGCCCTCAGAATACTGTGCGCGAATCGTCAGCAACTCGTTGTCAACATGAAATACGTGCCATGTCAATCTGACATGTAATAATTTATGGCTGATTTGAATTTTCGAAAGAACAATGGGAAATAATTTCCTACTGCAATGGCGAATATTTCTCACTGCGTGAGAAATCTTGCGTGGTTTCGAACGTATGGAAGCGATGAGAGAAGTGACAACATTGTATGGCATCAGTAGAAACATGATATTTCGTCTAGTCGGGAGCACACCACTGTATGAGGCCTCGAACTAGAAACAGGTGTCACCCCATTTCCAATTTTTTTCCCTGTCCCCTGCCCCCTGCCAATCTCCAGTTCTCACAAATACTACACTAATAAGTGGTCAATAATTGATTATCACTTTATTGTGTGTATTTTCACTAGAAAGTTTACATAACCGCAACACTTATATCACTATGCAATATCTTTTTCAGGCATTTTATACTACAATAAACCTGTGAATCTATGTATACAGTGTGGTCCAACGAAAACTTAACACCTCGATTTTCCAACGTTAACGTGAATTTTTGATAGGAGGGGGAACAACGTTTCCGCTTTTTTCATTCCCGTACCTTCAACCCCCTACCGGGGATCAGCACAACCCCTATATTTTGAATAGGGCTGAGGGGTGTTGCGATAATTGATTGTCCTGCTTCCAAAGAAATTTTCTATACGTACGCATCCGTCTTATTGAAATTCTTCAGAACCGTCTATGTACCTAAATTGGCATACACTGGATATTAGCTCGGGACTTCTCTCGACTTGGATATCAAGAAAATACTTAATTTTTCCATTAGAATTTTGTTGTACAAACTCTTGAATAAGTCTGACGATATCTACATATTTATGTCAACATGTGAACAATTTCCTTTTCTGTTTATCTAAGCATAAACTTCTAATACCGCTGCTTTTACTTGTATCTAGGTGCTACGTATCATCAAAAAGCATGTTTCTAATTCGGGCTGCTTGCTTTAGGCCGTGAATATTCATCATATTTTCTTGGTCTTCTTTGAAGAAACCTTCTGGCTGTTCCGTAAGAATGTCTTCTGGTGAATGCCCTTTGAGAAGACTGTATACACATAATAATAACGAACTACCCATATTCTGCTGGCCTGCAATCAACATGAGCGTGTATGACAAATGGTTCGAAACTCTCAGTAGTAATAACCCAAGGACATTGATGATTGTTCGAAAATTTCATAACGTATTCTGAAAGCTTGTTACTATGAGCAACAAGCTTGAGTAGTAGTAGTGTTGGGGTGCGTATTACTACGTCGAATTCCACCACTTGCGTCGCCAATACACGATCGTTATGCCCCGTGGTCGAATCCAGACCGACAGTGTCACTGAATAGATTCAACCAGAGCATAGGGGCTTTCTCATGTCAGCCTTGGAGTGACTAACGACTAATAACTATATACAACTAATCATACATATGAGATAGTTGAATAATAGAACACATATTGTTTCTGAATAATAATGAAAAATATTATTAATAATGAGAAGGGATGCTCAATATTCCTCTCAGGAATTAATTTTTTCAATGGTAATAATGTTAACTAAATGAAAATATTTTTTTACAGATACGTCGAATACTTTTCTGGATTACTATCACGTAACATCAAAGTCAATTCTGCGCCTATGCATCTGACCCACGTGACTGTGCTAGGAGCACCTTGTTTTCAAGATGGTGGTTGTAAGGCGTTCCTGAAGTTATATGAGGGAAATACACCAGTGTATACCTCAGGTGAGAAAAATAAAAATAAGATGTTTCTCGCAAGTGGTCGACGATAATAGCTATTAAATTCTTCAGAAAGGGTTATTCTCACCCATACATACTTGTCACCATAACATTCATACCTTCACCTCGCGAACCTTCAGCCACATCTCCAGCATGCTTGATATTGAAACCCATCATTTCGAGAAGGACATGATTCACACTTTTAAAAAAAATCACATATTAGTGCCTGTGTACTCATGGAAGCGTGTGAAAAGGACACTTCTGTATACCACAAGCCAACATAAAGCAATCACAAAGATTATATGAAAACGGCAAGAATCCTAGTTCTATGCCCCTTCCCAGTGAAACGGATCGCGGCTGTCATTATTTAACCTCGCTTCATATTTCACGAAAATGGAGAACCGTGAGCTTACCGAAGATGCTTACAAACCTAGAAAAAGAGTGTCTAGTGTAAGCAACATTGACAACAATTTTTCCAGAGATGTAATTTAAAATATATGGATGTTATATCTGAAGCAGCTGTGAAAAGTAATACCAGCTTTGTTAACAATTTTGATAACAAAAATCTCCAAGATACATACTTGCAAGCATTGATTGAGAAGAAGAACCAAAGATAAAATATTTAACTTTTTATATCACATCAAGGTGGGAGGTGTCAAAATAAAAATTTGCAGAAATCATTTTGCAGCATTCATAGAATGCCTGAGAAGCAAGGTAGATGTTTCAGTGTTTCATTAAAATCAAATGAGCAGCCCATAGATCACGAAAGTAAATCACAGTGATCACGTATGAATGTAGTATCTGGAGATACATCAACTAGAATACTAGAGCATGAGTCTTTTTCTGTTAAATCTCTGCACTTCTATAATGAAGATGCGTCAACCTATTATTTTTTAGATGGAAAAATCAATGTGAAAATAATGCACACATACAAACAGAAATATCGAAATCGAACAGGTAAAATATGAGTTTCACTCGAAATATTTCCGAAAAAAGTCAAGCTTATCGTTTGGTACAGAGCAAATTGATGTTTGTGTACTGTGTGAAGAGGTAAAGATCAAAATGAAAAATCCGCATGTGAATGAAAATGCAAAGAGAGTCTATCAAGCAATTGAGTTTCACGAAAGATCAGCAAATGAACTTCACAGAAAAATACAAAAAGTCGAAACGTTGTGCAAGAAAAATCAGAAGCTGTATGAGATTACATTTGATCATATGCAAAATTTGCCACTACCTCGTATTCCAGTGGAAGAGGTATTTCATCTACGCAATTATGGCTACATCATTTTCTATATTAATGATCTGACAAATCAGTCTTTTATTCTTATAGTGAAGGAGTCGCTAACGAAGGTCCCAACAAAGTGGTTACCTTTGTGCTGGATTATGTTCAAAAAAATATTGGTAATGATGCCGAAGAGCTGCACTTATTTTCAGATGGTTCTGCCGGCCATAATCGGAATCATGCCATAGTCCGTAGTCTCCTATCACTTGTAGTTGAACAAAAAAACAATATAAAGGAGATACAATTTCACATATCCAAAAGGTGTCATTTATTCCTGTCAAACGATAGAATATTTGGGACAGCTAAGAGACTTTTTCAAAAACATGACAGGATTTATTTCGCAAGTTTTTCGGGCTTGAGGATCGTGTACTGGAATTTTGAATTCCGGTGAGACGGCCCAAACGGAAGATATTATAGACATAAAATAATTGTGGCCGAAACAATTCAAGAAGGTGGTGCTATCTGTGGATTCTTATGGCAAAAGAGTTCCCAAGGACAATAAACTGTCTTTTTCTATATCCAGGGGGTCACATTTCACATTTTACAAGTCCATTCCAGGTCTTGTGACAACACGATAGATTGTATTGAGAGTCATGAATTCTAGCTCTCACAGAAGATAGGCACCAGGCCGCCCTTATCAAGTAGTGATACTCCTTATATACATTTAAAAAAGTACCTAATATGTTCTCTCTTTCTCATTTTCAATGTTCAGTTCCATCAGCACCATAGTATTTTTCATGTTAAATATATTTTTGTTGGTCCTGTAAAGTTTTTATATCTGGACTCGGGCCTTTTTCAAAATGACGGGTTCAATTATAATAAATGTTTCAGAATTTCGAATGATTAATAATCGACATCATTATGGCAGGCTCAGCACTCGAGACAAACGTTGCACTCGCAGACACGTGTTTCTTGCTTGTTAACATTCATCAGTACGGTATAGCCAAGTTTAAGAATAAGGAACACTTAACGGGCCAGCAGAGTAGCCAGATTCTCATTTGTACCGCTAGTCAGAAGATTTCGAGTTTATGAGCCAACAACTGGCGTCGGACAACTAAAACAGGCGTCTTTCACAACGAATGTTGTAGATTCTATCATTTTCAGCTTTGCACAACTTATTAAAACTGTACGTCAAAAAATACGGACGTCACTATGCTTTTTATATAGCAGTGTCTCTATGAGCTGTTCAGATTGGTACGGAAGGTCTCAGGTGTCGTTATCTGTTGATAATGAAAATAAAGTATGGAGATACTTGTCTTTTTAGGAATAGTTAGGATACAGATAAATCGGCTTTCTATAGAAGAGTTATATATAATATTATATATCAGCGAGTTTCATTCGTTCAATCATCCTTGTAGATTTGATACCATTCCTGAGAAAACAATGATAGTTGGATAAGAAATACGTGTGCGTGTATAATGAAGATTATACTTCAATAATCAGGATTTGAAAGTTTTCCTGTTTGGAATCGGTGTGATCAGTGTCTTGCATTTTTCCAATGTGATTTTTACGTTAGGAGTCATCATGAGAAATAGGCGGACAAGCAGACAACTGAGTGTTGATTTTGGATGAAAAGCATTCTTTGAGAAAGTCGATAACTCGATTGAAAGTGGCCCGTATCAGAAGTCACATCGAAACCCGTTACTTAAGATGATCGTTAATGTCGCCTTTATATATTGCTAAATGGTTGAAAAAAGAATTTGAGAATCACCCTATCAGTCCAACCGAAGCGAGTGTTGAAAATTAATTCCCAAGCGTCTCGATACCACCAGCTCTAGAGTGTTTGAAGTATCTTCTAAAATCAAATAACTCGGCAAATGACACTGTGGAAGAATTCATTCAACTCACTGAGTTTTGTTTGAATCAAAATTGGTTTCAATATAATAGCTCCTATTGAGGAGGTAACCAAGAAAAATGTGGGTAGACGTAACTTCATATGTTTTATACAAGAGAGTTTGAAGAGTAATGTTCAGAGCGGTCTGAAGGAAAATATTGGCCAACTTATATAAATAGGTAATTTTCGAAAACTGAAGAGATAATTGTGGGAGTACGAGAGTGATCATTCAATAGAAAAAAAATCGAAGGACTCAATGAAAATATGTAATTTTTGATGTAACATAACAAAATACAAGTAGGTAGGTGGTATTCAAATAGAACTGCCAATTATTTGTGAAATGAATTACATATAACTCAAGAAAGGAAATGATTCCAGGATTTCTTCGGAATATCCACCAATCTGAGTGTATTTTCTACCCCTGATTCTGAATTCGTTATGGTTTTTAATCGTCTTACTCTCCATGCTTTTCAGTGCGTATTTTATTATCCAAATCGCATTGAGATGCCTTGAAAACAGATATGTAATTTTATTTGTAATAAGGCTAAATATCAGGAATATTCTCCCTGTGTTTTTATACAACTCATATCATTTGTAACTAACTTACTGCAGTTTCGCCCTATACGGACATTATCAAACAAATAATATAAACTAACCTAGGTTCAACCTCCTATTTTTCATCAGATATTGGAATTTATCCAACAAACCTTTTTTCCAAGCCGGAATGTTTTGTTATTGTAACCTCATACTGGAAGTGTTTGAATACTACTGAGTATCAAATAGCAATCGAGATTTTGTTTGTTTCAGGGGTTTACTCAGTAACTAGTGGCGTTAGCCAGTTCACAGTCAATGTCACTGGTGAAGGACGAAAGGGTCTGCAGCTACGAGGCGATATCCTGGTGAAATGTTACCATAGAAGCGAAATGGGGCGTGAGACGATATTTGCATGTCAATTCCATACATGCGCTGTGGCGGATAATACATTGAGTTTCACCAGACAGGAATTGGACATTGCATGCAATGGTTAGTATATAAAAGAAGATACGTACATTCATTCATTACATTTATGCGGACAGAAAACTTGAGGTCCTTGGTGACTTGGTGCTAAAAAATTCTCCTTGAAATACAAAAAAATAATGGTTTCGAATTCCCGCTCTGGTCAGTTCATTTTTCTCAAATTTCAATTCATCAGAAAGTCACTAACTATGATAAAATGTAATTTCTGACGAGTTTCGTTGAATCTCAAGAATGTATCAAAAAAATAGAAATTTTGTCAATAATTGGAACAAATACTTTTCAGAATTACTCCAGCCTCCTGATTTGTAAGCAGTATCCGCGAAACGAAAATCTTATGTGTTTTTGCATTTTTGCCCTCATATTTCTCTCAAGTGATGAATGCCTCATTGTATATCAGCTTTCGAGAGTGTATATGCTCGAAAGCTGCAACAGGATTGATCGATTTCTTATACCTTTTTGCAGATGGTCCCCAGCAAATAGATTGAAAAAGATTTGCTCGAAACTTGAGAAGGTTGCTACTTAACAATAGATATTTTTCTGTCAAATTTTCACAAGTCAGAATCCCAGGTGTTCCATTCAAAAATAGATAATTATTGTACAAGATATCTTGACAAATAACTGTTTTGCTATATCTGTTGGTGCACATGGCACCTATTCTCCTTTCAGCATGACGATCCTCAACAAGAACGCCTCTGGATTGTAGGACCCAAAAGTGCACTCTTCTCCTTCTCCTCTCTTCTTCTCTTTTTACTTTTCTTTTCTCTTCACATCACTTGATACTTCCGATTTCGAGTTTTAGCCCTGTATTTTATACCTATATCCTCTGAATTTCGTCTTCGTTGAAAAACCAGGTGCAAATTTATGAATCCTGGCCATATTTGAAAATCAGCGATGGCTTCATTCCACCAAGGGCTCCTATGACTACCTATTTTACAGAATGCTCTGCTCTGCTCACCCGGAGCCGAGAACCCCGTAACGTATATCGTTTCACATTGGTGATCTAGATACAGCGGTTCCCAAAGTTGTCTTTACTACGACCCATCTCATACAAGTTACCAAACTCAAGACCGACCTCTAGGAAATTTAACTGTTGCCAATATGAACAAAAGGAATTTTCAACTGAAGAACAAAATTCAAATACAATTTTTGGCTTGGTAGGTGCGTCGTTCTACAGACAGGGCCCACTGAAAATTTGCTTGCCACTCAACAGTGGGTCGCGACCCATAGATTGGGAAACTCTGATCTAGAAGAACTACAAGCTTATTAGCGTGGATCTGCCTGAGGGTGGGTTAGAGATAAAAATCTCCAGTTTCTTGAACGTGTTTTACTGAAAAATGTGACCTGAATACAAAATCACATTTCAGTAGTGCCGAGTATGGCAACATAGATGCATTCAACCATAATTAAAATCAATAGACGTGAGATACCTCTATCAGTATGTGGTAGGAGGAGCTTTCAACTCCACTACCCTCAAGTCTCAGTAGGTCCATCCATAGTTCAAGTTAGTTAATGGGATGAATGACATGCCATTTGAAATAATTTGATGTATCTGCTTGAGAAAAGGAATTTCGGTATTGTAAGCGAGGAGAGTTTCAGAAATAGATCCATGATTGTAATATGCCAATGATGAATACGAAATATTGGAAACTATTGATGCGATTGTAAGTTGATTTTCAACGTATTGCTGCGTTGGTCACTTCTGGTTATTCAATGAGTTGATCCTTTTTCTTTTTGGTTTCTCACGTTTTGGAATTTGTCAAAATAGCTTGAACCCTGGCGCCAACTGAAATCTAAATCAATATGAACATCAATATGAACTATTCACTTATCGAATAAGCTAACCCTGTCCGTAAATCAATAACCTTTTGTTCAATGGATATACATGCGTTGTATCTATCTATCTATTGGAGCAAGAGATAACTGCTTGAAAAATCGAGTATATGATATACATGAAAGATTTATACCTAGACATGATCCATAACCATAGATGCGTACTGTTTTGTCAGTTCATATTTGATGAACAATGTCAGACGAATACAGATACGAATTGCTATTTAATCCACGGACTCAACAGTCAACACGCGTCTTCAAGACAGATGAAAACAAAAACAAAAAGACAAATCCAAAAAACCTCCTTTGAGAAAAATATTTGGCTGGTGTACTCACTGAAGATATAGAGAGGGGTTAGCAAGTTTTTCATTTTTTTTTTAATCCGCTTCTAAAAAGAGAAGCATTTGGTGGTTTTATCAAAAAGGAACACGAATACTACGAACACTTTCATGAAGATGCCCACAGGCATGGAAAAAACAGTTGACACATTGAATCAACAAGCAAGGCCGAACGTTTTTGTGGCTCTATAGAAATGAAGGAGAAAAGGGTAATTGAATTGATGGACAGTGGGATCAGTGAACTTGTAACGGCCAATTGGAAAAAATCAATCAATTATTTCAGCTTCAATTTATTGTGGTCCTCATGACATATCCATCTGAGGAAAGGAATACAAAAAAGAATCTCGAAAATTCATTGCTGTCCACAGTTAGTGCGGGTGATAGTGTGTTGAAGCCCTAGTGGAAAAGCCAAATACACTTCACATAGAGCTCGAAATGATTCGATAAATACATGTGTTACAACAAAAACTTGTTGAGGAGGCAAATAGATCACGTGCGGTTCCCTTGTTGGCTAATGACACAGCGGATGTTAGTGTCGAAACAATAACTATCGTTGATGAGGGAATTTTTCCATCTATTATAACATAGGTTGAGCGCTTGGGGCTTGATATGAGTGATTTGTGGTCTCGGTAGTGTAGTGGTTAGCATATCTGCCTATCAAGCGGAAGGCTGTGGTTCGAATCCTCGCCGGGCCACCGTGCTGGGTAATCGCACGTTGAAAGGTAAGGCCTCGTTGATCCATTGCTCGCACAAATTTCGATATCTGAGGGTTGACGTTCGTCAGCTGGTTAACGAACAACTTCAGAACAACAACAACAACAATATTTAGAACAATTTGATTGGATTGCGCTTAAATGGCTGCCTAACGATGGCAGGCTGTGAAACTGGGCTGTAGGCTAGGATCAGAGAAAAGCACCACCCAGCTGTTTATTTCCACTGTGCATCTCACAGGCTGAATTTTATTGTAAATGACCTGAATAGTGCTCTGGAAATCAGGAAGGCGGTTGAAACCATAAAAAAGTTATCAGGCTCTTTAGAGGAAGTGTGTTGCGTAAAAAGACAATACCCAGCATCCCAATGCCTTGTGACACAAGGTAGTCACACAAATGTACATCAATCAAGTGAAACGTTTTGCTAGTTGAAGAGAAATACTGAAATACCTTGCTTATGACCATGCAAGCAATGCTGATACCAGATCGCGCACCAACTAGACGCCGTAACATCTGCTACATTTATTATTTGTCTCCACATTATATCAAATCGTTTCTCATATAATTCAGAGCTGCAATCTACTGATTTAGATCTCCACACGGTTTACAGATATATCAACAATGACTTATTAGAACTTTTTTAGAATCATAGAAAAGTTGATGAGGAATTCGCGAAAATGTTCGAGGAAGTGAAAGGAAATTGTAAGCACATGGACGTAGATATTGAATTTCCAATATTAACTAGAAGGTAGAAACACAGATCCAAAGTCTAATGGTCATCAACGGTAGAGGCAATCCACTATCCATATAGTTTCATTTATAGTATCCCCATCGACAGGGTTCCAAAAAAGTGCTGATTTGCCATTTGAAGGGAATCTTCACCAATTCCCAATGAAGAAGGAAAATTGTTGAAAATAGAAAAAAAAAATTAAAAGGAGACAAGTTTTTACCCAGCAGTGAAAAAATTGTTGATCTTTTTCCTAGCTGTACCCCACACAACTTGCACAGTAAAATACTTTGCTGAGGAATACAACTGAGCCTGCGCCTCCTTAGTGCTTCGACTTTTCAAAAAGTATATATATTCCCATATAAACCTCAATACACTAGAGGAGCCAACAGATATTCTATAAAGTGAATATGAAAGGTGCATATAAAACTCTTATTAATTACAACAGCTTCTTGGTAACCAAAAGATAAACTAGAAAACACAAAACAGTCGGGAATTTTCGATTGCAAGAACAAATACATCGGCCAGAGTCGACAATCTATTAGAACCCGTTTCAAGGAGAATTTTCCACACATAAAATGCGGAAGGGTAAAAAATCCAATGTCGCCCAACACGCTCTAGACAATGATCACAAAATTGTTGAAAACAATCTGAAACTGATCAAGCATGTGCATGAAACAAGACTACTCGACGCATGTGAGAGTCTAAAAATAGCGAAATGTAAAAACAGTGTGAATGATGACTGGGGACCTTTCCCTCTCAGCCCGCTTCTATTGCTGAGAAATCAATCAGAATAATCAATAATAACAGATGAAGTCCATATCGGACCAAAAACTTTGCAGGTATTGGCTGCACTATCTTATTGTCGAGAAATTAAGTAGAATAAGTATCAGTACAGAATTCCCACCCCTTTGTTGTGAACTTGGAGACCTGTCGAACCTCTCTTCTCAGGAAACTTTTTTCAATGGAACAGCTGAGCTTTGGAACTCCTTGCCGAGGCTTCAGATTCAGTATCAATTTTCTTCTCCTGAAGATGCTAACCTTGGTAGCGCGTCGAGTGCAAAAATATCAGTGTGGTGTTAGGCTAATTGATCTCTGGGAACCTATCACTGCAACTAAAAATACTATATTGTTATGTAATTTTATTTGGAAATTCTGTTGGTTCAATTGGTTGAATTCTGATATCCACGTGATTGAAGTTACAAGGCAGAATTTGTTCGATTTCATTATGGATTTACGAGACCGAATTTCACTAATATAACAATTATTTTAATAGAAAGTGATTGGAAATAGTTCCAGGCCTCTTAATTTCATGTACACTTCGGTAGAATTTCAGTATGCTCACAAATACATCAACAACAAAAAATTTCAATATTGAAAAAATCTAGTCCTAAATAACATTTTCTTGCACAAGGAAGTCATTCCTGTATGTTTTAATGATTTATATGAGAAGTTGTTAGAACTACGTATAATACTTATGGTTTTTTCTGAATTCCTCAACACAATATGTTTTGTTTAAATATAAAGTGTAGGTATAGATGCTTCCGATCCAGCTCTATGAGGCGCAGTTTGGGTCAAAAGTGTTTATGCAAATATATGTAAATTCATGTCGATATATTTATTAACTTCAGCAATATTTCCATTTTGTGTTCCGATATATTGATTTTCTACCAAACATATGTCACAAATATATAAAAATGAGATTCCCATATATTTATAAATTCGATCTATTTCACGTCGTCAAGAGATGGCGCACCGGTGGTATTTTGTCACGGTCGAGTACATGGCAACAGGGGGAAGTCGTTAGTACATAGAGTGGCTAACAGATGGCAGTGACTCAGGCAGTTGTCATGTCAATGTTAATAATATCAATGGTTCAAATTAGGCATTCCAGATACTTGTCGAAAATGTCAAATGAATCAATATTTCGGCATCTGCCCCCCATAAACTTTCGTTTGTTTTTCTCAAGAGGCTGTGATTTCCATGAAATAACCATAGCCGTCTGTGGTAGAACTGGTATGTGCCCCCCAGATATCACGTTATCTGGAATGCCCAATTTGAACTATTAATATTATTAACATCGACATGACAACTGCCTGAGTCACTGCCACTCTATGCACTAACGACTTCACCATGTTGCCATGTACTCTACCGTGACAAAATACCACCGGTGCGCCATCTCTTGACGA
This sequence comes from Zygogramma bicolorata, assembly GCA_032362365.1. Lineage (NCBI taxonomy): Eukaryota > Metazoa > Arthropoda > Insecta > Coleoptera > Chrysomelidae > Zygogramma > Zygogramma bicolorata. The sequence continues at coordinate 2,544,282 of JAVJAQ010001747.1, read as the reverse complement.
CGTGAAATAGATCGAATTTATAAATATACGAGAATCTCATTTTTATATATTTGTGACACTCAAAACGTAAATATTTTATATTCGGTAGAAAATAAATATATCGGAACACAAAATGAAAATATTGCTCGAGTTAATAAATATATTGAGATGAAATTACATATATATGCAAAAACACTTTTGACCCAAACGGCGCCTCATACAGCTCTCCCACCTGAAAAGTTTGTATGTGCGCCCTTGGTTTCTTTATTCAGTTCTCCGTGGTATCGTTCGTTTACGACTTTTATTTCTGACCGGGATATTATAAGCTTATATCGTCATAGTTACGCTATCAATAAAGAGGGTCATAACTCCCTTGGGACATTATAGATTTTATAATTCCCTCTACCTTTCTGACTGCAACGAATAAACACAATTACTACCAAATCTACCGAAAAACATAGAAAATTCCTTACCAGTTCTTGAAAATATGCCAGAAATACAGTTTCAGTGACATCTTTTAGCATAACATTTTTCCGTGTCAGCCAGTCCAGATATATCTTGTATTCTTTTTGGTATACGGCTTCACTTTTCGATGGAATTAATGATTCTCTTGCTTGTTCAGCTTTTTTCAAAATATCCTCCATTATATTTGGGGTAGAAAACACGTTTTTACCGCAAACACAGCTTGATAACAAAGTTCTGTTTATAAACAAGTAACATAGCAACAACCTAGCAACAAGAAAACTCTACTATAATCAACGGTACCTGATTCAAATATACCGGGAAGGTAATGAATTGGTACATTTTTCCGTTTCAAAAATGAACAAAATTTTATTGAAATCGGTCAGAAATAAAATTATCTATGTACCACGGGAATTAATGAGCCTTAATAACCTCAGGCAATTGCTGTCCCTTGGGCCAGAGGCCCTCGGAACGCAAACTTTGCCATCGGTAATTAAGGCCCTCCTAATTCCCTTGATACATAAATAACTATTAAAGTTGTGAGATATGTCGGAAGTTATTCGTCGTCGATACCTATCAAAAGAAAAACTGGTAATTTACTCAAATTGAAGATTTCATTTGGATGAATGATAATTTCAAAGTATTTGTTAAAATAAAGGATGGATTCAGTTGCCGATTGCAATACCCTATTTCAATATAAGTACACAAGTAGTGAGGAAAAAACTACTCACCATAAAAATCAATAACACAAGAGAACGATTCAGTAATTTATTTCGAAAACTACTCTCGAGAATATTAAATATGCCAACCAGAAGAATTTGCAGAATTTCACCATACGAATTCGGGAAAATCAACCCACAGAAGGAATGATCAATCATTCGAATTTCACGAATCCACCATGAAACTCTCTATCCAACACAGTTTTTGATTTCCCCTCGAAGCGCCTCTCTCGCTCTAAAGTGAGTACTTATAACATAGCTGGATTGGCTCATGGAACCAATCAGCTTCCAAGACCTTCTTAGAAAGTGCATGGCAACATGACAAAATTCAATACTTTCTGCTCTGGGCATAAACCAAGGGCGTTTAACATTATTATAACAGAGGATGGCCCGATTCCCCAATTATATCATTCTCTCATTGACGTCAGTTTTATCATTGCTTTTCTTTTTATTTTTATGAATTCATGTTATTATTCAGTACAAAGTATAATAACTCTCATTATATATTGGGATTACACATTCTTCATGAAAAATTGAAGATATTTCCCCAAAATTAAATTTCACAAAATACAGCCATTAACGAAATGGCAAGTGACAGAACAGGACTGAAAAGAAGTCGAATCAAAGAGAGCCTCGTGAGATTAGTCAATGATATCAGTTCAACTTCATCATGAAATATAAATATGAATCACGGAAGGTATCGCAGTATAAGAAACTGGCCATGCTCTGTACTAATGTTTTTGACATAAACGTTCAAATATTATCCAAATTGCAGAATCTGACCTATCGCGATGTGGATAATTTCAATTTTCGAGGATTTTAGGTGTGCTCGAGCATCGAGCAGGACAGATCAGCGGCGAACAGCCGAAGACAACAAACGGGAGTTTTCACTATTTTCTTTCCGAATTTTATCGTTACGGAGTAGACTGTCCAGATCTGTCCAAGTTTCGAATCCTCTTGATCCGGTGACAATTTTTGCTCAGCCTTGAATTTCAATTTTGGTAGTGGGTATATCAAACTCTCTCGAAAAGTATTTCATTGGCCTAATCCAATCTTCCTATGAATGCAATAACTGACTAATAATTAAATGAATATGACATAGCTCTGGGTAAAAATGCAGCGTCCGTTGAATTCCCGATATCCAGCCGACAGTGTGACAATACAAATGCATTGTGAGGCTTGGCTTTTTCCTTTCGTATAGTATATGTAGTCTGTACATAACATGCTGATGAGGACATATATGGGATATATACATGGTATCCGGTAGCATCTGAGTAGTATAATATATTCAACTTCCTGGTTATTATACCGCCTATTTTATGGAAGCGTTACCTGGAAAAGAATACAGAGTGCGAAAAGAGCAGTCGCAACTAATGTAGCAATTAAGTAACATACAGGTGAAACAGGTGAAATAATAAACTAGTTGAAGATTCAGTGATTGACTTGCGAATTGCATACAGCATTGATTGATTTCATCTTGTTCAGCATCACCAAAGAATGTTTTTTTTCCAAGTTCTCTAATGGGTTAATGATGGAAGAGATGCATCGTCGACAATATTTCCTGCACGTGGGCATGTGCAATAAGTACCGACCTCGTTTGCAGTTGTATCGACTGCATTTCTGTCACTTCTCTGGAGCAGACCTTTTTTATTCCAATCCTAATCTTCGGATGATCAAGAGAGTGCTTTCCAGTAATCACAATGATAGCTAAGAACAAATTATTCCAGTTGAATACACAACGATCTAGAAGGCCTGCTGCCGGCCGTAGACACAAACAAGCATTTATCCAAGTTCCTTCGAGAGCATTGGTCATGGTTCATCAGACAACAATGATGAAAATAATCCATTCATAGATAATTGATGTGTGTGAGACATTATCACAACCCAAAGCTAGTTCCCATTTTACGTTCCTAGTGACGGAACAAAGAAAAAAAGTTCGTAAGCAAGAAAAAATTTCGAGGGATTGAATCACTTTGTTGTTTTTGTTCAATCGACACGGTGATATGTCTAGGATTTCTCTCTGTGGAAAGAAAGATCCGCGTTTGGTGCATCTTTTCGTGTTTTTTTCCATTCAGTACCTAAGTTTCTCGATTATTGATATTTTTTCTTTCTACCATGAAACATTTTTTTCAATTCTTTCCAGACTTTCCTTTTCATTTCTTCAATATTCCCAGGATTTTTCTGAATTCGTGGAATACCATTGGTTATCATTTCTAAAGTTGATATTAGTTAGGGATCCCATCGTACCTTTTCGAAGTGCCAATATGCAAGAAATAATTCATACCATGACCAATGAGTACAAAATAAGAATGTCAAAATATACCACAGATTTCAATACTCATTGGATATTTGAATTCATAATTATTAATTGTGTACCAGATTTCAGTTATCTACTTCGAATAGTAACCGAATAACAGGTATTTATGCCATAAAGCAACTCTGTCTATAGATACGTCAACATAAACAGGGCTTTCTAACGAAAACTCAATTTCCCTGTAAGTTAGCAACAGACGTTTGATAAAAGATTCCGTTGATAACTTCAATTATTGTGTCTAGGAGACCTAATTCTAGTATGGAAATCGTACCCGAGAAATAAAATGTTGAACATATTATTCAAGAAAAAACAGAAATTGGCATCTCCTGATCACACACTGTTGTATTCATTTCTGTGGGGGCACCTGAGGTCGAAAGTTTGCCCTACTAAGCCTACAAATCGAGAAGAGCTACGATAAAAAATTCTCCGGACATCTCGAATAATGTGAGGAATGATTTCGAAAGTCGACTACATTATTGTATGGAACCAGATGGTGATCATTTCGAGCCATCCATTCGTTGATTTTGTTCCCATTAATATTTTTCATGATGATTTCCCCAATGAAAGTACCCACGGCAAATTTTCTGCTTTTTCCTTAAAAACATGTTCAACATTCATTATCTCGAAAATGAATGAAATTTTTTCAAAATTACCAACAGAGGTGATAGAGAGGTGAAAGACCTGCCTAATGAAGTATCACTCGACTCCCCATGCAGTTGAAGAAAATATGTGGGGTAGGTGCTGACCTACATGATACATGAAGAATAGTAAAAGAATCAGAAATTTGTTATTTGCTGCCTGACTTCTATTTAGAGACACATTGTCGAATACTATCAAAAATGATAGTATCAATTTGTTATACTCTTATTCATCTTCTCAGTCTCCTCAATGGATTCACATCTCGAACACCTTCTCCACTCTGTTTGGAATTAACAACAAACAATGATTCTGCCAGTACAAATGACTCCGAGTTCAATTCATATAAATTGCACTTAATCTTCCGAGTAGATTGTATACTCCCATTAAAATAATAGCACCAATTTACATTTAATAACAGAACTGAATGTTTATTTATTGCCCAGTTAATTATTTTGAAACAATCTCTGGAGGCAGTAGGAAACAGTTTAGCTATTATTTATTATTGAATAAAAGGTTTGATGTAGTATCTATTTAGAATTTCCAAAGAGAGCGTGGATTGAATAGGTACTTATTTTATTCGATCCTCTGTTAGTGAATTACGAGACCTTTAGAGGATAATGTGGGGGTGTTTCAAACCTATTTATGAAGCTTTCGGGGCGTTTATCAAATATTAGGTGAGAATACTTGAAGACTAGCTGAAAACCAAAACATCTGGTAACGCTTGGGCTAGTCTCATCTTTCCGACACAGTGTAATCAATGGACTAACGCCTGTCAGTAAAACAATTACTCTCCTGGCTGCTACTATGGAAAGCGTTGAATTATATCCGACAGGTGCCAGTCAAGTTCCCGGAATTAATTCTCATTAATTGGGATGAGCACACTTGCACACCGGTTTCGTGACTATTGGCTCCTCGGCAATGCCAGGTTACTCTAAAATCGTACTTTTTATGAAATTTACACTCCTTATACGAAGAATTGAGCTTATCTGGAGTTGCTTTTGGTTGCCTCACCTGTGGGAAGATAGCGTGATGACCGCTAATTTTGCTCGTTTTAGCATAAGCCTTCATCAAAGTATACTCAAAGGAGAACTATTTTTTTATGGAAAATCATTGACTTTCAATTTGTTAGTAGGAACTACTGGAGAGAGGCTAATAAGCGTCGAAGCCGGGTCTACAAGGATGCTCTTCCCAAAAAATAAGATCGGATAAGGAAATTCTATCACCAAAATCAAATGCAAGTCGAGGGCTTTTTTGGGTTTGAGTGATCCGATTGGAACCTCATCCTGTCTTCCCACATGCATTTTTTGATCAGGGAAATGTATATATGTAAATATATATATATATATATATATATATATATATATATAAACCTCGGGTTGGTCGTGACTGACCAGTTGAAAAAAAAACTTCGAAACCACTAGGTGATTTCTGTTGGTGAGGTTGCAGTCAATCTTGAGGATGCCAGGGAGTGAAAAAAACTCTTTGGTATTGCGTCAAGCTTTCGGAAATGTTTATTTCCTTCTTCAGGACCTACTTAAAAATTGTGAACGAATTATATATAAAATTGTTTGTTAATTCGTTCACAATTTTTTAGTAAGTCCTGAAGAAGGAAATAAACATTTCCGAAAGCTTGACGCAATACCAAAGAGTTTTTTTCACTCCCTGGCATCCTCAAGATTGACTGCAACCTCACCAACAGAAATCACCTGGTGGTTTCGAAGTTCTTTTATATATATATATATATATATATATATATATATATATATATATATATAACCGTCTAAATTTGGAAAATCCTCATGCAATGAGAATTGACCTTGGGGTTGAAGTCATAAATTGAGTTTGGCCTGATATAGTGAAACTCTTTATTAAATTGTCGAGCTTTCGAAAAACTTTATTTGCTTTTTCAAGACATCTGAAAAACAGTGTTTATTGTTACACATAACACACAAACATGTTAAAATTGAACTTACTAATGTGAGATTAGGTATAAAACAGCAGATGAAAAATCCTTGTCCATCGCAAACAGAAGAAACATTTCTCATCAGAAACATTCACAAAAACTGGAACACATATCTCCGAAAATATCACTATGATGAAATGGCACCATTCATCCATATTACATTACAGTGCACGAATTTGTACATGTGCAAATGATTACCAGAACAATTTGCACATGTACAAATTCGTGCACTTCAATGTAATATGGATGAATGGTGCCATTTCATCATAGTGATATTTTCGGAGATATGTTTTCCAGTTTTTGTGAATGTTTCTGATGAGAAATGTTTTTTCTGTTTGTGATGGACAAGGATTTTTCATCTGCTGTTTTATACCTCATCTCACATTAGTGAGTTCAATTTTAACATGTTTGTGTGTTATATGTAACAATAAACACTGTTTTTCAGATGTCTTGAAAAGATAATAAAGTTTTTTGAAAGCTCGACAATTTAATAAAGAGTTTCACTATATCAGGCCAAACTCAATTTATGACTGCAACCCCAAGGTCAATTTTCATTGCATGAGGATTTTCCAAATTTAGACGGTTTTTTCAACTAGTCCAGTCAAGACACTACCCTTTTCTCTCTCTCTCTCTCTCTCTCTCTCTCTCTCTCTATATATATATATATATATATATATATATATATATATACATATATAATAACAACACGAAGACCATTGCCACAGCAAAAACACTCCACTCCAGAATCATCCGCTGAGCAATAGGAATTGAAAAACGCCTTCAATGCCATGCCTCAACAAACGAGACGACTCACAAAGGCTTCCCAATTCCTGGAAACCATTATTATCCCTTCAAACAAATCCATTAATTAATCCTTCTCAAACCAGACCTGAATATGGTCCGACAGTTTCAACAACGTCGGATTCTCATACCATCCCTCTATCCAAAAAACCACAATCTTCACTTAGTCAAGATGAGTGCTGGGGGTTGAGGAGACTTAGGCCTCGCCACCAAGTCTAGAAGTCGTGAGAATGGCTCCAAAGTGGGAGCCGAAACGTCAAAAAAAGAACAATTCCAGACGCAGTTCATCCGGAAGTTCTAGACAGCACATAGCAACAAATGTGACAACAAAACACAAGAGAGAAAACTTCGGCTGCAGACGTTCCTCGTGAATCTCGCAATTTTTGCACCTATGCCGGGCACTACCACCAGATTCTTCGTTTTGTCAATCCACCACAAAATGGCTATTTCAGCACTCGTCATCGTTCATTCGGCATTAGTTTATTCCAATGCGGTCATCACCGTGACGGTGAACCCCATATGAAGAAACTGCAGTCGACGGATAGACCACGCCACGCTGATAATTTTCAGCCTTTGGCGACATGCGTTGGAAGAATTCTGAGAGAATCTGCTGGGCTTGTTGTCTACAAATGTGACATCAACACACGACAAAATAGCAGAAAACTTCAGTTTCAGTATGCAGTTACCATTGATTCGCTGCCCGGCGAAAACAGATTTTTTTCTGCTAGCGGTCGATGCATCTAATATATCAACTTATTGGGTACGACTGTAAAACTATGGCTTATTGATTTTCCATAGTTGAAATAGCAAATAAACGATGTAAATCAGTAAAGACGGCATGAAGCGCAACGGCAATGGCGGAGGCAATGGTTACAGAAGTCCCCTGCCTTTGCTCGATTACTGACTACTATCGTTTGTAATATTCCCCATACACACCAGAGGGAATCGATGAGACTTTTGTCTTGAAACCTGTTTTTGAAATCATAAATACCATAATATTCTTGTTTCAGATACAAGATTTCCTGTTGATGGAGCAGTGGAGCTACACTTTTCACCAGGTCCAGAAGGACGCCATCCTATTCCAGCTCCAACTCCTGCGGTACCATTCACCCTAACTGATGATGCAATAACGAGAGCTGATAGTCCCATTATAGTAGAAGATTATGATGATGAAGAGTTCGATGAAGGTTAGTTATTCTATTTTGAACACTGTGCTTGAATATATTTCACTCATGTTTATGTCAGTAAGGTAATTGTGAGTGAAATTGGGGATATATCTGTTATGCTCACATTTTTCTAAACATTTGTTTAATGAATCATTGTTATATTGATAGATTATATCATAAAAACAATATCTTTGAATACCCAACAAAAAACAACTTTTACATGGAAGCGTGTACAGAGTGAGACTGCTTGGCTCGAATATTCCAACATGCTCCCTATTCGAGACAAGTCCTCGTCTGGCGATACACCGCTGAAGCTTCTCTCTGCAAAGTGGTTCTGTGAGGGAATCACCAGCCATTTCGTTCTCGCAGAAAATGGTGACGCACATCTATGTGCTTGGTTCCAGTCTGGGAATATAGGGTTAAGAAAACGGTAGTCGAACAAGTAAAATGAATCAAAGTTATATTGACATACTATATCATAAAAACAATATCTTGAATACACAAAATAAACAACTGTTACATGGAAACGTGTACAGAGTGAGACTTGGGCTTGACTCAAATATTTTCAACAATTTTCACTTTTTTAAATAACATTCATAGTATCGTCCATTTTTCTGAAGGTAATATTTCATTTCATGAAACACTTGGGATTATTTGGGAGAACAAGACGAATATAACTCATCCCATTCTACAAAGATAACTGTATTCAAAAATTGTTCAACGGTCAAATCAAACACGGAATATATTACAGTGCTAGCAAAGACTATGCAGAATTCTGCATTCTTATTGACCTAAGTTGAGATAGAGAAAGAGCATATTATTTACCATAGAGAACCTAGTATCCCCATTGAAGCCTTTATTAATTACCATTTCCTATTTGAGAAATGATTTTCAATTCGCTGATTTGATAGAAATATTATATTCGGTATGGATGGATACCATCTAATCCACAAAAGTTATGTTAGTTATTCATGATAGAAATAGTAATTTCATTTACTTTATATTACAACTCCAATTACATGATAATCCATGCAATGAATGAATAAAAACAATTCAGGAAAATGTATTGTCTTTTCGTTTTCAAAGGCAAGATAGAGAAAGTATTCAATAATTGTTTGATTAGATGCATGGAAGGGACAAAACTAAAAATCACAAAATTATTCTGTTACAAAAACGACAAAATATTTATGTTAAAAATCACACCAATTATTAAAATTAATTGAAAGATGAACATTATTTATACTCCTAATTCCAGCAAAATGTTTGTTTACGAATTAAATACACACAATTGAAAATAATAAGTCACTTGAAGAAAAGTATCAAGGGCAGTACGTAAAAACAATGTTCATGAATAAATGAGTGAAATGAATGAAAAATCGGTTGGAATAGCTTATTTTTGATAATTCTATACGAGGTTTGCTCTTGACTTATAGTTTCGGGTTATTTTTGAATTTCATTGAATTTGCTTCACGTCTCAGATATTCGGGTATGAAACCATATAACTTTGGACCTGAATATGGGTAATTGGCCAAGGATTTTATGCATCAATGGTATCACAACTTCTTATTTTTTCATTTGTTCTGAAATTATTCGTTCCGTTAACCAGCTGACAAACGTCAACTCTCAGAATTCGAAACTTGTGCGAGCAATGGATCAACGAGGCCTTGCCTTTTAACGTGCGATTACCCAGCACGGATATGACCGGTCACAACTGTGAGTCGATATATTTGACTCATTTTAATTTTATGTTGACTTCTCATTATGAACATGAAAAACAACTGTCTCGGATTGACACACTTACCAGATTCTGCATGAAGAAGATCGCTTCGACCGTCAAACCTTTTCTGCAAATGCCCCTAGGAATTTTCTTCTGTGCAACTTCGAGAGGATGCAGATGAGCTATACAAATTCCACCGTATCCAATGATGCCATAGTTCAGATGGGAATCAACTGAGATTTCATATTAATTATTTTCTGATTGTGACCGAGAATACTGAGGTTGTTTGGTATTTGTATAGTAAGTATAAGTAGTTCTTTCGCTAGGTGGTTTATTTGTTGATCCCATCTGAGATGGCTGTCTAGTATGCCAGAATATTTCATTCTTTGGTCGGTTTGATGACTGCCATATTAGGAATTATTGAAAATTCATATTCTGATAGTGGAATATAGTGGCTGATGAATGGTAAGTATGGGCTTCTACTGAAATTTGTTGATAAAAGTATGTTATCAAACCAGGCCTTCATTTGATTCAAACCTATTTTCAATTCCAGTTTCGAACTAAACTAGTTATTATCTTCGCAAAAGAAAACAGTATAGTCACCGAAGCTTACGATCTCAGAATGTATTTTCAATCGAATAAATAATGAATTGAATTGTCCCGAACACCTTTCTCGATAGACAATATAAGTTTTTCTTCACTCACTTAGGCTTTTCTTTTGAAAAGATTATGTGGTATACCTCTCACTTCCATACCATATCATTTGAAGTGCCAAGAAAAATGAAATGATCAGGTCTTGAAATCCTCAATTGACAGATAAGATCCAAATATTTGTAAATTTCTCGAGGACTCATTGAATCTTGATTTAACAAACTTTTTCTGAAACCATTTTGTGAACCTGAAATCAGTTGGTATTTCTTCAGAAAGATATTCAATCTCTCTTGAAGAACCATTTCCGTAGACTTCAACGGATCTTTTCGTTTGTATAAGAAGGTCTGTTTAGGATTTTTATCCGTTTAGTTCTTTCTGTTCTGTTCGATGTTTTGACTTCCTGTTGAATCACTCGCAGTTCTGCGAATACGCTGTTGGTATGCTGCGACAGATCTGATTGGTCTCGGCCTAGCAACAACGTTTACGTTTAACGAACGTGTGATTCAAGAATAGGGCCCCTGGTCAATTACTCCCCTTACGAAATAACCAAGCAAGACAGAGCAAATACTTCAATTGTCCGTTAGCCAAAGAACTTTCTCATCCAGTCCTGGGCAAATATTCGGAGGAAAGAATGGAGTAGCTCGAATCTCAAGATCAAATATATTCTGATCATATGATTCAAAATCTCTTCGGGTATATGTTCCATGTACATTTTTTATTTTTGCTATTTAAATATTTCCCATTCTTATATAAACCGCATTCTGTTACTCCGAAAGCTTGATGTAATGATTACATATAATTAGGTAGGAGTGGAAGATGTGATTCTATTTAGGCAGTCTATAATTTTTCTGAAATCGAAAGATTCTATTTTGGAGTGGAATTTGTCAGTACTTCCAGTGCTGAAATCTAGCAAGTTGATATTTATATCTCCAATGAGAACAAAATCATCAACACTAGGCCAAATATAACTCAAGGTATCTTCGATTTCTTTCAAAGAATGACTGAACAGTATATTCAGGAGACTTGTATACTATACCAATGGCAATAATTATTTTTTTCAGTGTGATTTTCACATGTTATTGTGAATTCAGTTAGTAGATATCGAGCAGAGAAATGTGACCTTTGATAGTAATATCGACCCATTGTCAAGTCCCCAAAAAAACAATTATCTTTACCTTTATAGCATTCGAATATACATTTATCCGTTAGCATGAGTACATTTCAGTTGCCGAAATCGAGGTATGAGCGATGACTTCAAAAAATCATCCCAAAATTATCTTCTCTGTATACCATTAGATTATCATTGATATTTATCGGGTCGGTATCTTATCTTTAATTCTTGTCGATAAAGTTGTTCAAATATAATTTCCCTCAATAAAGTATGTATTCATGTAGTTACAACGAACGGTACAGACATTTTTTCGAAACTCTGGAGAATGGTATCGAATTAGTTGGCATTCAACATAATATTTAATTTTGTTGTATGAAATGAATCGTGTTGAACCAACCTGCGAAGCAGGCTCACGTTATTTCCGTCCAACAGTCGGTCCTATTTTTGTGTCTGAAATAAAATCAGAAGTTCGAGAAACGCTGTGCTCTAGACGTGCTTTTTCTTCGTTTTGGTGACATTAAATTCAATGTGGATATAATTTGAGAAAAGTGTAAGTGAATACTGATATAACTCTAGTTTGAGCATATATCTCAAGGTGAGAATTTAGTTCACATCCATTATTTGCGTCAAAACATATTCCGTATCATCGCTTATCGAATCCACTCAGGTAGAATTGAAGATACACACACGTATAAGAGAGTAAGTTCGAAACGGTTTCAATTGAAACTACTTGATAAACTGAGTCTTCCATTCAGATATAAGGAATTCATACATGTTCAATATCCATTCTATTCTCCATGTCTACAATTCGTGGCACATCTTCGGTTCACAGGTTTCGATGTTCTTCACTTGATAAAAAAACTGTTTTCCACAATCCTCATTTTTTCATTGATAATGCTTCTAAGATGAAAATGACAGATGAGTCGAATTCAATCATGTAAGATTACAGATATTCATTGATTTTCAATTTGAATTCAATGCATAGTTCACTTCTCATTCAAATTAACTTTATCCATATCAACTTTCTATATGAGCCTATGAGATTGCTGCAGTGTCTTGATTGTATTCTGACTGGAAATTTCATATCATGAAGAGCAGTCATGTTGAATAAATACAAACATAACTGTGATGCACTCGAATATAATTTTTTGGCATGCATGTTTCTTACCTCTAAAATGAAATATTTATATTGAGACTGACAGTGCGTTTGAAGAAAATAAACTTGGGGTATTTTCAAACTCATTCGAACATATGTTGTTGTTCTGGGTAGATACACTCCTTTCATCATCAATTGCAGAACACAGTCATGTGATGGGTAATCAATATTTAATATATACACCCGGCACTCATGCGATAAATTACTTCACTTCTCGTTAGCTTCTAATGATCTACAAGGCACAGATACGGCTTGACCTGTCTTGGCGTATAGTTCCCATGTGTGGGGCTCGGCACCAAAACATTCATTGAAACTTCTTGATTCTATTCAGAGTAAAGAAATCCGTCCTGTTGGTGATTCTTCGCTTACGGACTCGCTCACTTCGTTGAAACATCCTAGAAGGGACGGGGACTTGTCTCTCTTCTATACATATATCCACGATCAGTGCTCTTCTGAATTATCGTCAATCCTGACACCTTTGGCAGTATCAACACGGATGACCCGACGATTGCAGAAATCTCACCCCTCTGTCGTGAGCTTGGAGATCTGCCGGACCTCTTTTGCTCAGGGATCTTTTTCCATAGAACAGCAGAACTTGGAACTCCTGGCCGAGGGGGGTTCTTCCTGAGGCTTACAAATATCAAAAATCTGAAGCATTAAACGCCGGTAAATATCTTAGGAACCGTCAGTTTGGTTGGAGTATTTAGAACGGGATTTCATGTTCTGCAATTATTAGTGGTTATACTGTACTCTGTCTACAATCTCCATGAAAAGTTTTTATGGAATATTTGTTCACGAAAACTGACTAATAGACAGACTTTGATACTTAGTAGCCACATAAATATAGAAACCACCTTCATGTCTCTCTTTTTTCCAAAAACTTCAGAAACAGAAATAAAAATCTCATCCTCAGTAATTTATTTTTCCAAAGGCAATAAAGACATCACGCCCACTCCCCTACTTTCGAACAAATGATTATTATTCATTATATGAGCTTTGGAAATGTATGTGCAAGAAAAAAAAAATGATAATCTTATCTGAAATGAAAAAAGATTCGTAAAACTCTATGAATAGTGGCAACAACTGTTTGGGGATACAGTAATGTATATGTATATGTGTGTATATGTGTATATAAATAATAATCCGATACTTTCCCCATTATTTACTCACAGTTTTCATTCACTTTTCCATTTCATACAAGAAAAAAACAAATTTATATGAAGAAACTTATGTAAAATCTCCATTCGATATATACATAGTTGTAGTAGTTCTAATGTATAATTAGTTTAAGCACTTAATACATCACTTCATTCTTTGATAGGATACCCACGCACAACTTACGTTTTAGTGGGTCCTTCTATGTTTGTTTGTGGTGAGTCATTTTATATATTTTTTCTTTGTACCACGTTACCTTCTATATACAAATAAACATTATTATTATTAGTAATTTGTTTTCCTCAGATCAGCGGTGACACTCGACGTTTCCGAAATATTCATAAAAACTGTAATGATATTTCAATATGCTTGTTACATGATGTCTGAACTTCTTCAAACATCTATCCGATAGATAGAAATTAACGAAGATCTCACGATTCCGTGACCGTGAATCAGAACTTTGTGTATTGTAGTTGGAGGAAGTATCACAATAGGTACAGTTCGACAATTTTTTCTGCAGTATCTTCAGTTTATTTGCTAAATTTGGTTACATTGATTTCGAAACCACAAGAAAATACCTTCAATACAACATGGAATCCCATTATCAATTCTTCGTCAATTTCCGTTATCGAAGCGGAAATTTCAGAAGTTTCGAAAAAAATTCTTGCTCTGTTTCCGTCATCAGAACTTCCATTTCCTAGTTTTTGTTGATCAACAAGAAGCCTCAATCTGTGACGAAAACCTTGTTGTATATATTTCTTTCTTCTATCAACATTTCCTTTATCCTCTTTGCGCCTTTTACAATTTGTTAGCTACATGTAGGCAACATTCAGAAAACCGTATCAAAGCATGCAGCGACGATATTCCGGATTCAAAGTGAGTTTTATTAATCGATCTTTGCAACATCTTGTCAATATCATTAAATTTGTCGGCCGTAGCACTACGCATACTTGATGTATTTGTGATAGAATTACAAACTTCAACGGCCAACACACAATTTTTCTGCTACCAATTACAGTTTGGAAGGCCACGAGGTTTCTCACTTGCGCTTCTGAAACACCTGCCCTAGTTGCTTCGGCAGTTTCATGAAAGAATTCAATTCCCATTGACCGAAAAAATCTTGGCGATGAAGGATGTGTATTTTTCCAAATAATCACGAGTGGATCGACTTCATCAGAGATTTACAAGGGAACAAGCGATATAAAGAAATTGTTGACATCCGATTTATTACGTTCTCCTACGTTTTGATCGATCACTTGAATCGTCCCAGCTTGTGGAAGGACGCCCCATTGTGTTTTTCGTTGAAGGACGCCTCATTGTGTTTTCAATAGGAGTCTTAAAACCTCCTTCGGTAATTGTGAAAGGCACAGGAACGTTGAGCCACTGATCGAATTTTCGGATGAATTTAGTTGCGTTCCTGGTCGCTTGTTGCCATTTCTTTTTTAAATTCGACACCAATTTATTCAGAGCATCTTTCAGACTTGGCAAGATATAGTTTTTCGACACCTTCTTTTCAAGAATTGATATTTTCGTTTAATACCGATTTCAAAAACACGTTTTTTTTTCTCCTGAAAGGTTTCGCTTCGGTTTTATCCAGATTTCCTGTAGAATGGAATCATAACATCGATAGAAAAATCATCTTCACCAATATCCCATAAACAATATTAGAGACGTGAGAATTACTAAAAACTACAGAAAGTGCACACCTGGGCAGTCCTTATTGAAGGGATCGTGTTTTTTCTTTTGAAAACAGTGTTGAATTGGTTTCAAATGAATAAGCAGAAATAAATATCCCCTACAAACTTTCCAAGCGGCATTTTCCATCACGCGTGATTTCCATTGAAAAATTTCACTGCCCGAACAAGGGATACCCTGGTGCACACACAATCGCATAAAAAAAATTCCCAAAACCGAAGTCGCAGCCGGATGCAGCAAATTTTTTAATGTGTTTTGAAGAAATTTTCAAGTAACAGTTTCCATTTAGTTTCAGGGCAGGATTCGATGAGGGTTTTGACTTGTTGCTCTTTCTAACACGACTTTTCAGAACAGAACCAAGAAGAATATCACTACTTTTATCAATGACTTACTATTTCATACATTGTTAAAAATTATTTCTAGCATTCAAATTGTACTCACTTCCAGGAGAATAGAAATCTGTTGAATTTACCCGATTCTACACGTATGTCTTATTTTCGACGCGCGACGAGTAAACGCTCACGAACGGAATGCTTTTCCATGCCCGGCAGGGGTGCTCCCCTGTTCTAAACGATCCAAACATTCATTCATTACTCTAGAAAAAAATATATTTTCTTCCACTTTTGACAATTTTTTCGGGGTTTGGGACCACTGTGAGACGATAAAAATATACATGAACGAATATGTCTTTCTCTCATATTTTTTTCGGGCATTATGCAATTATTTTTTAGGGGGATTCATTTCTACAATTTCAGTGTACGATGATTTGTGATTCTCAGATTCGAGAGTTGCTAATTTCTTGTAGTTATTTGATCTAGCTTAACAAGAAGGCTGAGACTTAGCTACAGGGACTAGTGGATCAATACATTGAATTACACTGTATATGGCAATTGGGGTGAAAGGAAATACCCATTCAGATAAATCAGAACCCATTCGTTCCAGTATCACATTACATACCTTGAGCAGTAAATCAACATGCGATTAATTTCATTTAACATTCACCTTGTTCGATATAATAGTAGCATTCACCAATAGTCTGAGGAACCGATTCTAACAAAAATATCTTCAGAATAGGAATGCCAGACCAATATTTTCAACACAAAAGAAATTGATGTTCACTAGTATTACTGAACTTTCATAAACATAGAAGAAATACATACATTTATGAGTTACATTGACTTGTAGGCACGTTGAAGAGTACCGTGAAAATAGATGAAATTATTCTCAGGACAATTACTAGTTGCGTGAATCCAAGTTTGCAGTTCCAATAGACCTTCGCTAACTTCGGGGCGTTCGAAAGATAGCAAAATGTTTTGATCATTGAACATAAACTTTCACAGCCGGAGGTCACTGATTCTGGGGTGTTATCCGGGTTTGCCGTGGTCCGCAGGTTTTTATTCCTGACGTTTCGCCTACAGCTGTGGTAGGCATTATCAAAGTCTATGAGGTAACGGACACAATGTTCTCGTTCTCACAGTATATACTACTTCGTTCACGTTATTGTTTAGGTCCGCTTTATATCTGGTCTCGTGTCGGGCGTTCCGTGTGTTAGAGATGGGTGTGACTTGTTCTCTATTAGCTGCTTTGGGTCGTCTATTCTTTGGTGCCGGTAACCAGACTTTATTGATGCCCATGCCTACTTTTTCGGTTGAAATTGTGTTGATGTTTGTGAATTTCTGAATGAATTAATGAACATAAAGCGGACCAAAACTTGAACGAAGCAGTATGTAATGTGAAAACGAGAACATTGCATCCGTTACGTCATAGACTTTGATAATGCCTACCACAGCTCTAGGCGAAACGCCAGGAATAAAAACCACAGAATCAGCAAAACGTCTCTTTTTGGTTTCCTTCCTCTGGTTATTGAACTATGCACTTTTTGATCACTTATGTCGAATGCAGTTCCCATGGAAATTGAATTCACTTCGATTCGAGACTAGCACTTGCCTTCTAAGTTTTTATTAAATACAGCAATCTTGACATTAGCAGGTTATTCCATTGAGGTTAAGCTTCGACCAACTTCCGACCTAAATTTTGGGGAAAATACTCATCGTACGAAAACAGTATATCGAAAAAAAGTCTAGAAGCGCCAGTTTCATTGAGTTCCCATCAAAGCATAGAAATACACGTATATGTTTCATGAGATATGTCTCCAGTTGGCTGAATTCAATTTACAAAACCTGGGCCAATCCCTCCTTTGATGACGAAGTGAAAATCACAAATTCAGAAGTATTAATGTAGATAACTTTCCAGAATCAAAAATCATATTCCTTTCACAGTTTCATACCTCGAATAAAGCTGATGCGAAAGACAAGAAAAATCAGCCGTCATTGCGCCATCTGCCTTAGGAGGTATCCCATTCCTCACAAAAAAATGTAAAAACGTTCAAATCATCTTTTGAACAATTCGTTTAAGGCAGTCTCAACCTACATACACAGTAGGTGTTGGCTGACACCTGTCAGAAAACAACGACTTCCCTAGCTAATATCACGAAGGGCATTGCATTATATCCGACCGGTACCAGTGCAGGTTTCTCCATAGAAAAAAATCCTGCATCTGCTTTTAGCCAAAGATAGAAGTTTGAGACTGGCCTGAACTGACGAAAGGTCAAATAGCTCGAGACCGGTCTGCGAGTGTGCCCGTTCCAATATTTGAAAATCAATTTCTTCATTTGTATCACCGAAAGCATATGCGACTTTTCTTCTGCGGACAACCCCTCACTAGCACCATTCGGATATAATACAATGCCCTTCGTGATCTTAGCCAGGGAAGCAGTTGTTTTCTGACAGGTGTCAGCCCAGAAACCTACTGTAGGCAGTTGAGACTGGCCTGAACGAATTGTCAAAAGGTGTTCTGAACCTGGAAAACTTACGTTTTGAATTAATATTATTAGTGTCCGTTCGCATAGACCTATGAAACGACTGTACTTTCGATGAGATAATAGGAAAGATTTGAATGATTTATATTTGTAATTCTTCATACAGAATATATTTCATTTGGGAAATGTGTTTATCTCTCCATCGAAAAGGAATGAAATACAATTTCAAAATTGAGAACGAGGAACTTCTAGCCTTTTCTATTTCTTTTTTTTTCTGAAAATATTGCAAATTTTGTGTATATACGTTCCTCATCTGAAAAAATAATGAAAGATAGGGACACACTGAATGTGTCAGTTTCGGTCTCCAGTGCATGCTAGTGAGGTTTTGTTCGTTCGATTAACTTCATGGGAACTCAACAGATCAGATCATATTTTTCTTTTCTTTGATTTTTCAAAGTTCAAGAGGAAATTATAAGGCCAACATGCATTGCGCTATGCTTTTATTGGAGCTAACTGAATTCGCAACTCCACTTGTGATATCTTTTTCCGAACGATTAGTATTTTCCTTTAGATACAAGACTGCAGTGTTTCAGGGATATTCCGCCTACAGTGTTCTTTGGATTGAAGAACATTGAATCATCCAAAAGTGCTAAGGTTATGAATTATAGGGAGAAACTCGAAAACCGTGTAAAAAATATCAATTGCCAAGTTGCGAACTTGGAAACACACCAGAAGTACAGTAGTTAACAACATGGATTGTTCTGTCAGTGATTGATTGAATATAGTATATATCAACGAACATTAGAGGTTTTTTTATTATTCGTAAAGGTACAGTTGTAATCTTGGAACATTCATTCTATGTTTTATACTTTCGATCCAATATCGTGAAATTTCAACGAATAATGTTTTTGATATCTCATAGAAGCAGCTCATTCGTGATATGTATACAGTGTACACGAACTAAAAATATTCCGCACGTCAATCATGGAGTTAAATGAAATGAAATCAGTCATGAGATACTTAGTCACAGCTTTAAATATCATACATATACTGGAAGGTCGTGTTTTATGTATGTAGTCAATTCTGGAGAAGTATTGGGTTATTCTATTTTCAGCGTTCTAGCTTTTTTGCGTTCTCAACCTACCACAATATGAAAAATAGGATTGATTTAAGTGTAGGAAGGCAGATTGGAAATCCCTCATACATTTGTGAAAATTCTTATATTAATTGCTATTTTTTTAGTTTGTGGTAGGTTGAGAACCCAAAAAACTACTAAGAAAGAATTCATCCACCACAAAATAATGACATTCGAACAATATTTTCAGCGTCTGTAGCCCGTAAAATGAACGAAACGATAAAATGAGCCAAATGCGAGCACCTTCGGAAATAGGTCTGAGAGAAAAAAGTAAAGCACCTCAAATAAAAGACTTATATCAATACACGAGAGAATTGAACAGACATTTCTGTGAGAAAATCGATAACGTCAATCACGATCTTGAAACATCAACACTAAATATAACACAGTGAAAGTTATAACATAGTGTTTCAATTATAAACTGATAGTAAACTAATCAAAGAGAATTTCGAAAGTCTTCACAGTAAAATGATAAATTCTCAACCATCAGGGACATTCTTGGGGTCGCAAACGAGATTTATGATAAAATAGACGCATTCGTGCTAAGGAAACTAAATGGGAGGAAACAACCAATTCTAGAATACAGAAATATATGTATTCGAAGATCTCATAAATGAAGATATGCTTAATTATCAACGAGATTCTCAAGCTAGCTACAAGTGAAGAAAATATGGCAAAACTAAAAAGAAACGGGTTGATTGTAGAGGGAACCGAATACGGAGTGAAATATTTCTCGAGTCAAAAACAGACTTCCACTCTGCATAATAAATCATCAACAATCATTTCGGATAAGCAGAAAGAGGTGGAGGCGGTGGAAACCAAAACGTAAAGCACAAAAGATCGCAATTTGAGTGATCTAACTTAATTAATCATGTAATTGAAACAACGCTTCTTTCTCAAATGTAAATTTTTGAACTTGAACTATTGCCTCTTCAAACTGATGAACAGCTGTAAAGAGATTCTGAAATCGGGAATTCCAATCAATTTTCAGACAGAAAATCATTGAAGTGGGTTGTAGAGTAGCTTATCCTTCATTTTCATAATAAACGCATCATCCTATTCTTTCGAATCCAAAATCGCGCTTCATGTAGCTCTTATTCATAACAGAACATGAACGATATTTACTTGCCGGTCCATTGCTTTCGTTAACACTCACCAAAAAACATTTTTGGATATTGGGCGGCCGGAATCTTGCTGAGGAAACAGTATGGAAATGTGTAACATGTTTCAGATTGGAACTGAATCTTTTCAGGATTGATCTTAATGTTATATTTCAAGACACTACCCAGATCGCCAAAATACAACGCAACGGCATTAATATCCCCAAACAAATGAAATGTTTTTCTTTGAAAAACTTCCAGCGCTGAACTTATCCCAGAGGGTAATCGAAGAAATTGATAGCGTCCAAGTGGTGTGCCGAATGTGCAGTAATCTGCGGATTGGTCATCAAGTTTAAATTTAAAATAGCCGTCCTTCATATCCAAGATAGTGAAATAAGCCTCATTGCTCAATTCACTCCCAATTTCATCAGCTGTTGGGATTAGGAAATGTTCTCGCCGTATGTTTTCATTCAGATATTTTGGGTCAAGGCATAACCCAAAATCTCCATTTTTTTCCACAATTACTAATGGATTCAACCATCCCGTTGGTTTTTCGATTTTCCTAATGATTTTTTGTCTCTCGAAGTCATCCAACTCGAACTTTACTTTACTTTACTATGATGCCCTTGGGGTTTACGCCTGACTGACTGATTATATGGCAGGGCATTTTTCTTCAAAATGATTTTATGCTCTGTTGGAAAATGGCCTAAGCCAAAGAGTATCTTCACATTCTACATGAGACTATATCTTTGACGATAGCAACATGTTTTAAAGTAGAAAGATTCCACAACAACGTAACATTAGGCAAAGCTAAAATTTTGAGAATAATAATAATACTTTGCATGCTAATAACATAAACGTATTGCTGGTTCGAATGACGGACTCCCTCGAGTGTATTTCCTTCCTGAGTTTTAGAATATATTAGGATTCTCTCAGCAAACAAAAACAAGTTTCCTTTGTTTCGAAGGACCGAAACTTTTTCTAGACACGAAGGAAGTAAGAGAGTTATTGTCATTTGAATCATTTGTGAATAGTATTGTACGGACATTATTTATACATGAGAATTCGAGATGAATGCGCACGCATCTGCCTACTCGTTGTGGATAATTATTTCTCAAATTATGAGCGTTCATACTTTTTTCGTTTTTGAAAAAATGCCTGGCATGTAGTTTAACAATAACTTCTCATGGAATGCCGGAAAGACATCAAATAACACTATTCATCTCAAAATTTCCGCTTTTTCGGATTGTCATAGATCTCAAAATCTAACTTCATATCAATATATGAAAAATATTATGTCCTGAATTAGATTCTTCAGTGTTTGATGCGAAGGTGAACTAGTCACGGAAAGAAATAGGAGTTTGAATCGTTTGAGTTGTGTTCGAACAGAAAGAAAGGTGTATTGAATATGTTAGATGACATTTTGAACAAGTATTAATTGAAAATTGTAATCATTTGAACCAATTTAAAATATGCAAATAATTGCAAAACAGCTGGGAGTAGGTCATAACATGTTGGAATTGTCAGACAGGTAATTCCATGAATAAGGAGATCGAAAATAAACTAATATGCAGAGTGTACTATCTCATAAACTAAAATTTTCAATAACCAGAGGAATACTTGAGGCACAAACAAATGTTTGAAAGAACATTTCACCCACCTTTGGGCTCGTCCAAGTTCCCTCAACAAACAAGTCTCGGATATCCAAAGAAATGGCCTGATTAGAATTATTTGAAATATAACCTACATCACTTCCCAATTTTCTCAGAAATGTAAAACCTTATCAGCGTCCTATTATAGGAAAAAGAGATTTCAATGCTGACTAGAAGATTGGGGGGTTTGTTCCAATGATGGAAAAATTTTCAAAAATAGATGTTTTTACTCTCAAGGAAAAATACATCTGGAACTAGTTTTGAAATATGGCCTCACCTATGCCATATTTTTCATTTGAAAATTTCTTCCATTGGCATTATCGAAGTATTGAATTACGCACTATTGGGACACCCGGTATACATCATCATCAAATTTTTCATCTGGGATTCTGTGAAAACAACTAGTGAAAGAGTGGTAAACGATTCAATTCCATATCCGAATAGATTCGGATATACGGTGAGGAGTCCAAATCAGTCAGCACAGCCTCCCACCACCTGGTAGTATTTCGTGACTTCGCAGATGAATCGATGATCTAGTCTCTCTCTCTAGTGGACAAGTTCTCGTGCGTTGGTGAAGATGTAGGTGTCCTCGTGCCGACGACGTGAAATATATAGTGATTCGGTGCAGTTCGGAATGCCCATAACTTTTATCGAAGGTAATGGCTAATTTAGTTCCAAGGATAAATGCAAATTTCTCATCGATGTGTTGTTTAAACAGGTGAACGATGATGAAAATCTCCTGGAAATTATATGATGAAGTTGTTGATTATTGAATGAACATTGAAGGAGTCAATGTGGGGATATGGAAATAGCATCATACAAAAATGCAGTTGACTTTTTGAATTGTTTCAGTCCACAACTTACCGAAATCGAAATGATCCGTTACTGATGATTCACAGATGGTATGTGCACTTGTAGCAAATATACTCCCGAGCTGGAATAAATCAGCCTAACCCTCATAATTTAGGACAATATACTGGTTAAACGATGATATCGGAACTGTTGGTGTAAAAATTGAAACTTTTCCAAGAAATCAATTACCTTAACACCAAACCGATATTTTTGCATTCGACGCGCGTTTTGCTAACAAGGTTAGCATCATCAAGAGAAGAAAGTTGATACTAAATCTAAAGACTAAGGGTTAGCTGTTTATATACCTAATGTTTTCCGGTCCGATATGGACTTTGTTACTGCTACTCATTCTAACAACAACAACAACAACAAAATTGACCGAAAAAAGTGCATAAAAAGTTGACAGGAATACACATTCTCTGATATTTCTAAGAATTTTCGCGGGAGTATTCTGAGACCGTTGATGAAAGCTTCCTAGCATGTTTGTAGAACATTCGGAGAATTATCTTCGAAAATTCCCAGTTCATTTTATGAACTCTACAGTGGTCGTTAATCTCCTGAATCGTATGAGAAAGTTTATGGAATATGCTCAAAATGTTTTCAGAACAGCATCAACAAGCTACTGTCACAAAAAATCCACAATATGAGTTCCAGCTACTCGTTCTTTATCTGAAATTGAAAAATCTGTTATGAACTTGGCACGGATTCTTCCCTATAGCACTGAAGATTTGGTATGTGATGTCGAATGAAAAATCAATTTAATGAGAACCTTCGATGTGAAAGTGGACCCCTTCAATAGATATCAATTGAACATATTTACCTGATAAACATAAACGATTGACTTAGTTTTCTTGCGTTCTTAACTCACCACAATCAGAAAGAATGAGAAAAAAACACCCAGTTCAGTGCAATATGTATATATGTATCACTGAAATTTGTGTTGACTAAAGAGAAAAAGGATTCTCCACAATCAAATCATCATTCACAGTATTTGCTAGAAGTCATAATTGCATTCATCACATGAACTCACAATGCACCTGATACTGTATACAATGGCGGCATTCACACTGAAATTCAAATTATGGAATTTGATCGATAATAAAATTGCTCATTATGGAAAATGATCATTATTATGCAGCTCTTGTGTAGCCCTAGGTGGTTATTCATGTTTTATTATTCCTTTCGGAATTGATCCTTTGTTATGTAGTTAGGAACTACGTTCGACAAAGTAAATGGTGATTTGTATGAAAACGATTACCATTGGTGTGATCGTGAGAATAAAAACGAGACAAGTTGTAAATGCGTTGCCGAATCAACAAGTGTATGAGGTAGCAAATTCGAGGTTCAGTTATCAATTTTGAACAATGGAATCAGCTCACCTTCGATCAAACCTTGTTGATTCTAGGCCAATTGTATTTGTGAATAATTTATTTTTGAATGTACTCGAATAATATATGGTTTCGAGAACGGGTAACTATATTAGAGTGGCATTAAAATTCACGAGTTCATGATGACTCAACTAGCACACAATGTTTGTTTCATTCAGAAGGATACGTTTTGTATTTATATTGAAGCAGTTATGTTCTGGAAGAAAATAAGATAGAGAATATCGGCACGAGTACAAAGTATAAGAAAATCGGAAAACCTACAGTGTCTTCCAACCGGTCGATGTATCCTCATATTGATAACCTAAAGTCACAGTTGTGAGTTGTTTCAACTAATCTCCCTTAATGGATCCAACTGTTTCTTTCACCATAAAGATAATGAAGATTATCGAAAGCTTGTCAGAGCCTCCGTAGATTTCCGGAGAAATTTTTTGCTTAATGACAAGTGAAAAATCAGTTGATGGTCTGATTGTATCTATGTAGATGGTTTATCACTGAAATGAAATTTCATTGAGTGGATCTCAATATTTATGGATGAAAACCATTTTGAAGCTTCCACTCTACCTGTTTTGTTATTGAATATGCCCGCTTGCCATTAGTCAAGTTTTTCGAACTGTCTACAGGTATCTTTAATTATTTTACTCGATTTTTTCTACATCTAATGTTTTCATGCGTTCAACTTCAATTATTTTGTCATTGCAATGAAATAATTATATAGGTCCGAAATTCTATCATGCTTATCTATTCATACCGTTCATCTTCAACCATCTAATGTGTTCTTGTTATAGCTCATAGATTCTATAAAATTTGAATGTATTGGCTGTTTCTGCATCCGAGTAGCCCAGAGAATGCAATTAGTACTTTCGTCCTAGATCTTTTGAAAATGAAAATGTTATTCGATTTTGTAGGTTTTTCGAAATCACATAGAAAAATAATAAATTTAGTTGTGTTCACTACAGTAGTGGAATTTCGCCAAATGCACGTTTCACCAGCGGCGACTCATTATGCCTTGTCCTAAGAGTCGGGTCGATTCCAATAGAGTGAAGACTTGCCGTGGTCAATATAGCCATTTACCTAACAAGTATGTCAAGAGGGTTGGGATGCTAAGCCCTGAGGTCATATAAGGAGCATTGCAATCAAAAAATTATCTTCTCTCTGTATTACGCGAAATTTCACTCTCAAATTAAATATGACATAATGAATTAAGGAGCTGGCACTGATTGTTCAAGAATATGAAGTTTCAAAAATCCTCATTGAGAATCTTCTGTAATCTTTCCCGGGGACACTCATTCAGGAGGTCTTATAAAAGTAATGAAGGTTCTGTTAGACATTGTTAGTGAGAATCATACTGAAAATTATAGTATTTTTCAATGAAGATGCAAATTTTTCAGTACTCTTTCATATATTTGAATGTATATTTCCTTTTCGGATAATATAAGTAATTCATTTCGTTTTGTTTCAGAAGACGTTGGCCATACCTTCGGCCCTCTAGACGGAAGTATTTACGCCACAATTGCCAAAAAGCCGGAACTATCACCGGGAGCTGTTTCGAGTCCATTGACAGTGTCGATGGACAGTGGGATTTCTTCGGCAGGTTAGTGACGATCATTATCACTGCCTATGGATGGATAGTCAAACAAATGTTTTCTTTCCAGAATAAAGTGCTTTGTTAAAAAAACGCTGCTCTTCGAAGACAATACTATTTCTTTCACGGAAGAAGTTTCGTGACGACATATGGCTTTCTGAATATATACAAATCTTCCGAATCAACTATTGAAAACAACTTTTGTTATTCAAAAACCTCCACCCAAACATGGCTATAAGGTAATTTGTTACCAAAATTATAAAACAATGGCAGAAAACTCCCCAGGAAGTGAATCGAAATCCACTATTTATAACGTCATTGAGAATGATGACCTCAAGTTATTTCATTGTTTCTTATATTGCAAGGTCCTTTCTATTAGTTTCTGTCGACCACCAGAGTGTTATTGCATTGAAATTACATTCTTCAATTCGAAGAGTTGAAATTTGTTCTCCATATCCACTGCTTTGAAATCAAAACTTGGTAGTTCAAAATTATCACAAATATGGATTTCATGTGGTGATTTTGCAACCGCTTCTGAGTTGGTAGTTGATGGGATATTCTGAGATTCATAACACCCTGTTTCGACGATGCAATTTGTCCCTGCAACTCCCGAAAATTGTATTCATGCAAGTTTTTCAAATTGCATGAATCTTTTTTGATGCGATAAACTGCAGCGACTTGGTGATTCCTATGGTGAATTTGTAGCTGCAAACCACAAATATGTAGTGGCATCATTGTGAGGAATGGTATTTTGAATATTTCAATTAGTCTTCGAAACTTAAGGAATCCAGTAAAGTAATGAAATGAATTCAGTACAATTACAATTATTAGAAATTAATGAAATCATTTCTTAGTTGTGATATTTTTAATATTGGCAATGCCAACTGACATATAGATGACATTTCTCGCAGCGACAAGTGGCCGCGAGAAATTGCAGCGACAAATTGCATCGTCAAAACGGGCTCTAAGCTTCATTCTGCCTATTTTCGAGAAAACCTGATTCGAATGTGAAATCTGAAACACCCGGTACATATTAGTGAGGATACAAAACTATTTTGGTGTTTTTTCAATCATCTTGTTTTCTGTTATAAAAACCAAGGTTTTCAAGAGACTCTGAAATTGGGGGCACGCTGTAGGTTTTGTACCAATGTTTTTGACGAGTCGCCATTACAACATCCCCACTCATTTCTTTCCGAAATGTTATTCCATCTGCAAAATCATGCACTGAACAGGATTTCGCTTCGGGAGTGTGAAGCAAAAATAGTGTGGGCACTATAATTGATGCTCGTGGACCACCTGAATAGGGATGTTCTGGGGCAGAAAACCCTTCATTTAGAAACAACTGAGGAGACAAATCATATTGGCAGGGAGCCGTGAAGCCATATTCGTTCGAACACTGCAGTCATAATTTTTCCAAATACACAAAAGATGAAACATGAAGTAACAAGTCACTTGTTAATCTCTAGTAACCTAATCCGTATTGCCAATAATTAATCATAACTGGCTTTTCTGAATATTCGAGAAGCTCAATATCAATTTTTTCTACCAGTTATATTCAATTGTTTTACTATAACCTTTGGGATCATAGACAGCAATGCAATAAGTCTGTAGTTGCCAAGTATTGTGCCCTTGCCTTGACCTGGCCGAACTGTGGCCTTTTCTTGTCTTCATAAAAGATGCGACTTCCATGAATTATTGTATGACCATTGAAATTCGTGGTCCGGAAGTGTTTTTTTTTGATGATGTTGTGAAATATAAACCAAAACACATAGCAACGACTTCTTTATCTCTTTTCACTCTGATCATACTCCATATTTGTTCCTTCCTTTCGTAGCGATTTTATTCCCAAGATAACCCCGATAATATGTCCCAACTTTTGTGTGTATGTTTTTATTGAGTTTTTGTGATTTTTCTTCAGTTCTGAGTGACTAATTTTTAGCAACCCAAATAGTACCCGTGAGTTAACTCTCATCTGAATAATTTCATTCATAAGCTATGGTTTTATTTTACAATTCTCGGCGAGATGAACGGTCCTATTAACAACTGGACGTGTCAAAACTATCTTATATGTCATCACATATGTCACTACGTATTCGATTTTTGCATCACGTCATATCAGCCGCTTCATTCAATTGTTACCAATTAACTGACTAAACAATTCTGATAATTTCCACTCAGTTCCGCTCCATAACTTTGTTCTCCCGAAACGAACTAACCGAATCGAATTTTCCGCAGGACACCAGCAGAACGCGAACACTTACGCCTCCGCCAGTCCCCCACCGACGGCCCAACCTTCCCCACTCACTCCCGAAGATCAACACCGTGAGCTAGACGAGCTCCTCTCGGATATGATGCTGACAGTGCAAAGCATTCCCGATATCAATCTTCATGAAGACGCGAATTTCGTTCTCGATAATGTTCGCTACATAGACGAAGAAGAAGAAAAGACGATTCCATATCACGCGCGACAGACCAGCCAACCTTTCAGCTACGGTGTCAAAGCAGACATGATTGCAGAACCGTCGAAAGGACTATCGAGTCCTAGCCTAGTGCGTAAGGCCAGCGTGAACAGAAGCTCGGGGGACACCCTGAGAAAAGTGCAAACCCAAGTTTACCCTGAGTTCTCTATTAATAATAACAATTCAGTGCCTAAGTGGGACCCAATAGACGATATTTTCACTCCGAGTGCTCTCAATGGCCAACGGCGCGAATATAGAGAGGAGTACTACAGAGATGACTTCAAAAAGTACGGTCCGTTGAAGGGCAGTGCGACGGAGGGGTCAATCAGAAGGAGCCCTGAAAAATACCAAAGGAGTTCCAGTTCTGTGGTGATGAGTCCCTATTCAGATTCGGAGAGTTTGTCACCGCCAGGAGAATTCAGGAATTTCACGAAATCACCAGAATTTCATGAATCGTAAGTTCCTTCAATTTTCATTTCTTGTGAGTGAGATTCTATACTATTTTCGAAAAGGTACTATCGAATGAGTTTCGATATTTTTCCGCCTGCTTTGTATGATTATCAACTTTGAAATGAAATAGTTTCAAAGCATTTGAGATGGTTTGTGCCAATTATATTGGATTACGCACACTCATTCATCTATAAAGTTTGTTTGTCGAATCTCGAGAGATGAGCTGTGTGTTTTCAAATTTATTTTTAGCATCAGCTTCTGTCGAATATTATCGAAGCAAAGCAAACACATTAATAAAATAAACCTCATACCCACCATAAATCGATTCCAAATGAATCCATCGTATTCAAAAAATAAACCCAAAATTTCAAGGTAACTCTATTGACAGAAAGATACAATTGTTTACATAGCTTCTTATACATTATCACCAGTTGAAAGTCTGGCAATATGCCGCATGACTCATTTGTTTTAAAATTATCCTGAAGCCGATTGATATATTAGTTCGGAAACGGAATTGTAAACCGTGAAAAAACGAATTATCGTTAATCAATCCATAGACTGAGTTGGGTTCATCTTTTTGGAGAACCATTATTTCTTATAAATGTTTAACGAATTCGTTCATTTTATCTTTCTCGACTCTCCAGAGGAATTTATATTCAGAATTTTTCGTAAGCATGAGCAATTTCATGGTACTCTGTCGAGTATTCTACATGAAAAATTTGAGAATACAATCTGAAATGTAGCAGATGACGTCAACATTGTGGTAACTCTTCCAGTTTCTCTGGAATACTTTTTCTTTGTTTTACAATGGAGCTATCAAGTCCAATTTTTCATATCTGTGATGTCGGATTAATATATTTCATTACTATTTCAACTATTTTTTTCTGAAGGTCATCAGCATGATTATAACTATTATAATGCATCGGCTATTTGCACTGGTATTTGAAAGTGTGTATTCGTGTTTCAGTAATTATTTTATATTTTCTGTGCGATGGATTATGGCGGGTCTCGAGTTTTCATATTCTTGAAGTATACGTGAAGATTTCAACGTTATCCCTTCGTTGTTCCAGATTTTGGTATGTGAGAAATCCAAAAAACTGCAAAGATGTGATTCATACACCACAAAAACGGCTTTCAGACAAACATAATTTATTCTTCACTTTCTATATCATAAATTCGAATTGTTCTAGTGTAATGTTTTACCAAACACTCGAACATGCATCAACTCAACAATGAGTACGTCACGGTTGTGGTCGGTTTGAGAAGCTTTTCTGATTTGAGACATATGTCTATACTGAAAAAAGGCATGGTTATCTCGTTACTAATGGTCGGTTTCTAGAATGTTTTTTTTTAATTTTCGTCTCAAGCGTTATCTCAACATTAGTCGTAAGTTGAACATTGAATCCATTGAAAAATATGCATCCGTTCATACACACTGCTCAATGGCAAGCGTGAACTTTTATATGATGAGTGACCTTGAAATTTGTTAATTTTCGATGTGAATACAAGACCAATTGTGCAAGCTTGACATCTGTGTTTTGTAGAAAAAAAATTAATATTGAAGAAGCAACATTAATCGATTAAACGGATTAAATATAATGATCATTATGAAATAATTCGAACTAATAATTTGTTCGAAACTTGCTATATTTCAATCAATGAGTGAATTGCATTTTGTATGCATCTATCCTTTCCTAACACATTGACGAATAAAGGACATAATACATTTATGGACATCGGTGTAATATGGGTCATTCTCTAGAAAAAATAATTATGCTTGAATCAAAACAAAAGTTGCTTGAACACATACGTTAACTATATATATATATAACACAATAAATGCTTAAATCAAAACAAAAGTTGCTTGAAAACCTACGTTAACTATATCTTAACACAATAAATGAAATGAGTGAATAAATTTTCTTTTTGATCACTAAATCTTGAACACGTTTTAACTGTGTCATTTTCGATCAAATGGTGAATGATTGTGCTGGCAGACAAAAGTGAAAATTTGCGCCAAAGTTCTCCTAAGAATTATCGCAAATTTTCCTTTAGAACATATCCCATTTATGTCACTTATTCTTATTGGGTTCCATAAGGTTAGAATCCTTGAAATGACTACGAGTTCGATTGATATGACTCGAAATAGATAGTGACGATAATAGGTAATAAGGAAGGTACGATTTTTTACTCCTGCTACAATAATTAAGACTTCCTACGATGTAAAAACTGAATTTGATATCACAATGAATTTGCCTTTCGTGAAATTGTCTAGAAGTAATTGAATTAATTGAATTATTGAAAATGTACTTGAAAGAGCATTCCTTTTATATCGCATCTGATCATTCTTATCACCAAATTGAGGCTGTTTCTCGGAATATTGTATTTCAAATATCAATACAATATTTGGCCTTTGTATTCGAAGACTGGAGTGGCAGTATAGTTCGTTGACAGATGAAACGTTACGCTCTCCTGAATTGAACTAAAATGAAAAAAATATCATGGACATAACTAGTGTCACTTCAAACTTAAAGCCGATTTCGATGATATTTCATTAATATCAGTGCACTGATATATTCATTTTGAACTTCCATACTTAACGTTCCTGATGTTAAATTATATGAGTTCATATTTTGAATGCAGAAAACTTTCGATATATGCTAACAAATCCTCCAAAACTATGTTATAATGTGCTTTTGCAAAATCTATTTAGAATTCGTTCAACTTCTGTAATCTTAGTCAGTCAGTCTTCGACTTTTTATACGTTTTCATAATCAAAAAAACAATTATAGAAATGAAAGTCAACCAGATACTTCTAGCAATTTAAAGCAGTTATTGTATACAGTATACAGGATTATTTATAGTGAATGAATCTGAAATGAGGAATGGAAACAACAAAAGACGGGATCGGTTCTCGATAACTCCAAAAGACCACCATTTGATAAGTGAACGTACTCTTGATTGATGCGTGAATGATGAAAAGTTACATCCTGATAGAATAAAACAATGTTACATCGATGAAAATTATTTAATCTCCAATTAGTCAGTTTTTGGGGAAACAAGTCTTATGGAATTTTGTATCATTGAGTTATTCCGAAACATTCACAGAGCAAGTTCTGCATATTGATATTTGCCGTCATTGCCTTTATCCACTTCTGTTTAATTTTCCCAATGACTTTCTCATCGATATAAGGCAATGTTTCAGCTTTCCAACGGTTCATTGAATGCGAACATAATATATGTGAACAAATGAAGACAACGTCCTCAACCAAACATTCAATTTCCTATTAGCCGTAAGTAGAACTAGACTAATATGGAGTGATCAAGAATGGGTTTCTCTTACTCTTTTGTTCGAGTTATACTTAGTCATAGTGATTCGAGGTCTTGTTTGAGTAGTTACTGCAAAAGCATCTACGTGTGTTACGTGTCGAATTTTGTATGATCGAGGGAAAAAAATCAGTGATTGAATTGATGAAAGTACTACTCATAATTCGTTATGAATAATTTTTTCACAATCCTCAAGGTAGGTACTTTACAGGATGTCAACGAATGTTATTGACAAATCATAACTTCTTGGATATTAGGCGTACCCGAGGGGTAATTCGCCGAGGCAATTTGGTGTACAGATGAGAGGAAGTGCGAGGCATTGTCGAGGCAGTGCGAGGCAATGCGAGGCAGTGCGAAGCAATGCGAGGCAGTGCGAGGCAATGCGAGGCAGTGCGAAGCAATGCGAGGCAGTGCGAGGCATTGTCGAGGCATTGTCGAGGCAGTGCGGAGTAATGCAAGGCAGTGCAAAGCTTTGCACGACAATCCAATCACAAATTTTTAAATACAAGTCACCTATATCGGCTCGTCATACTCATTTTCCACTTCCTGATTTGTATATATATAGTCAACTTCGTTATTATAGGAGTAATCTTTTCAAATCACAGATACCCACCTCGATTATTTACATAATGTCATAAAGTTTTTTGAATAAATTCGATCAATATCGCAAATGGCTTTCAATTAAAGCATAGTACAGAGTTCTGAGTTGACGTACTGATAAGTATTCTTAAAGTTTTCCGAATCTGTACACAATTAATCTTAGTTTTTTTACTATTAAACGTATATGATGGTTCCATTTCAGATGATGACTCATGATTATACCAAGATATTTGATTTCAAAATGGATAAGGCTTTCACGGCCCATCAGCTTTTCAGTATCACTACTTTTGTTCGTTTTTTGTAATTTCTTCAAACCCCAACAAAAGTAATGATATTTGATTTCATTTGTAGTTAGTATAGTCGCCGTATAGAAATCATTTTACGATGTGCATCTAGTTTTGGATTTTATCTCGGATTTTACCAGATCTTTCATCAGGACTCAAAATAGTTTTCATTTAAGATTCAAACATTAGAAAAATTCATCTTCCACTATGTTTTAAAGACTTGATACAAATATGTGAATGCAATATTGATCAACTTATGTATATCAAGTTATCGAGGCACTTTTCGAAATATGGGAAACTAATGATTCCATAATTTGGTGATAGGTATTTTGTTGCTAATTAGTTGCGAAAGAAAAAATTTTTCCGCTCCTTTTTTTAAAAAATTACATGATGTCTCGCTAACTTGACGTCAAGTTAGCAATACAACTTTTTTATTATTGAGATTTCCATAATTTCAACCAGACCATTAGTATCCTCTAATTATTCGCTAATTAGTTGCGGAAGAAAACATTTTTCCGCTCCTTTTTTTTTGAATATATGATGTCTCGCTAACTTGACGTCAAGTTAGCAATACAACTTTTTTATCATTGAGTTTTTCATAATTTTGACAAGACCATCAGATTCCTCTAATTATTCGCTAATTAGTTGCGGAGGAAAATCTATCACTTTATTTTTGTATGAAAAGATATATGATGTCTCGCTAACTTGACGTCAAGTTAGCAATAAAACTTCTTTATCCTCGAGTTTTTCATAATTTTTACTAGACCATTAGATTTCTCTAATTATTCGCTAATTAGTTGCGGAGGAAAATCTTTCATTTTATTTTCGTTCAAAAAAATATATGATGTCTCGCTAACTCACACGTCAACTTTGAAATACAACTTTTATATTTTTTTCATGATTTTGACTAGGTATATCATTTCTGCAATTATTCGCTAATTAGTTGAGGGGGAAACTATTTTTTTTCTGTTCTGAAACATACATGGTATCTAAGAGTTTTATGAGGAGTAATTTTGATATTTCATTTTATATTTTTTTTTATATTTTATATATTGAAAAGAAACACCTACGTGGCTATACCAAGCACAAGACTCGGCACAAATGGTTAAAAAAAAAAAGAGTTCTCGACCGCTGATTCGAACCATCACCATTTTACAAAATATAGGGTTTTCTATAAATGAACGTAGAATTCGTACTTTTTAATTAGAATATAGATTAGGTCGTCAATGCCGTATAAGTTATTTCATTCATGACGTACCAAACGTCACTTTGCTCTCTACAATGAGGCCAGGAAATGTATACTTTGGATAGAGGGAAGAGGAAACATTATTATTATCTCGCTATCTTCATATCAGCTCAGTCATTCACATTGATATTTTCGAAATTATAACTGAAACAATTATATATCCTTCCAACTATTCGCCAATCATTTGCGGAAGAATATGATTTTGTCCAGAATCAACCAAAAAAGTGTTTGTGTCATACCTACTTTGAGGTTGGAAAGAGATCGGTAGGTAAGAAATAACTTTTCCGACCTCTTTTGAAACTTTCCAAATTCACTCATAGGAAATAGGAAATGTATCTTTTAACAGTTCATATATTCATTAAAACATAAAACACACAACACAACTTTCTGATTATAATAAGGATAAAACATAACATATGAGTATAAAAAAGAAAAAAAGACTAGATTCGAAAAAATAGTAGGCATATTCTGTCTGAATCCAATTTGAGTTTTTTCCACTTGGAATATATAAGTAGTTCCGGATGACCCAAATTTTTTTCAGACTGCCTAATTGGTTTTTCCCTTAAATCGTCGAACACTGTCGGATTCAATCCCCTTTCACACACCGCCGTGTAGTGTCCGATGGTTGTAGACTGTCTCATTTTCAAGTTGTTTCCTTTGTAATTTACGAACCCCATTAAACTGACATGAAAAATTTTTCGGAATAGCTACTATCTCTAAAAAAAAATAATGGGAGTTTTTAATGAAATCATAAAGATTTCGGATAATTGGTAAAACCGATGTTTGAATTAATTGTGTAATTTCGTGATAGGAATTTCTAATATCTACAGTCAGCTACGTGAAATTTTAACTCGAAAGCCAATAAGTTCGAAAGCGATCTGCAAGTGTGCCCACCCCAATAATTGAATATACAATTCAATTCCTTTCCTGGTATTTGCTAGGAAAGAAGTAACTTTCTGATAGTTGTTAGCCCATGTTTTGTAGGTAACCGAGAATGGCCCGAATATATCGTCCAATTTTTTTTATTGTAAAATGGAAGTATATTAATGTCGCCAAGAAAAATTATTTATCATTTATTGGAAATTCAAAATACTGAAAATAATATGATAGCGGCATGAAATTCAACCAATAGAATCAGTAAAGAAAGTCAGATATTTTCAAGAAGTGAATAAGTATGTCGAGGAAATAAAAGTTGTACGTCAAATCTATTATTTCGCTACAATTTCCTGTGTGCCTCCGTGGCGCAAACTGTTAATAGAACGGACGATAGTCTTCATCCCCCTCTAGGTATTGGTATGAACCCGGGGTCAAGAACTGTTTTTTTTCAAACCCTTCGTTCTGTAGGTTCTCCTAGTTTTGGGAATTTCAGGAACGTGTCTACTTTCCAGTTTTAGTTCTTCAATGAATTTTATTTGTTAGTTTCATAGAATTTTTTTAAAAGAATTGTTGTTCGAGGGAAGCGGAAAAATGATATGTATAACATGGGTGTAAATTGCCTTTTCCTCCCTTGACTGTCCTCCGCTACGCGTCGGGCAGTAACCTTCATCCTCTGGAGGAAAAGTGGCACTTTGCACCATTGTTATACAAATAGCTATTATTATCATCAAAAATCATCACAAGTTCGCTTGTATTCAGTATAAAGTGAATGTACATAAACAGTAGCACCACTGAAGTAACAATTTCAAACAATTGCTACTTGTGTTTGGTATAGCCACGTAGGTGTTTCTTTCGAATATATCTCGGAATATATAAAATATGAAATGAAAATATAGAATGAAATATTGAAATTACTCCTCATGGAACTCTTAGATACCATGTATGTTTTAGAACAGAAAAAAAGAAAAATATTAGTTTCCTCCTCAACTAATTTGCGAATGAATGCAGGAATCTAATGATATACCTACTTAGTCAAAATTATGGAAAACTCAATAATATAAAAAATGTATTTCTGAGTTGACGTGTAAGTTAGCGAGACATCATATATTGTTTTGAACGAAAATAAAATGAAAGATTTTCCTCCGCAACTAATTAGCGAATAATTAGAGGAATCTAATGGTCTAGTCAAAATTATGGAAAACTCGAGGATAAAAAAGTTGTATTGCTAACTTGACGACAAGTTA
The DNA here is from genome assembly GCA_032362365.1 of Zygogramma bicolorata. Taxonomy (NCBI): domain Eukaryota; kingdom Metazoa; phylum Arthropoda; class Insecta; order Coleoptera; family Chrysomelidae; genus Zygogramma; species Zygogramma bicolorata. The sequence goes on along the minus strand of JAVJAQ010001747.1, from coordinate 2,507,741 downwards.
GCGAGACATCATATATTTTTTCAAACAGAAATAAAATGATAGATTTTCCTCCGCAACTAATTGGCAAATAATTAGAGGAATCTGATGGTCTAGTCAGAATTATGAAAAACTCAATAATAAGAAAGTTGTATTGCTAACTTGACGTCAAGTTAGCGAGACATCGTGTATTTTTTTTAAAAAAGGAGCGGAAATTTTTTTCTCCCGCAACTCATTAGCGAATAATTAGAGGAATCTAATGGTCTAGTTGGAATTGTGAAAATCTCAATAATAAAAAAGTTGTATTGCTAACTTGACGTCAAGTTAGCGAGACATCATGTAATATTTTAAAACAAGGAGCGGAAAAATTTTTTCTTCCGCAACTAATTAGCAACAAAATAGCACCAAATTATGGAATCATTAGTTTTCCATATTTTGAAAAGTGCCTCGCTAACTTGATATACATGATTAACTTTTCAATTAGATTAATTGTGTCACCGGGAATTTCTAACATCCGACCGCAAAAGCTTCTGGATATTTTTTTCAATACGACAGAATATTGATCACAAAACTTGACCGCTATCTTTACATAAACGGAAAAACCTCGGAAAAAACAAAGTTAACCCTATAAAGTCCTTCTTTGAATATATTATTAACTTGAAAAACAATCTACGTAACATCCACCGTTTAGGGACCTATTTTTTAGTTCAGCAGTATATACATTTTTATGTTGAGCATTGTATAAATCACCAAAGCATGAATTTGCGGGGGCTAAGATTACAGGCTGCGCATTTTCCTAGGCTCATCCTGAGAAATATCTCGGAAAATATTAATAAATGCCGATAGAACTTTCGCAAATGAGTGATTTCGAAAGGAATATGAAGAAAGTATGAACCATTTTTGGAGGCAGTGTTGAGGCAATGCGAGGCAATGCGAGGCAGTGCGGGGCAGTGCGAGGCAGTGCGGGGCAGTGCGTGGCATTGTCGAGGCAGTGCGAGGCATTGTCGAGGCAGTGCGAGGCATTGTGGAGGCAGTGCGAGGCAATACGAGGAAATGAGGCAATTTGGTGTACAAAATTTGGCCAGCGAATTACCCCTCGGGCGTACCCAAATGAGAACGTTAACTAAACGTTAACTAATCTAAAAACCTCAAGTGATGTCGGAACGTTTCATCGACTACTATAATAGACAGGACCAAAACACTGTCGGCTCATAAGGCTTATGCCACTGTCATTATCCACTCGAGTCGTTTGCACAAAATAATCTGCAATATAACTATGAATGCCACACTTGACAAAAGTGAATAAATTATAATTATCTAGATTTTCCTTAGTAATATTCAATTTATGATGATATCAGTATCACTACTTTTCTTCGGGTTTGAAGGCCGTCGTTGGTAAACAAGGACACAACATCGAAGCTGACCATGATGTCTGTCGGTTCCAAAGTCAAGCCTCCAATTTTACCAACGAAGTCTGTCGAATCCTTGACGTAGATGTTTTTTCTTCCAACAAGAGGCTGGAGGAGTGAGGCCAGATGTTGTGCCAAGTGATAGGTAGGTGAGCCTAGGGCACTTACTATAGGTCTCAGTGGCATGTTGGGTTTATGCACCTTCGGAAGACCGCAGAGTCCGGGTGGAACGGCTTCAGTTCTGAGAACGGCGTTTTGTTGAGAACCGAACAGACGGGTTCTCACCGAAGACGAAATGTCAGTATTAGCACGAGGCGGTAATTTCGCGGTCATCCCGCACCAAACGAAGAAATTATTTCCAATACGGAAACGGCAATCAGGAATTCACCAGATGAGAAAGCGGAAGAAATCATGATTGTGACAGCGAATATTCTAAGCAAGGCACGGCCACCAAAATGCGATATCCCAAAAAGAGAGATTGTAGCCTTGAGAAGCTTGAACTCTGATGAGGGTATCACGATCCTTCCAGCGGACAAAGGAAACGCCACGGTCCTTCTGAAAACGGAGAGATATAATAGCAAGATTGAAAAACTTCTAGAACCCACGAACTACCGCAACCTTAAAAGAAAACAAACTCATTAAGTCGTCCCCACTGTCGGAAACCATACAAAACGCCGTTCTCAGAACTGAAGCCGTTTCACCCAGGCTCTACGGTCTTCCGAAGGTGCATAAACCCAACATGGCACTGAGACGTATAGTCAGTGCCCCAGGCTCACCTACCTATCACTTGGCAAATCATCTGGCCTCATGTCGGAAGAACAAACTCCTACGTCAAGGATTCAACAGACTTCGTTGGTAGAATCACAGGCTTGACTTCGGAACAGACATCATGGTCAGCTTCGATGTTGTGTCCTTGTTTACCAACGTCCCACTGGAAGACTCTCTGAGGGAGATAGCCTACCTGTTCCCAAGCGATTTCATCGGACTTTTTAGAGCATGCCTTACGGGGAGTTTCAATGGAGAAGAAACTTCTATGAACAATTGGTTGGAGTGGCGATGGGAAGTCCACTGAGCCCAGTGATAGACAACTTCTTCACGGAACGTTTTTGAAGAGAGGGCAATCGACGCCTTTGGTTTGAAGCCGACCTTGTGGCTTCGTTACGTAGATGACACCGTCGTCTGGAAACATGGAAGGGACGCTCTGAACCTCTTTCTAGACCACCTGAACGTTCAACACCCCAGCAAGTTTACCATGGAAACCGAACAGAACCAGCAGATAGCATTCCTAGATGTTCTGATTGAACGATGTGGTGCTAGACTAAACCACAAAGTATACCGAAAACCCACGAACACGGATAGGTACCTGCTCGCACTATCGAACCACCATCCCAGCCAAAAGAGAGGAGTCATATCCTCTCTAACGGAACGTACTCGAAGAATTTGTGAACCAAGAACTGAAACATATTCAAGTGACCTTGAGGTCAAATGGATATATTGTATCTGAGACCAACAGGGCCATGAAACTGAAGAATTCTACGGTTCAAAACAGGGAGGACTCTCAGATAGTTGCAAATGCATACCTGCCATATATCCCGAGAGTCACTAACAGAATTGGGAAACTCTTGGGGAAATATAACATAAAAACGGTTTTCAAACCGACCAAGAAGATCCAACAAAGCCTCAGGTCGGCTAAAGACAAAAGAGACCCACTGTCAGCAGCAGGGGTTTATCGCATACCGTGCACCTGTGGGAAGGTATACATCGGTACCACAAAAAGATCCATGGGAACAAGGCTCGAAGAGCATGAAAGGAAAGGCTAGGGCAACCGGACAAATCGGCGGTTGCGGAACACGCACTGAGTGAGGGTAACCACAGGATTCTGTTTGAAAATGCTTAACTGATGGCCCCCAACCAGGGTTACCATAGCCGACTGGTATGGGAGGCGATAGAGATCCACAAACACTCGGACAATTTTAACAGAAAAGAAGAAGCGTTGAGTCTCAACAGAATTTGGAATCCCATTCTGAGAACATCAAGAATAACTAATCAAATCACGGCAATTGATACTGATGATTATTATCCAAATCCGACAGAAGTAATTAACACTCCAGACTACCTGCATCAATATAAATATGTCTTACGAAGTCGAAATGTTTAGTCACCGGAATAATAGTCAAGACGAAGCCTCTGGAGAAGCTAGCCACTCGCGCTAGCGAAAGGACAGGAAATAATTCCAAAGAACGACGGCCTCCAAACCCGAAGAAAAGTAGTAATACTGAAAACCTCGGCCGCGAAAGCCTCAACCATTTTGTTTTGTTGATATTTTTAATCCAATCGTGAAAAATTGAGTATTTTTATCTTCGTCGAAAAATATCTTTGCAACAAACTGAAAACATTTGTTGAAGTGATGTTCATCTCCTGATCAAATTTTCGAAAATATTTGGCTCAACGTAAAGTTTGCTCTGACGGGCGAAACAACTTTGTTTATGTTGAAAGTGAACTACCTACTTTTCTTTCATGTCGTCTAGACATATCCTATGAATTATTTCTTAGGTTTCTTCTTCTCCAAATGAAAAACAATATATCAAAACTTCTTCGAAGTAGAAAAACAAATTTCACAAACACTCTCTGTTGATGAGTACGTGTATATCATTCGAATACGTTCGATTCGTTCACGGAAAGGAACAAAAAGTCCATCTAAAACAGCTACTCCACTGCCTATAGGGCACGACGGGCAGTGTGTTACATAGAAATAACATTTTCTTGCTCAATTTTTTTATCAAGCATATGATAATTGCATCAAATAGATAGCATACAAAGAAAATATCTACACGAAGCGAAATCGAGATATTCGTTAATGAATGAAATGTCTTTGAATGATATACACGCAGAGTATCTGTGAATTTTGTTGATTTCACTTCTTTCAAAAAAGTTGAAATTTCAATTTTTTGATTCGGAGAAGAAAAAAAGCCAAAAAATAATTCCCAAATGTTGTCAACATCAGTCACAGTAGACTCGCAGAGGAGAGTTGAACTACGACTACGCCGCTGAAGATGGCTACCGCAGATGTAGCCGAAAGCTCCGGAACTCAAAATTCCAGTACACGATCCTCAAGCCCGAAAAACTTGCAAAATACCTGGTATATTTGTTGAAAATAAAAAAAAACGAGTTTTATATATATTTGTATTCAAACAAGACTTCAGTTCTTTCAGACAATTCCTCTTCTCGGGCTAACTATATCTAGAACATTTATTTTCTCAATAGTTATATTCTCTTTCGCCTTTACGCGATTTGAGAAAATCGATTCTATCCATTCTAACAAACTACAGGCATCAAAACAACTTATTACGTCATTCAGTTATTCATATATATGGTGGGATGGTATTTCTAGGTAAGGTCGGCAATTTCTTCATTACAGTGGGTGTAACTGCTATGAAATTGGCAGGTCCATTTTATGTGATCGAGAATAGAGGAATGAAAGATATAATTGGAATCAATTCGGATGGCGGAACACATAAAAAAGAACTACTTTGAGCTGAAGTATTTAGAGTGATGACTTTCATAACAAATTCATGGGCGTATCTGCATCTTGCTTCCTGACTTCAATGATTATTGATTTGAGCTGGTTCAAATTAGACTAACCGATGAATCTATTCCGTAATTTTCTGTTTGATATGTTTCTCACATTTACTTCAATAGATGGGTTGGCATTGACTTTTATTCTGTATTTTACTTCGATTTCTTCGATATGGTCATTCAGAGGTCAATCAGTTGATTGATATAAAGATATTTACCTAAATCTATGCACATAGACAAGAAGCACTAGATTTTTGGGGAAATAATTTATGGCTTCTTTTGTTCGAGTCGATGCAAAAATTATTCAGAACTTCTATGAGAGGAATGACATCAAATATTTAGCAAACACTTACATATTATATCATTTACAGGCGTTCAAATCATTTACAAAAAGGAAGAAAATATTCATCTAAAACAGCTACTTGCCTATAAGGCGCGACGGGTAATGAATCACATAGGAGTCACTTTTTATTGCACAATATGTATACCAAGCACTCAAAACTTGACATAAACAGATATCGTTCATAGAATTTTCCCACATGAATAGAGAGTAGTTTGTAGAAAAATTCCCTTCATCGGGATCACATTTCATTCTTAAGCCCAGACAAACTTGTTTATCTCCCTCACCCTTGAACTCATCAGTTGGCATATGGATGAAGTATGGATCTAAATAATTCATCAAACCTCATTCTCCCCATAAAAATACCTGAGTTCCACATAGAACTTTCTCAGTAGATACACCAGAACATTTTCAAAATAGTCGCTAATCCACTTCGAATTATTTGACATTTCGATGATATATTCACGCTTCATCATCCGACCCTTGCCCACACTAGGTTCTGCTTTCTAGCCGCACTTCTGTAAGTGATTGACAAGGGAAAAAGTTTAGAAAAACATTAAGTATGAAAATTCATTTTGAAAGCTGAATATGATTTGAGCAATTAAAAAAAATAAGGAACAAGGATGATTGGAACTTACAGATGGTGAATTCAAATCATTTGCGTGATGTGATGTCAGACAGGATGCGGAATTGACAATTAACGAGTTTTCTGAATCCTATTATATGAATGCATTGCGTTGTTTGCTATTTTGCCACAATATTGTGGTACCATCTGCAGAAACAGTCAGTTCATTAGATATCTCAATATTCTACATTCATCTCCTAGTGACATCACCAGCAATGGAGACGGCAAATGGAAGGGTTACTTGCTGGAAAACAACTTATATCTCGGTTATATGCCACGCAGTTCATCAAATGACGTATACGTTAATCTCTTTGCAGAAAGGTCAGATTGCACTGCCCCTTTGTGCAGGTATCTACAGAAGTAGACGAAATTAAGCACCTCCCGATGGCCCGGGCCATATGTTATCATTTTTCGAAAGGGGCCCCTTTCGAAATAATAATAATAATAATATGCTTTATTATCATAAGACATAATCTTGTTGACAAAGCTTGGGTAGTGAATACTTACTTAAAAAATGCGATATATACCAAAAGATAACAAAAATAAAACTATAAAAATACATACAAAACATGGTAAAATGGAGATTGTAAAAAGTATGTATATATAAAAGAGTGGAAGTCAAGTTCATATAAAAATAGACATAGAGAGTAAAAATTTAAAAGCTCCTTAATGAAGATAAAAAACATGAGCTAGTCAATCAGTTAAAAGTTGTCGTCAAAAAATTCATTCAAAGTATATATGATATATGATGACATATCTAGACAAGAAGCATTTCCTGGGATCCCCATAACTCACCATTGAAAGGTCCACTTCCACCAAGACGAGTCAGTATGTCATTACTTTCTTCGTCTTTGATATCGACTGAATCATATTGAACGAAGCAATGATAATGAGGAATCAATTGCAGTGCATATGGATGAACCGAGCATTTGAGCATGAAAGTTAAAAAGAATCATGGCCATATGCACCGCATTACTTTAATGGCGATTATAGTATGGATTATAGTATGGACTATCTGTCAAATTTCGTCTGTACCTTGCGAAAAACACATCTGCATCGTCACAAATTCTGGAGGATTCGAAGTGAGATGTAGACATTACTGACGTTTGTGTATTTGTGTTGTGGACCTGGAAAATGTTGGAGGATAAGCGTAGCTCACTATACTCGGGCTTCATTGCTATTTGCTTCTTTTAATAAGCTAGGATACCCCACCAGAAATTCATCAGCCACACTATTTTGAGGTAAATGACGATCGTTCTATTTTATTCACCTCATTTCATTTTGCAAAAAATTTAAAGGAGAAGTATGAGATAGAGCAAAGAGACTGGATATGTTTGTAAGATGATGCACTTTGCGTTTTCTCGGAGAATCCGGTTGTTGAAAGAAAAAATAAGCTTGATGGAGAATGAACGTTTTTTTTCCAATAAAGCAATTGCTGATGATATTTCTATCTGTAATGATTCGAATCCATATCCCATTCAAAAAGTTTTTTCGAAAGAGTAATTCCAGCAAAAATTTGAAATAATCCACTGAGATGAACAAGGTTTCAATAAAAGAACATGGTCCCAATTGTCCCAACTCAGTAATTGTCAAATATTGAATAAAACTGGTCGATACTTGATGAAGATTTGTATTGAAAATATAGAATAATCTGCTTGAAGAAGCTCTTATGTATCAGAATACGTGTTGCGGTTTCGTAAACCACATTGTAGTGAAAATTCCTAGGAAACAGTATAATAGTATTTTTTCATTTGGGAATAAATGTGGTGAATGTTATTTATGCCATCGACTACCGCCTAGGGCTGGATTCAGACAGATCCGAAATCCGATCGTACGACGATCCGATAGCTTTCTGATTGGTCTAAATTCAAATCAGAAAGCTATCAGTTCGTCGTACGATCGGATTTCGGATCTGTCTGAATCCAGCATAAGTCCTTCAGCAAGTGGGCCTTGTTATCAACTACCTACGTTATACCTTAAATTCACTATGGTTTTTAGCGTCTTCGCCAACTTTGAAACGTAGCTGATTCATTTACCTATATGACATAGATGAATTTTCAAGAAAAAATCTCTGCCCGTTGTGAAATAGAGCCCACGACCTCTCGATCTTGAGTCGGGGCACAACCACATGCGTCAACTCTTTCGCCTCATTGGACATGAGGTGAGGAATTAAAAACATAGCAGAGTTCTGAGTATTTTGAGTACTCATCACTTCTATCGAAAAACTCACGATGAATTTTTGTTACAAGCTCACGATTTGGAAATAAGGAAATAATTATCACTGTGAAAATTCCGGGTCATTCATCCATTAGACTTGAGACAGTGATAAAATCTTCGAACGATTCAATAAAATTGAACGCTTCGATTTGAATAAAACTTGATTTATCATCATTCACTACCGAAACCCAGAGCAATGAGAACATTCGAAATTATTCTTAACATACCTGGTCATCACCGCAACTTTCATCAATTACACTAGCATCATTGGTAATCATTCCTTTAAAGGAAGAAAGCCGCATTCTCAATTCACTATATGAGCCTACTTAAGCGGAAAATATTATTTCGGACTATCTTCATGTGCCTTATTTGGGAATGAAATGAAGCTATAATTCAATACTAATGATGGAAATGAATGCACCAGTTCGAGAAATGATATGGGTGTGATTAGTTATTAGAATCTAAATTCACGCGCATATTCTGCTCCTATTTGTATCCTCGAATAGCAATATTGTTCTATCGACACCAAGCGCATGAAACTCCGAACAATCAGTAGCAACAATGAATCTTCCGGAAATTCCATAATTCATGTATGTATGAAGGTCTGTACCTTCCTCTTTAAGAATGCCACAGTCATTATTGCACACACATAACCCATGCGTGCACAGAAAATACACACCTCGTGCGTACGCATGCACACTCACCCACGCAGAAACAAACATAAATATAACAGACTCTTTCCTGTTAATTGATTGGTTGTCCACCGTGTACTGATTATGCTCCTTTGTCTCCACGATACATGTTGATCAGCACGTGATGTAATACATGGAAAGATTCATCAGTATATTCAAACACAACAGAGTCGAAAAATAGAAATAATGAAATTAAATACAAAATTCATAGACGATAACTACCACTAGTTCCAAATTTGCCATTGGATAGCGTCATCTGTGGTTAGTTTTCTATGGGAAATCTGCAAGGGTTTTTGTAGATTGTTAATTCGACAATCAATTTGAGGAACGCATAAGAACTCATTCATAATCAACAGGTTGATCATTGAATCACATGAATGCCGAAAGATTTGCCATGATATCTTGATGGTTTATTCTGTTTTCAATGGGTGGACAGGAATAGTATACAATGAAACCTCAATTTCATATACTATTAATACTCAGAGATATCCGAAGAAACATTGGAACGCGTTTATTTTGTAAACAGAAAAACTTGTTATTGAAAGATAAGCTGGATTAATGAACGTGTAGAGTATCAATTGATATCAGGTATTTGGCATGATGAAATTCAATAGTACGAACATGTTCATGTATAACGACAAACAGTAAATATCATAGAGAATATAGCTTGAGAACACCACTGCTCATGAAAATGATTGGGATAGTCCTTCCCACCAATGTTCAAGTACCTACAGACCTTTATTGGGGAAAGAGAAATTTGCATCCTAAAGCCTGATCACCCTTTTTGTATCCTTCAGACCGTTCGTATAATATGAACAGATGATTCCTCTTGAACAAGCAATTATGAACGAAAATACATACAGGTACATGACATAGTAAGATTCCATTTCTAACACTACTCAAAATCCGGTGACCGTTGAGAGATTGTGTTCCTTTCCAGAGAACATGCATTTTTTTTCTGAAGTATATTTGTAGCAAGTCAATAACAGTGAAAACTAAAGTCAAGTAAATGAAGCGCAATAAACAGATTGAATCAAATCATAAGGTGATGTCGAAAGAGGAATAGAGATATTTATCGAATATTGTACATAGCACAAAAGTTCATCAAACTGTTGTGATATCTCCCCGAACTAGCTCAATTATAGGGGTTCGTGGTTGTGGGTAAATTCGATCACAACAAAACGCCTCTTCACTTGACAGAATAACACACCTTTATTACTCACAAACAACTACTGATACATTGAGACAATATTGGAAAACAATATTAGTCGAAATAAATCGACCGAAACAAACATCACTTTTATGAATCGGACAAGTGTCTCTGGTAAAGTCCAGACACCGACTGCCCGCGTGATTTTACCACCGTACGCATTCTCACGCTTCGCGCCCGCACACCCTTGACTTGCGCATTCGCACCCCCACAGACACAGTTAAAGTTGCCTATATAAACGGGGCCACCACATTACCCCCCTTTTAAATCTAACAATTGTCCTCAATACAGATTTAAAACAAACTGGTGGTAACTACAATTAGATTTCTGGCTGAACAAATCTCCTTAAATTTAAAATGTTTTGAATTCCCAGAGAACAACCTGTTGAATCATCAGTAACTTCGTAGGAATTCGGTCCCTTCACAGCTACTATGGTGGCCGGACCCTTATAAAGTAAAAATAACTTTTTTATCTCATGTCTCTCACTGGATGACAATGAATGGGTTCTAACTAAAACCTTGTCACCAATCTGAAAAGATACCAGCTTATGCTTCATCTGATGGCGAAGCTGGCGTTTTTCTGCTTTGCTTAGCAATTGTCTATGTGCTATCATAACTATCTGACCGTGATCAGGCTCTGGATCATCTGATGGCGGATAATCGACTTTATGAGTTAAGGGATTATCAACTCGTACACCAAAATGTAAATAGTGAGGCGGGAAGGTGGTACCGGAGTGGATAGCCCGATTAAGCCAGGTTTGTACATCATTTAAAACCGTAGCCCATTTAGTATGCTTTTGATGGCAGAGAGTTCGAAGAAGTCGCCCAATTTCGCGATTTACCCTCTCCGTGGGGTTCCCTTGAGGAAAATATATTGAGGTATGCCGGATAATCACACCTTTAGCTTCCAAACTTTTATACCACAGGTTACTACTAAATTGTGTTCCATTATCCGACAGTATTACCCGAGGCGTTCCTATCTTCGGGAAATACTTTTCTATTAGACAGTTTAGTATTGTCCTAGTTGTCGCTTTCTTTAGTGGGTACAAAGATACGTATTTGCTAAAAGCATCTACGCAGACCAAAAGTTGGGTAGCCCCACCTCGGGATCTTGGGAGTGGCCCCACCAAGTCCAAACACATTACTTCGTTTATACCATCAGGCACGATGGAGTTCATCTCCCCATATAAACGTGGTGATACCTTAGCCTTTTGGCATAATTCACAACTTGAAATGAATTTACGACATAATCTTCGCATTTTAGGCCAATAATAATTTAACGCTAATTGTCTAAAACATTTTTCGGCACCAAAATGGCCCTGTTCGTTATGTTCTTGTAGTACTAACTCCTTAATTTGCAATGATGGAATGCATAATTTGAAACCAGGATTGCCTTCAATACCCCGTCTGAATAATACCCCCTTATACATCAAAAACCATTTGGATATTCTGGGCTCCACGTCATTTTGTTTTAACGCAACTATCAATTTTTTACAGAAATCATCTTGAAGCTGATCTGCCGCTAGTCGTTTCATATTCGCTAAAACAGTTCGACCTAGCTTAGCATTTTCCATTGCGAATATCGAAATAACATTATCTTCTGGAACCTGCAGCAAACCCTCACAGTTACTTTCCGGATATCTCGAAAGAGCATCTGCTATATAATTGTCAGAACCTTTACAATACTGAATCTCAAAGTCATATTCTTGAAGATATATAACCCAGCGAGACAAACGTGCTGAAAGTAGTCTACAGGAACGGATAAACGACAACGCTTTATGATCAGTTAGCACCGTCAATAAACGACCTAAAATAAAAACCCGCCACTTCTTTAGTGCAAAAACTACTGCTAACGCCTCCTTTTCAGTAACCGTATAGCGCAACTCTACTGCCTGCATCGTCCTACTAGCATACGCGACAATCTCCCTCGCTCCTGTAATCGCGTTTATTTGAAATAAAACTGCACCCAGAGCATATCCCGATGCATCTGTTTGAACATAGAACCTCCTTTCAAAATCCGGGTGCCTTAGAATGGCAGCTTTTAAAAACGCCTCCTTAACTTTTTGAAAGGCTTCTACTTCTTCCACCCCCCACTTCCATATTCGATCCTTCTTTAATAAAGATACCAACGGAACTGTCAATTTCGAAAAGTTTTCACAAAATTTAGAATCATAATTAATAACTCCCAAAAATGCTTTGAGTTGTCGTATGTTCCGTGGAGTTGGGAAATTCTGAATCGCACTTATCCGTTCCGGGTCCATACGACATCCTTGCGGTGATAGAATATGTCCAATAAAATTTACCTCCCTGAGAGCGAACCGACACTTTCTCAACTTGAGTGTTACACCAGCCCTCTTTAGTCTTTCAAAAATTATCTTTAAATGAAAAAGATGCGCATCTGGTGACTCGGAAAATACTAAGATATCATCCACATAAGCGGTCGTCCACTCCTTCACTTCTGCACCTAAAATTTTATCGAGTCCTCGAATGAAACTACCTACTGACGTTGAAAAACCAAATGGAAGGACCAAAAACACGTACGTCTGCCCTTCAAAAAGGAAGCCTGTATATTTTTGACAATCCTGTCTGATAGGAATCTGCCGTTAGGTCTAAAGTTGAAAGGATTTGACCCTGCGCAAAATTATACGCGATTTCTTGAGGGTTCGGAGGCATTACATGATCCTTAGCCATCCTAGAATTTAACAAACGAGCGTCTAAACAAACCCTAATAGATTTATCCTTTTTTTTAACTACTACCAGAGGACTTATGTATTCTGTTCGACTCGGTGCAATTATTCCCCAATCACGCATTTCCTCAATCTGTCGTCGTACCTCATCTCTGTATACGTGGGGAATTGGATAGGCTTTCTGAAAAAATGGCGAAGTATCATGAAGAACTATCTCGTGTTCATACACATTCGTCCGTCCCGGTTGATCAGAAAAAACTTCCTTGTATTGAAGTAAGAGATCACCTAACCTATGTTTGTTTTGGTCATTAAAATATTCGGCCTTTGACGCAAGATCACGAATTTCCTTTTCAGAGTACAAAGTAATATCCGATTTAACAGGACAATTAATCGTACTTCCTTCCTCATCCACAATTTCACTCACCGATATATGTACCCCAGGATTGGGTTCTCCTATAAACGGAAATTTATATAAGCGTCCATCAAATTCTCCCACTAGTACATTCTCACCAAAACTAATACTAATTCGGTTATCACGTAACCAATCACATCCCAAGATAGCGTCCCTAGCTAATCCCGGTATAACCAAGAAACAATATTCAAATGCATAACCCCCCAAACTGAAATGAAGGAACACTTGCTCCCTAACTATTGTTGACTTCGTGCCTAATGCCCCCATTAATGTAGTGCACTTACAAGGTAGTTTCGGAATATTTGGATTATTTTCTAATATACGATTCAAAAACTTTTGACTCACCCCCGTAATCTGACTACCTGAATCTACTAAACACCTCGTATCCTGATTTTCCAATAAAATATCAATTGTGGGAAGTACAGCAATAGTTTTCAATGTTGGTTCATCTTCCTCTAAAACGTCCTCAAAATCTTGACTAAAAACGGTTGATATTTCCCTAGCAGTGTTTTCTACTGGCCTTTGCCTTTCACCTCTTTGATTCTCATCCTGATTTCTATTGACCGTTTGCTCACGATTTTGTCTATTATCTGGCCCTCTACTATTCCTATTTCTCCACATATCCCCCTGTCTTCCCCCATTATTTCCTCTATTACTAGAACTCCCCATTCCGACTCCTTCCTCTATAGCATCAATTTCTCGCAACTGACTTTCAATAGCCTCAACTGTTTTCAACCCTGAACTTACCAAACCCCTACGTATTTCGGGTGGAAAATGACGAATACACATATTTATTAGCTCTTCGTCGCTGATACGTTGTGACAAGTATTTCGCCTCCCGGATCACTTTTAAAAAATAATCAGCGCGATTACCATTCTCATACACCCCAAATTTAATCCTAGAATAGGTTTCCCTTTCTTTTTCTATACCCCAATATCTTTTCAAAAATTCTTCTTTAAATTCCGCAAATGACGTAAACTCCTTTATTTCAGCCCAGTCCAGAGCCGATCCTTTCAAACAACCCATTGTAAAATAAATTCTTTTATCTTCCGGAACACCAGCTTCATTCATCAATGAAGACAACTTTTTTATAAATAATACAGGGTGGAGTATACCATTAGGAGAAAATTGAATATTGAATCCACCTAGATCTTTCCATGTTGATATGTAGTTGAAATTTTTTTGATATCGATTAACCGAATTCCCCAGGCCTTCTCCGAGAGTTTCAAAACCCTTTTCAGAAAACTGTGCCTTTTCATTAGATTGAACAATCGACTCGTCTATCTTATTTTCTAACATTTTTTTAGATAAATCTGTCAAACTTACATTTATCGACTTCATATTTTGATCAATAGATAACGACACCTGTGTAACCATTTGACTCAGGTTATCTTTCAATACATCACTAAGCGACAAACTAAGCTGCGAAAATGATCGCGTAATGGAATCAATCATTTTATCAACCATAACCTCTAAATCCTCAGAAGCCTTACTGTTTCCAGGAAGTTCCGCCGAATGGTCAACTAGAACTTCCCCAGAAGGATCTTCTTTCTTTTTATTTTTCTCTTCCTTCCGCGTTCCTACCATTTTTAAACAATCTCAAACTATAATCAGGTACTTAGGTTATAAATCTAAATACAAAATGAAGTAACATTCGAGGTTAAAATGTTCACCGGGTACAATATTATTATACAACCATGATAAAAGTTCACACAAAATATGCCTACGCCAGCACTTGATATTGTAATATCAGTCGTTCTATATTGCTTCCCTTCACGACTGTTCACTTGACCAAGCGACTACAAAAAAAAATGGAAATTCCTCACCCAATCCAACTTGGAAGATAATTTCGATGACTCCGCTCGTCACCGCTCTCTTGCGTCCCCTTCGTACTTGATTAATCAAAACTGCTTTCCTGCGAAGAACACCTGCCGCTGCCTCTGACGCTATGCCACTCCGCGTACTTGACTAGGAGAACCGGAACTTCACTGTCTCCAACTCAATTCTTCTTTATTTGTAGCTAGGCCCCGCTGGTAAACCTCAGTAACGAATCTCCATCCACTTTTGTGCTTTCCTTTACCCACATCAGCCACGGGTTGGGTGCCAAATGTGATATCTCCCCGAACTAGCTCAATTATAGGGGTTCGTGGTTGTGGGTAAATTCGATCACAACAAAACGCCTCTTCACTTGACAGAATAACACACCTTTATTACTCACAAACAACTACTGATACATTGAGACAATATTGGAAAACAATATTAGTCGAAATAAATCGACCGAAACAAACATCACTTTTATGAATCGGACAAGTGTCTCTGGTAACGTCCAGACACCGACTGCCCGCGTGATTTTACCACCGTACGCATTCTCACGCTTCGCGCCCGCACACCCTTGACTTGCGCATTCGCACCCCCACAGACACAGTTAAAGTTGCCTATATAAACGGGGCCACCACACTGTTGAGTATCAATATAATAATAATAATACTCGTAATAATATCAATAGCTTGGACATATAATATCAAAAAATTGACAAATGAAGCATGTTCCCACAAAAATTTTTATATAGATGGAAACTGAAGAAAATTCAGTCACAATCTCCTTACTTCAATATGCTTCTTGTAGAAATCATGGGCGAAACAACATTTCGAAGACATTTGAATATCATTCTCATGAATAATCTATTTCATAATTTTAAAGAATGTTTCGAATCCGACTTTTCAAACTAACCAATATTCATTGATTATGATCAATACTCTATATATATAAAATGTTTCAATCTATTCAATGTAATGTAAAACTTTTATCAACAATGTATTTTTGTTCACCCTACATGACCTATGTGTTAGCATCAATAAAGAGCTAATTGGAAAAAATAGGCGTTTTATTCCATCAGCAGGATTAAAAACAGTCTATTGAATCGGAATTTCTAGAGATTTGTTAAAAACCAAGCATTTGAAGGGTTTTTCATGGACGAAATAATATTATTTCTCAATTTGAGGAAGCATATTATTTCTTGCTCTCCTAAAAAAATCACCTGCAAGTTGTAGGACCCGTGAGTATTGGCTGTACGGTATTGCCAGTTGTCTCGTCGCTGCTAGTAGGTACCGAAAGCCGGCTGGTGTTTGGGGGGAGTTATTTCAGCTATTACCTCACTGAAATGCTGCTATCAGTTTTTCACAGAAGTTATAACGGGAAGGCTATTTTGATTTTGGAAATTCCAAGCCATGTATCCTCAATACCACTCTCATTTCCAGATATGACCTTGTCATCATTCCATAAAAGGAAGAGTTTTTTCTTCGATTAATTGAATGACGTTTATATATGATGCACAAAAGTACATCTGAATATATGGGATTAACCCATTCAAATGAATGGCGAATTTTTTATAAATATCCGAGAATATCACCATAAATCAAAAAAATAATTTCAATTTGGTTCAGCTGTTACAGTTTCGCAACCACAGCTGAAATCAACATAATTATCAAATATTCTTATCATTACGTAACGACAGAAACAATGAATTTGTATTTCATACAGGTGGTCAATTTTTTGAATTCTCGGATGGTATATTAACGGTTAAACTTCATCACATTCCTAAGAGGCCATATGTCCGCTATTATCTATATGCTACAACTGTAATTTTTTTCCATCGCGACGAGGCCGCAAAGTTGTTTTGCCAAATTGAGAAATATTTTCAGATACACGAAGTGAATCAGCTACTCTGTACATTACATTGGCGCACCAAGAGGGCTGTCTGCAAGGTTTCACCTCGAATTCTGATAATACGTAAGGCGTATTTCCATAATACAGAAATAAACTCAATTATTTCTTCAGAATATGAAAGACAGCGTCAATCAATTATGTTGGTTATTTCTGGTTTCCTAAACTCGGTCCATGAGTTTCTTGATCTGATTGTTCTACAAGAACAATGATTACTTCTATCACATAGATATATCGTCTTGAAAAGTCAACCTCACATTCAAAAAGCTATTACATAGCATGCATTTTAACGTTACTTGAAGAGAAAAATGAATTGTGGCTTAGTTCTTACTAGTAGATTATTTGAACGAATTTCAGTATCTCTTTCCATTGCTCGTCTTTCTAGAGTCAAGTACAAGTTTTTAACACTAATTTAGGGGAGCAAATGACCCAGCATGTTTCATATTCAGAACGTTGATGCTATATGAAACGATAACTTCCAGCACTATGCCGTCATATTCACCGATACAATGGACTATATACAAGAAAAGACTGAATTTTCCACAAAGAGGGGAAGTTTTGGCCAAATATTCTTGAACGGCTTTCTTCAAGATGACAGATCCCGAAAAATGTATTAGAAAGAACTCATGGCCGTGAAAAAAACATTGATTATCAAAAGCTATAAATAAAAAATTCAGAAAAATCGAAAAATGTCATAGCTTTCGGCACCAGTATATCTGTGTGGGACTGGGTTTTTCGTGATTAGTTTTTTTGTATCTATCATATCGAAGAAAGCCGTGTTAGAAAATCTGACAGTAACTTCCCATTTTAGTTATATACAGTTTTCCTCCGCATATAATCGACTGTGCCGCTGAAAACTGACTACAGCGCTAAAAGTTATTGTTTCATATGGCAGCATCGTTCTGGACACAAATCATACTGGGTCATTCGACCCCCTAAAAAAGTGTTATAGGCTTGTAGTCTATCAACAACCAACAGAATTTCAGGTTATTCCTTATTACAAGCTCTATTTTTTTTATTTCTTCACAGTCTATTTTTGTTCATATTGCCATAAATCGATTCGACAAAACGTGACTCAGAATGATAATTATTATCATATCATGATTGAAAAACTTTGGCATGCGAAGGGCTCAGGTTTCACCTTAATAGTATGAATTATTTTCAATGAACCTGTGATTTGAGGCATACACTAAGTTCATCACCGGGATTGTAACGACACTTTTTCGAAACAAAAACTATCTCGTACGGAAACATCATGATACTGGTTCAAATATTTCTTCACAATAACTACCAGAAAAGAAAGCTTCAGTTTCCATAAGAATTGTTTATGTAAGACAGCTTGAACAAACCATTCGGTTATTTCAGAAGTCATCTGATTGAAACATTTCGTATTTTTACTGTACGAATACCCCTGCTGTAACTTTATCTCTGATGAATCATCAGTCGAAAATTTGGCCTTACTGGACTGATTCTGATAGTACCCAGAATTATAGAATGATTCTATGACTATTGATAATATTCAATATTGTTTTTAGATACACCACAATTAACAACCTCACATGGCTGCAGCGGCAACAACAAAAACTCAAAGAGCGCCGAGAAATCGTCTTGAGAGAGGAGAGGCAACCCCACGAATCCAGACTCTTGTCAGAACTGCGCAGTGTTCAGTCGCGGCACATGAGGCCAACAGCAAGTCATCGGTTAGACGGGTATACAAGTGACACAACTGCTTTCGCTGATGATGATGACGACTATACAATTCCCCTCCATATAAATACCACACAGAAAAATGGAACTTCAACACCTGGCTCCACTTCAAGTTATAGTACGTTGAAATCGACCTACAGTACCTTGCCAAAAAATGAAAGACCATTTATGAGCATCAAAAGAGCACATGAACGATATGCTCAGGTTAGTTTCACACTACAAATTAATTCTAAAAGGTTTCTAATAATAGAACTGTTCATCAATAGTATATAACATAATGTATAATTTCAGTATCGATTGGAATTATGTGGCAAAATATGATGAATCGTGATATCACGTATTCATCAAAATTGCCCCCAAATATTCAAAGGAGAAAGTTGAAACTATTCAAAAGATTTGATCAAGTCTACAAAACTTCGAATCACAAGTTGATTTTTTTTACTATCCATGTTTTTTGGGGAAAACATCAAAATATGTAATACAGTCTCAATCTTTATATTTCCTGAAAAAGGTTTACAAAACGATATCCTCCCTTGAGTAATGACGATATTGTCTGTAAGGGAAATGATGATATAATAAAATATGCCTGTCGGTTTTTTTAACTGGTTTGGTGAATCAGCTGTATATACAGTAATTTCAGTAAACTAATCTTGACCTGAACTTCTAGAGTAGCAACTATACATCAGCAGAAATCCTAGCAGCCAACCCCATGGGACAGATAGTTCGTTCACCTTCGAGAGGAATCGACCAAGTCGATAACGGTTTACTATCTCTGGTTGAGCAGCAACAACAGACGTACAAAAACAGCAGTCCTCGTTATAACCCAGCGATGGTGGGTATTGAGAGTGAGAATAGCAATGAAAGTTCACCCACAGACTTGCAAGACGAAAGCAACCGGCTTACTGTGTTAAACAACCTCATAGCTAACTTATCCAGTGGGTCTGATAAGTCTAGTAACAGCCCTAACACATCTGCATGGCAGGTACTAACACATCTTTTTTTGGTTGTTTGTATTGTGTGATCGGTTTGGTTGATAGAATGTAAGCGAAACTGTTCTATATTTTATCAAATGCATGATATATATATATATATATATATATATATATATATATATATATATATATATATATATATATATATATATCAACTTCAATCTGGCTGAAAGAATCTTGAGTGGTATGAGATTATTTGCTCTGTCGAAACTCATATTGAAATAAATATAAACTTGAGTAAATTGTGGATAAAATTAAGACTGGGAAATTATTTTTTGGCTTTCTTCTCTGAATCATGAAGGAAGTGAAATAAAAAAATACAAACACTCTCTATTGATGGGTACGTGTATATAATTCGAAGTCATTTTTTTTCATTCACAAAAAGAAAGGAAGAGTCCATATAAAACAGCTACTCCCCTGTCTATATGTCACGACGGGCATTGGGTTACATTTGAATGATTTTCTTCTGCTCGATTGGTATACCAAATCAAATAGATGAGCTACATAGGAAATCTCTACACTGAGCAAAATAGACAGTCAATTTGTAGAAAAAATCTCACTCATCAGGATAATATTCCAGCCCAGGCCAGATCTCGTTTCACTCATGGAAAATCATCTCTTGAGCTCTTCAGTTGTCAAATGAAAATTTTACAGAACAGTTTAACTAGAGACTCCAGACACCAAAATATTCAATTTGTGACAAGTCTGTCATCAATTATAATTGTCATTTCGGTGACATTCTTTTGATAACCAAACTAGCCATCGTTATAATGATAATCAGGAACTTGGGTATATTTGTGGAGAGAATGACGTTTGAGGAATTATTCTTCAGTTTTTTCTTCTGCAATCAAACAATGCAAGATCTTTCAAACCAAGCATGTTCTGTGTTGTTTCATGAAATGATAAAATCATACTAACTCATTCCCACTCATTTCTAAGTGATGCACATAATGAGACTTTACGAACCCAAGGTAGGACTTCACCACCATTATATACATATGCATGAGTTCATTTATATACATGATATATACGGTCTAAAATGGTATACCAGAAGATATGAGAAAACAGGAAGAACCACTACATTATTATGAACTATTTGATGATAATCATCATGAAATTAAGATGAATGAATCTTCTTTAGTGAATTCCGCATATATATTAGAACCATTTTAGTTGACACTAAACTGATAGCGATTGAGCTTTCAACATCTGACTCAAACCGATCGATTACTTCAATAGAAATATGAAAACCAAAAGAACCTTCTTGAACATGAATATGTAACAATGAATGTTCAATCGTATCCACATCGAAACTGATCTGTTAGATAGCTTTCGACTCATTGTGTAAGAAAAATCGTTGTTTTTGCCTACCTCCTTTGAAAAACTTGTTCTTACAAGGTGTGATAACGCTGCCCTGGTTCTTGATAGTGTAGTAGTGTTGGAATTTACACGTTAGAATGAAAGGCCTCATTAATCCATTGGTCGCCCAAGTTGACAATTTTGAGGGTTGACTTTGGTAAGAGTGCTTGGCAGGAGAAAATATGGAATTGAAAAAAATTTGGAGGACCTACTGAACAGGAACATTCTTTGATAACATCTCTGAATGATATTTCAGGAGAAAAAGGTAACAGAAACTATTTCACAGCTCTTGATATTGAGGATTCGTATTGTCAGATCGAGCTGAATGTTACCAGCGTCAACTTAGACACCTTCGGCACTCTTTCTTGATGTTGAAAATACCTGGAGATGCCTCTAGCGTATACTTAGCTCCAGATTTTTTTGTTGTTATAGAGAATTCGAAGATAACGGAAGGTAGGACAAGTTGATGATATTACAACCACTGGTTCAACACGATCAGAAAAAAATCGAAACTGAAAATAAGTTTTCACAAGGAGCATGCCTTCTGCAAGATAGATTTCTCGTAGATTTCGCTTCGATCTCTGGATGAAACAGAACAAAATCATGCTCATGATCATGACATAAGCCTCTTTTCATACCACAATCCACCTGAGTATATTTTCCGAAAAGACTTGCAATCAATTTTTCCAAGAGTTTTATTTTTGTAGGAAACATTACACCTACTCAACATCTATATGTATCTAGTGGATAAAAGAACCAGAACAGCGAATAAATATGTTACAGTGAAGGTTTTCACGGATGCTTGAGTATGCGAAGTTGATATTCTGGGAGTTAATCATATCGGCTACAATTTACGACCAAGAAACTATTTAGAAACTGGCAGAAGTTTTTCGAACAACAGTTGCTAGCACCAAGTATGAGCAGTAACATTCTTGAAAATGCCAACTGAGATGTTGGCGAAACGTCGAAACTCAAATTCGACAAACCAACGGATAAACTCCCAGAATATCAACTGGCAGATTTTTGTAAAAAAAACTCTTGGAAACTGCAATAACATTTTCAATGGTTTTGACAACGATTTTTTATCACTTCCGACTTATTGTTTTGCTGCTTTGGACACTTATTGTATGAAGAGATAGTATTCTATTCCGAAGTGTTTATGAAATATTCTTTTCGATGATTAACATTCGAAACTGTGATCATTAGCATTTCTGATGGATAGGTCAAAGTTTTGACAAAATGGTTGAAGCTTTCGCTGCCAAGGTTTTCAGTATCACTACTTTGATTCGGGTATGAAGGCCGTTGTTTTTTGGAATATCTTCCTGACGTTTCGAGTGGCCAGCTTCTTCAGTGGCTCATACATTGAGTTTGACTCCCATGACTTCGTAAAGCATATTTATGTGGATGCAGGTACTTTGGAGTGCTAATTACTTTATGTGAATTCGGAGAATTTTCATTAGTATTAATTGCCATAATTACGTTATCCGGATTCTGAAAATTATCATCAGTATCAATTTCCGCACTACCTATTGTCATGATGTTCGTTATTATTGAACTTTTCAAAATAGGATTCCATATTCGGTTGAGGTTCACAGCTGTATCCAGATGAAGCAATTACGACAATTAATACTAATGAAAACTCTCCGAATCCAGATAAAGTAATTAGCACTCCAAACCACCTGAATCCATATAAATATGCTTAACGAAGTCGTGATACCCAGTCTTCGGAGTCGAACTCAAGATGTATGAGCCTCTGAAGAAGCTAGCCACTCGCGCCAGCGAAACATCAGTGAGAGATTCCAAAAAAACAACGGCCTTCAAACCCGAACCAAAGTAGTGATACTGAGGTGAAAGTTTTGTCAGAAAAATATAGAACATTACATAATTGAAATACAGGAACTTGCAGGGGTTCGTTCTATTTAAATATAAATTGTCCGACAGCTATCCCTGTAAATCATGATATATGTTATGATCTTTTTCTGAGTTATCAAAAACTCGGAAATTTTCTTCCCCTACCACAAGACATCACATTATAGTCTGAGTTTGTCTGAGAATATTCCTTATCCTAGAGCAAAATATTGTAGTAAACCAAAGTCATGTTTTGTTATTTCAGTTTGATTCATTGCATGGTACACTCCATATTAGTTCGAGCATGTAATGAATATCTGAAGAGGTTTCGTGTCAATAATAAACGGGAACAGAGAATCTGCCCAAAAATTATATCATATCATGCCCACCGACTATATCGAATGTTTCCGAATTATAAACCAGTCTACTGTCGTTGAAACTAACATAAATGGCAATTGCTCATCATCGATGATAACAAACATCAATATGAATAAATCCATTCGACAAATACTGGCTGAAAGTTGAAATGGAAGTTTAGACCTTGTGGCGATATAGTTCTCTATTACACAAAAAAGACGTAAAAGACTACACAGTCGCAATTCAACCAACGAAAACTGTTATAAAACGGCATATATTTCCTGCTTTCCTGGATATTTCTCGACCATGACTTCTGGTTTATATCTATAAACGTTTGTCTCATAATATTTCAGTACCAACGAGAAGAATCCATCCACTCCTGGCGATCTCAGTCAGTGACGGAACCAGACACAAGCCCTTCGCAGAATTCATCACCTCGTCCTCAGACGCCGGCATTTCCTGTCCATGTAAAAACGCCTTACACCAACTCTCCAACACCAACTGTACAATTCGATTTACCTTCCGAACGATTACCACCAAAGAGTCCTACAACCCAACGGTAGGTGTGAATTGGATTTACAAGCAATTTTATCGCTTGGTGACTGAGTGTGATTGATCGAGTTTTTCAAAATATCAAAAAATAAGCATATTGAGCTGACAAAATCCGTTTTTGTACAACCATTGTTTATAGGGATATAGAAAATTTTATTCGAAGGGATTAATACTACGGATAGATGGCATCAGTGAGTTCGTTAGCAAGTCATGTTTTCTCTTACATTTTTATTACAGACGTCGTAGCTTGAATCGAGCGTTTTCCGTATTACTTATACATTATGCCAAAAGATGGCAAATAATGCAGGAACAGAAGTAGAATTTTTCATCAAGATCTTAGATCATTCATGTTTTGAAAATTATTTCAATGCCTACACATTCATTTTCAGTAAATACTTCTGTTATCAACTCTATATTGATGCTTCATTAGCTTTCCCCCAATGTTTCAGTTAGTCTGTCACATTGTGAAGTGAACGGATATATAGACATTATTGTGTAGATGGCGTAACAAAAACGCTTCAGATTCTTTTCATAGAAGCATCATATATGTAACCAATAGTACCACCAAAAACACCCCCAACTGATATTAATTACTCTCGAATAATTTCAACTCAAATCGCTGTTATCTGACATTTGCTGATGATCTAACCATGCTCAAGAGTCATCCCAGTTATGTTGCATTGAAAAATCATCCGCTCTCTCTTTAATGAATTCCTCATTATAGTCTTCAACTAACCATCATCGAAATATGCATTGAAATAGTATAAACGTTGGGGTGTTATAACAGCATAACAACACCTTATAACATTCAATTATATACAATGAAGGGGGAGTCCGCCGCTTCCTTAATATGTGATGAATGACTCTCTCTTCGAAAAAATGAAATGACTACATTCTATAGTTTCCACTTCCGTGAGAAACGAATTTTCCACTCTACGATTTCTTCAAATTCTTCAATAATTCTTTTAATTTTGAGAATGATAGTATAACCTTCTTAGTAATATAAAAAAGTATCAATATAAAGCACTTTATTTGTTCGGGCACACAGCTTGACAAATTTCACTTGAAATAAAAAAGTACCCATAGTCCATGGTCCATAGTCAATCAGTACTCCGAACAAAAATTAATGCGCGTATTTCTCAAAACATATCATTTGGACCGAAAGAATATGGAAAACAAACAGAAAGGAAAAATATTCTTGGCTGGTTTTTCCTCATTCCTAGAGATATTTCAAATCACCACCCTTTCAACGTTCTATAGCAGAATAAAGTGTGATTTTTGATACGTACGTCACAATTTCAAGAGAATTTCATTTTGAGCGCCACTCTCGGCAATTTTCAACACCTTGAAGAATTTCTCATATACATTTTCATACTACTCATCATTGGTATGCTCGGCTTCTTGATTTTAGCGTATGTTCTGCCGGAATCAACTGGTTTTTCGAAAAAAAACCTTGTATTCACTATGAGCAGTTTCCACACTTGTCACAAAGATATTTTTGCTTTCGAGAAAGATACAAACATGTTATATATTATTCAGTTTAAAAGAATCTGTTTCAGCTCTGAATTGAAAGTATTTTTCAACAACTCTTCATTTCAAAAAAACTCAGTTCTGATAAGATAAGTACTACAGTAGCTAGCAGATTTATGATAACCTGCTCAAGTTCGAGAAAAAAAAATAATGCTTGCTCATTTTATGAATTGGATGATTTTGAACAAAGCGATAGTTGATATTTAAAGTCACATTACTGATCTGAATATACATATTGCACTGGAACTATCAAGAAGAAAATGAAATGTATGGCTTTTCAAAATTATTGAAATACTGATGAGATGAAGTCATGTTTCACGCATTTATTGTCCACTTGTTATAACAATTGATCATAATGAACCGATGAAAATTATTTTTTCAGTAAGGACCGAACGATCTCACCTACCGAATTCACGAATGGTTCGAGCACCGACTACTCCAACACATTTACCCAACGCAGCGTTTCGGTTACTCCCACTTCAGGATTCAGAGAAACGGACAATCATCAGTATAGTCCAAAAAGTCCTAACTATAACGGATCTTCCTCCCCAACTATCTACTATGGGACATCACGAAGGAGTTCTGTCAATACCAGTAATGACTTTCCACATGAAGTGTCGGCAGCTAACGTGAAATTTGTCAGAGATACCTCTAAATATTGGTATACGCCTTCCATATCAAGAGAACAAGGTAATTGCCTAATGCTTTTATGAAACAATTTAATGAATGAATGAGTGAATGGATATAACACACTACCGTAGTAAGTCGGGATAGAGATTTTCTTTTCCTCAGAACTCAAACCTATGTTACTAGAATTAGGTAGAGCTATTGACATTTCTGGTGATGAAAATCGGCACACAGCTCTGAAACACATGTACTAATCTCTTATTACAATGACATAATTGGAAGTCGCTCTCATTTCGAAGAGGAATCATATAAAAAACCATTCGAGCACTTTGTAGTATATTCTCTGTGATTGTAATTTTTTGTACACCTGATACTTTGTCCAGAGTATTAGATGAGGTGAAATATACTAGCCCTCCTAGTAAACAATTTTGGTTGGCATTTTTATGGCCCAATACAAGTTCACCAGAAGTTGCCATAACGGCAAAACAATGGCAAATGTCGGTGGGCCACATCAATAGGACACACCGACCATCATCATTTGGGTGAGGGATCAATAAAATGTAGGATAACAATTCAGTTCATTCGACTATGTTCCAGACTGAAGTTCATCTTCAAGGCTCAAACATCAGATATTTATGTGATAACGTATTATAGATACATATTCATGGACAAAAAACATGTGACACATACAAAGTGAAACTCACACAATGTGAGTTCCACCTTGTATGCATCCCATCCTTTGGTAATAGGTATGGATGTTTTCTGAAGAAATAACTTGCATTTGAAAACTCACACCCAACTCATACTTCAGTATGATAATATCAGTCGAAAGAAATTTTTTTTCCGAATATTGGAAATTGGAAAACAAACACTAGTATATATTCATCAGATTTTTCATGTGAATTTTAGAATTAAAAACAATGTAATTGAACTGTTTTTCAATATTTTCATTGGCAGGAGGATGTTTCTTCATTTCTTCACAGGTAACATGAATTTCTAAGGAAGAGCGAAACTCAGGTTGAAGTTACTGAATTGTAGGAAATACTTTCGGGAGTTTTAATAAAAAATGGAATCATTAAAAATATATATTATTCTGTCTCTACAGTTTATGTCAAAGGAAAAACAAAAACTGTGCACATAAGTTTGAGTACAAAAATAGGAATTGCAGTTACTGTTCTTCAACGGGAACCACATCTCCCACCTTACTTCTTCTACTGCGTCCTCCCATACGATCTCCAGCTGTTCGAAGCCATATTTTCATAACTGCCGAGACTTCTGCTTCAGTGGCATTCTTGGTCAGTGGATTCTTTCTCAAACAAACTGAAAATAGAGCTATTGTAAGATGATTGTTTCTCTCAACACAGCATATGACATGTGGAACAACTCCACTTTGATTCAAGCT
Source organism: Zygogramma bicolorata (assembly GCA_032362365.1). Classification (NCBI taxonomy): domain Eukaryota; kingdom Metazoa; phylum Arthropoda; class Insecta; order Coleoptera; family Chrysomelidae; genus Zygogramma; species Zygogramma bicolorata. The sequence goes on along the minus strand of JAVJAQ010001747.1, from coordinate 2,480,501 downwards.
TTTCAAATCATGTATTTCTTCCCCCAGTACTAAAACTCAAACGAGCACACACGTGTTCTATACCTGCTTTTTTTTTGAGCAGGTGTCAGCCAGGTTCGAATTCTAGGTCCTCTATTGGTGGATTTTAACCTGTCATTTTCAATCAATGATTAGGCTAGAATCAGAGGCCCGATTCTACTCCACGGATTAGATTATCGAATCGTTTAGAATATGCTCATATTTTCGGTACCGCGCATGACACAGCCACAGTCTGAGCTACTCGACAATTGAATTCGTGAAATAGAATAATAAGGCCACAGAAGTCATGGAGCCTGGAACGGAACGTTTTCAAAAACAAAGCACGCTACGAGTTGAAAAAAAACTAAAAATATGTACATTATCAGTTAGACTCATTTTTCGAAACTATAATTGGAATAATTCTTGATATATAATACAGACGCAATGATACAGTATGATTTGCAATGGGCCATTGCCATAATCATGATAAAGGCATACTCGCAATATTTGTGGCCCTGTGCAGGCTAAGTTGGGCGTATCTGATAACTGAATGGCAGATACTGGACCAAAGTTTCTCCAGTGATGTTCAAAGTTGCCAGCATTTAGCCAACCAACCAAACATTGGGCCTGAAGGTGGCCACAGATTCAATGTTTGCTTTATCTACCAGTAGCGCTTACCCAGCGAGCACAAAACTATCGAATGTTGAGTGAGTGAGAAATTCAGGGAAATCCAACCTTCATTTTTATGCCTCATCACTCTATTACTATCACCTATATTACTGCTATTATGTCCACAACAGTTGTGTTCATGTACTCAACTGAACTATTGTGGTGCGTCAAATGCATGTGAGCTTTTCATAGAAATTTGAGGAGTTCCAGACATTATCGAAAGGAAGATTGAAACATTTGCTATGAAAGTGCAAAGACAAGTGGCATCTGAATTTTGCTTTGTGTAAAACCAAATTTCTTCTAGACTATTTGTGTTCATATTCACTATCAGATATCAGTAGTTATCATTGGCCACCATTTCCTGACTTTTTGTGAAGATCAATTACCCTAACACCAAAATTATATTATTTGCACTCGAATTGATACAACTTTCTTCTCCTGACGATGATAATTTATTTAGCGAGAGGCGCGTCGAGTGCAATTATCATCAGTTTGGTGTTAGGGTCATAGATTGGATAATAAAATCTTTCCGTCAACCGTTATTCGGTTACATAACGTCTGAACACTTGATTTTTTTTCAGCTATATCCATGTTGAGAGACCAACCACCTGGTACTTTCGTGGTACGAGACTCTAACTCTTTTCCTGGTGCGTTCGGATTAGCACTTCGTGTTGCAACAGTACCATCCAACGTTCAAAAGAAAGCGGGGAGTGGTGACGAACTAATACGACATTTCCTCATCGAGCCAACCAATAGAGGGGTGAGGCTGAAAGGTTGCCAAAATGAACCAATATTCAGTTCCCTTTCAGCGTTAATTTATCAGCATTCGATTACACAAATGGCTCTTCCCTGTCGACTCATTCTTCCACAAGATAATTTGCGAGTGAATGAACAAATTACATCCCAAACCCAACCACAGTCACTGTTTACACAAGGCGCTGCCTGTAACGTCATTTATCTTGACACCATCGACATGGAATCCCTGACGGGTCCTCAGGCAATTAGAAAAGCGGTTATGCAACTATTTCAAAAGTCTCCCCTACCAGAGACTGCTATCGTACATTTCAAGGTCAGCGATCAAGGTGTGACTCTAACGGACAACAAGAGGAAGTTATTTTTCAGAAGACATTACCCCATCAATAATGTTTCCCATTGCGGATTGGATCCTGATGACAATAGGTGGCTTATGAATAGTGAGGAAAATGGTTCCGCCAAGAGTTCAAAGTGAGTTTTTGTTCAATTATGATATTTCAAATAGCCGCAATTGTCAGGGTGCGTGAATCCAACACTAACTAGGTTTTCTTTACTCCTATGGGACCAATATTCAATTTGTCGAGTGAATATTTCAAAAACAAAACACGAATAATAGAAGATGAAACGTACTCCTCTGATCCAACGTGGCGCTCACTTATAAAGCGAGCACTTCAAACTCACGCGGTAAGGTGGCTATATACTGGTGTTTTCACTCCATATAAAAGATTGTCAGCAAATCAGACGACCGATATGGCCAACTTGATGAAAAATTTGATGATGTAGGCGTAGTAGTACTGCAAAAAATCCGCCAGGTACCGGCACTCTTGCAGTGGAGATGACAGTTCTATGTTGCCAAGTGGTCATATCGTTGCAAATTCTGGTCCAGATCAGTAGAAACACAATGCAAATTTATTCCAACTGAGAAATTATTTTCAAACTACATGGAATAAATAACGCATAAAGTTAAACACAAATTTGCCGCGTTTTGGTGTTTTCAATAACCTCATATATCCAGTCCCGATAAATTCTCTATCCTTCAACAAAAACATCAGAATTGGCAACAGCGTGTTCCATGGATCGAGTGATCACGAAAATAAATAGAAATGTTTGATTACCAGCGCCCCTCATGGCCACTGATGAACTACCACGCCTTGTCCACAGGTTTGTCTGAAACAATACCGCAACATTAGAAACACCAGTATATAGACATCTTAGTACGCGGTATTCTCACGTGACTACGTCATACGGGTAGCACGAGTCAGCGACACCGGTCGTCGTTCAGCTTGAAGCACGGGAATCTGAGATTGGCAGGGAATTTGTTTTCCTGATTAACCGGAAAAATTTCAAAACTGAGAACATGACTTCTTGGTGTGAGACTTTCTATCTCCTTCTGAGTCAATGGCTGCTTTGTACTCATTTCACCCACAAAAAATTGTTTTCGGTATTCAACTATTTGATCGAGCCAACTCGAAGAAATACTGTAGGTGCCTACTGATATGTACCATACAAGAAGACGGATGGTACACATAGTGATGGCTGCATTTCCCAAAACCCAAAATTTGACCTTTTCGGTAGCCCTTCTGCTTTAATCCCCTAGACTGCCCAGAAAGGTTATTGAATCAGTGGTCTATTACCCGAATGGATCATTTCCAGATATGAATACCTTCATTCTTCATGCAGCTATCTCGTGCTCAATTTCTGGTTTGTTCTGAATGATTTTTGCTAAGGAAAGGTAGGTAGGTGCTGTCTTTTCAAATATTTGACCACCTCAGCACAGTGAAATTTCCAAGTTGAAATATAATATCAATGTCTGTTGACCCTGTACAAACAAATGAAATTAATTGGGCTATCACTGAATTTGTTATAGGTATGCAAGACCTTAAGGATAAACAATCAAAATTAATATTTTTCCTTTTGAAAGAAATATCTATTACGTCACCACTTCAAAACCGGTGATGTATATATTCTCTTCGGAATATACCACTTTCACTATAGCCCCCAATCTCCAAGTTTTCTTATCTGCTCTTTCTTTGGCGAGTTTATCGCGGCATTCTTTCGTGTTCTTTCTTAATTTTTTTAAACAATCTTTCACAGCGTCCGAAGTTGAAGAATCATAACTAGAAGGTTATAAATCTTGGTGAAAATATTATGTTTCTTTAGAAATCTTTCTCCAGAATGGAATATGGCATGGACTCAATTAAAACTTTTTTCAACACAACAATCACCTTGACGCACGTTCTGTCAGCCGATCTTGAATGTTTTCAGTTTATATGCTGAAATCGAGCTTCAGATTCACTTTCATACCAAAACCTACAATCATAGCTGCATAATGATTGCAGTTTTCTTGCTTTTCTAACATATTCAATATGGCTCAATATTGAAACATTGCCACGCGGACGAAGCGAAACCATGAATATTCCATTTGGTTGAACCATATATCTCAACTTGAATTTTATGAGAAATATAATATCACAAACTCATGAAAGCATCACTCTTCGCCTTCGAATCAGTTCAAAGCAATAACATAATGGGGCAAATCGTAATTGATATGGATAACAATCAACTGATTATAGTAAACGAAACAACTGTACAACATAATTATTGTATTGAAGTTGGTGATTGTGTCATTATATATCAATTTTTTTCCAGTCGGATCTTCGGTTTTGTGGCAAGAAAACCAAACGTCAGTAATTCTGATAACCAGTGCCACCTATTCGCTGAATTGGAACCAGAACAGCCAGCCACAGCAATCGTCAATTTCCTCAATAGGGTGCTGACATCGAGCGGTATCAAACCCAATATTGTATAGAGTCTGCAGAAAGGAGGATGAAAATATTACATCACATTTCAGTTGATATAAAAATTTCTATTCGGTATTTGCAAAATACTTTTATGAATGTAGATTGTTCGAAATACATTTCCCAGTCACAAAATTCTAACGCCTAGTCCACTTATTTAATAAAATTTGTAGTTTAGGTTTCTTTATTTTAATTTTCTGAAATGCTTGTGTATTTTTCTTGTATTGTAAATATTATTCCAATAACACTATGAGTGCCTGAGGACTTCCTTCATTTTCATTTGATTTCAACAATTCCATTATACTTTGGTGAAGTGCTTTAAATATTTCGAATATTAGCATTATTCACGGTACATATAGAAATGCAAGAATTCTACTGAGCCTTGTTAATTTTTTTGTTATGGGAAATTAACAAAAATATAAATTGTGGAGCTATCAGTAGAGTAATTGTTATACTGCATTTTTATTTTATCATTTCATGTGAATTCGAAATATCTGGTTCGTGAATTTTTTTTGTGGATTTCCATCATCCGAAGTAAAGCATATTTATAGGTCAGATTTCGGCTTGATCGGGATTAAATATTCGAGAATGATTTGAATTTTTCTCAAATAAGGCATATAATTCTCACTAACGAAGTCAAATTTTTCATACACATATATAAGAGGAAATATATCACATAATGCATATATAACATTTCTTTCCTCATCTAACATGAATCTCTGATCCACCTCAAAGTTCTATGACTCCGTATTGAATAATTAGTTCATACCATCATTTCATGCAAATATATTCTGTTTCATCTATAGTACAAACATAATTTCTGCATCATCATGAAAGTGTCTACAGTTAAATATGTTAATTATTGAATCAGATTCCTAATACATGTTATCATATAATAGAGATATAAAGAAGGTGTATTCAAAGAAATATATTGAAATATAAATACTAATTGAGAATTTTTGTTTAATTTATTGCATTGGGAACACGTTGTTACCTTGATGTACAGTGTGCTCATAAGACTATTTCTACAATTCTCACCAAAGTTTGAAAGTAATTTTATCAAGTGTTTGCAAACACAATCAGATTTATGGAGCTAAGCTTTCACGGTCGACCCGTTGCAAGCGAGAACTGTTTTTGATCTACTTGCAGATAAGGCTGCAACCTCACACAGAAATAAAAATTTCGACAATCAAAATAGTTTAACTTTCAAACCCACTCATAGACAGCTGTTTTAAACCATCATATGTCTCATCAATGACACTCGTCAGGACTCATGAACACAATGTAGCTCAAACAGTCTATTCATTGAGGAAAGAATCTAATGCGGATAAAGTTTGCCGTGAAGGAGAAACGTCATCTTCTGAATTTGACCAAGAACTGAAACTCCGAACAGACGAAAAGTAATGAACAAACAACGAGCACATCGAATACCCAAACTGTTACAGTCGACCCGTCGTGTTCTTTTCAGAGGGGATGTTTGTAGACGATATCAGGACAAACCTTTCACTTTCTCCTGACGGATTGAGTTTTGCACCCTGATGGTACATGACCTAAGGCAACTTCTGAGAAGTCTTGCCAAGATGGCAACACTGTCAGAGGGCGTGGGTGGGGTGGTTGTTTACCTCGCAGGTGCAAACTCTGCAATTCCAACTATATCATCATGTAGAACGAGAACTAATCATCTGATGATGAATCGGGTGGTTTTGATAGATTAAGCACACTTAAAAAGGGGCGTTAGTGCGTTGAAGTGATTTTTTCATGTTGAACTTTGATCAATGTGTTAATCTCGGCTTTGTTACCTTCTTACACCTTTAGTCCTTTCTACTACCCCCCTCTCGCTCTCTCAATATTGAAAAGATTCGCATTCCACCGGAAAGTATGCAAAAATGGAGCGTGTTGAATTGCGAGACCGTCTCTGGTATTTCATGTTCGTATGCTGCGTTCGTGAACCTAAGCACAAATTAAATACAATTTCTAACATAACTGTTGATCTAATGGAAATCAATACAACAATCTGAAAGCTGAACTTATAAATTGTATTCATTTCAAAAAAAACATGATAAACTATATTTCAATTGGACTGAAGGAGATCTTATAAATGTAACTGATTATATCTCAAACTATTCAGTCGAGGTGAAAACACAGATACAAAAGCACAAACCCACAACACATTTTCTTTGCGACACTTGCAATTGTTGCTTACACAACCAATAATGATTGACACATTGTCCACTTCGTTGGGAGCTGTAGTGGTCATATTTGAACCTAACTATCTCCTTGAACTCCAGCCTCATTCAGCAGGAGAAGGAATTATTACTTGTGTCGGCTGGAGTAACTGCTCCATGAGTAACTTGAGCCATGTAGGACACACGTTTTGTGCGCTGGTTCAGAGCATCCGCTGTAGGGGTATCGGGGTATGCACTCATGCAGTGCATGATCTGGCCCCAATATATTGGGAAAGTAACACATGGAAGCATTTTTGTATGTACTATTTTTATTGACATTGTTTCAATCAACTTTTTGCTGGCATTTTGAAGGCTGAGAAAAGTGTTGCTATTTCTTGTTTCCACGATTTTACCGAGTGTGACAATATTGAGGCAATATACACCGTTGTCAAAAAAATTGCGTGGTTCCTGAAGCATGGCAAGCACTCTTCAAGGACGAAAACGTTGATGGTGCTAGAGAAATACTCGACTCATAAGTTATTAAGTCCGTTATTTGAAATGACAATCAAAAGTGATGTGAATATTTCGAAAACGCCGGTTATTTTATAATCCATTCAAGGAAAAAGACATAGACATCGGTCAACGATCATTGCCGAAGGTTGCTGCCGTAGAGAAAAGAGCACAAGTGCATATCTCCTACAGTGGATGCTCTGAACCAGCGCACAATACGTGTGTCATACATGGCAAAACTTACTTCAGGAGCTGGAAATCTCGAGGAGATAGTTGAGTCAAGTATGGACCACAACGACAGCTCCCATCAGAGTTAACAATGTGTCAATCTTCGCTTGTGGATGCAGCGTGGCTTGTGTCTGCAATTGCAAGAGTCGCAAAGAGGATGTGGATTGCGTCTTATTCGTTAGATCTCCTTTAATTTATTTGAAATATAGTTTATTATGTTCTTGTTAACATTTCATATGTTTTGTTAGAAATTGAAAATGAATACAATCTATTAGTTCGGCTTCATCATACGAGATTCTTGATTATTTCTATTAGATTAACAATTCTTTTAAAAATTAAGGTCTTTTATTTGTTCTTAGGTTCACGAAAGCAGATACATATATAAAATAACAAAGGCGTACTCACAAGTTGAAACACGCTTCATTTTTTATATTTCTCGTTACAATACGGCTTCTTCACTATTGGAGGAGCGATAGGGGTGGGGATGGTTTCAGGTGGTACCAAAGCCGATATCAACACATTGATATCTAAATCGGAGCTGAGGGACACGTTGAGCATGAAATATCACTTCAACGCACCCCGCATTACTTATTCCTGCCCCTGCCGCACATAGGTGGAGAAGATGGGATAAACCAATTGTGTGTTCTTGTGTTTTGAAGTGTGCTGAATTTAACGAGACTATCCGATTCAACGTCCGACGCTTAGTTCACGTTCTACATTCTGATATGAGTGGAAATACGGAGTTTACCCCTGCGAGGTAGAAAACCACCTTACCCACGCCCCCATCCTCTTAAGTAATCTTAGGTCATGTACCATCAGTGTGCAGAAATTCAATCCGTCAGGAAAAAATGAAAGGTTGCTTTCAGTAACGTCCTCAATATTCAGAGAATAATTGAATTCAAAAATTCACACAAATATAACTGAGGAATAAACGATGAGTTCGAAACCTTTGGTGTGAAAGTTGAAACTTTTCTTAGAGATCAATTAACCCAACACCAAACTGATATTTTTGCGCTCGACGCGCGTTTCGCTAACAAGGTTAGCATCTTCAGGAGAAAAAAATTGATAGTAAATGTAAGCTAGGGTTATAGTTGTTTATATACCTAAAGTTTTTTGGTCCGATATGGACTTTGTTTGTTACTGTTGATTATTCTAATTAATTTCACTACCTGCAAGTTCCGTTATCTGTCAGTATTGATTATTCTGATTACTTCCTGATTGTTGAGAGAGTTACTTCCTGATTGTTGAGGGAGTAATCAGAATAGTCAATACTAACAGATAACGGAACTTACAGGTAGTGAGTTCATTATCGAAAAATTAATTAGAATAATTATTAACAGTAACAAAGTCCATATCGAACCAAAAACTTTAAGTATATAAACAATTAACCCTAGCTTTAGATTCAGTATCAATTTTCTTCTCCTGAAGATGCTAACCTTGTTACCGAAACGCGCGACGAGTGAAATATCAGTTTGGTGTTTGGGTAATTGATCTCTAGGAAAAGTTATAACTGAGGAAATTGATTCATCTTACTAGGAGGTGTTGGTTATTTGATTCTCGGTGATCTCATAACAACTTTTTACGGAGGGGATGTGTCATTTCTAGATTGAAAAAATCTTACAGTTTATTCTTCTAGTTTCAAAATATCTCCTTTTGAAAACTCAGTATCTAACTCACTGGTTTACTAGACCTTCCCAGCTTTTTCAGTAGCGAAATGAAAATTATCATATGGTGAACAATGGAATGCTTTTTCAATTTTCTGTTGGTTTATCTCGTGCTCGATTAGCAGCTCTTACCTTTGCCCCTGGAATAGTACCTGGCCACAGACATATTCTCCGTTCTCCCCAAATATCCTCCATATCATTCTATTGGTATTAGAAAAACTAATCATACAGTGCCATCGTTGAACAACAGTTGTTATCCTGTTTGTATCTCGCACTCAGTGTGTGAAGGGGTGATAACGGTGATACATTTTTTTCATGTTTGAGGTGAAACTTATTTTGCGATTAGATTGGTTTTGAGACAAGAAAACCTTCTGACAACCTTTCAATGATTTGTTGCAATGCTTCATCGCCCATTCTGACCAATCGTTTCAGAATCTGTAACAAAATCTCACTAGGAAAGTTACTGAATTTGTCTTGTGGTCCAAAACGACGAGCACAATCTGTGAGGTGTATCAAGTTGTGAAAAATGTATGACTTGTAGTGAGGGCCATAAATATTCTGGGTTTGTTCAACAAAATATATAAGCAATCTTTCTGCATGATAATATAGGTTCGTTAAAGAAGATGATTCTTACATTGTGATACCACAGAATAATTAAACTACTATACAGAAGCGAATCCAATGATATATTCGGTAAAAGGCACGCATTCCCAAAGTGCACCAATGATAGCGTACTGAAATATAAAAAGCAATTTTATAGCAATTCCTTTTGCTTCAGTGCGTCAGATGTAGACAGCTAATTAATTAATGTCACTTGAATTATCTCAGTGTAGTTTCCTATTGTTGGTAGATAATGTCAGTTTTCTCAGTGTCGATGACAGTGCCAAAGTTCGATCAAGCCCAATTATTTCTGGGACAGTTTAGGTTACTGATTCGCTTCTGTATAATAGTTTAATTATTTTTTGGTGATACTAACAAAGCGACAGAAAATTATTATACTTCTCTCTTGTTGAAAACAGTACTTCTTTGGGAATACAGTTGGTACATATACAGCTATCTCTTTTATCAACGAGTTCATTGAGGTAATTATTCTAGCCGGTAAATTATGTAGTGGCTTACCAAATACCTAAGTTCCGACAAGGAGCTTTTAGATGACACCCAGCAAAACTAAATGCATATAATCTAACGGCACATCCATATTTCTTTAATCAATATTTTGTGAAACCCAGATGGTAATTTTCATATGTTTGATTCATGAATGTATATTTTGTTCGTTTATCTGAATTGATACCTGGGAAACTACTGGGTCATTAAGATATATTTCTTCTTCACAGCACTTAGTGCATGACGAATATCCACTGTGGCTCTTCACATTGAATACATATTAAATACTTCAACTTGAATGCAACCAATCTTTGTTTTTTTTCATTACCGTTTTTTTGATAAATTGTTCTTGACTTGACTAACAGAACTTTTACTAAGCGAAAAAACAACATCATTATTTACAGCAATTCCAATATTTTCTGGAGATACTAGTTTATGTAACTTCAAAAAGTCACTCAGCTCATTTCCAATACCCAGGTGGCAGTATTCACCAGGGTTCACTACTATAGAAATCTTTGGAATACCGTCTAGACCTGATTGTTTTTCTAGAATGATCTCACTGATGGCTTTATGTGTTATTTGATTTTGCACAGCCCACTACTCAATCTCTTCCAGAAAACTCAGGTTGTTACTTTGGCTTGGTTTTGACACTTTTGAGACACAAATATTCCCTACCATATTACTTGTTGCTGATCATGCATCAATTCAGTACTAATAATGCTTTATTACGTTATCAGAACTATCTACTGTTTCTTCGGGCCTCAGGTCATTCTGTGACGAATCAGGAATATTCTGCTCTTCAGTTGGATTGTCTCGAGAAATCAACAATGTTTTAGTCAGTCAATTTTTCACTTTTCTTCAGTATCACCCAGGCGACCTCATTTGAACCAATTATTTCAGCGAATACAGACGTACCTAATATTCCATCCTTTCCTCCTGGAGGGCAAAAATGAGGTTCTGCCAAAGGAATATTCTCCAAATGTTCAGAGAAACGAATATCAATGGAATTCATTTGTTACTTCATCAACAAGCAATATTTCGATTGTCTGGTACGTTTCAGAATCAACATTAGAGTAAATTGTTAAATTTGACCTATTCTTCACATAATTGACGTAACCTCCCTTATCGCTTAACAGTGATCTAAATTGCTGTTCTTTATTCTATCATGTACTTCCCTAAAAGACTATCCAAAACTATATTTTGATTCTGGACTCGAGTTGAAGCACTGAATAAAACTTGAACTCTGATTGGCATAAGGAGAGTTCAGGGAAAAAGCTTATGATTATGTTCAGAAATGTTTTCTGAAAAACGAAATTTTGGATAGGTGCCGATTGATTTTTATGTAGGAGTATGTGAAGCTCCATTCTACGAAAATACTTGCTATTGAGCTGATTAGGGGACAAACAACGAAAATCGTTATCGAAAAATTTTTTCCAACAAAAGTGCCCTCCAAGTGTTTCCATATTGGGTCATATCCATTAGGGATAGATTTGTTAGCATGGCTTGTTTATAATATTTTCCTGAAAGACTACCCAAGAGATAGTGACGTTTTTTCGCTTCGCAATCAGTTTTGGTTTGTACAAGGTGTATAAAATTTTCGTGAAATAATGACCAGACGATCAAGTTATCGCTATCATAAACCTATTCAATTTCTGGCATGCAAATTCTTGATTTGCCATGATAACTATTACTATGAGAGGAAAAAACTGTAGCTCTCAAAGCAGACTTTAATATTAGTTTTGCAGCATAATATTCAATGTGTCTATTCAACTCATAATTTCATTTCATTTCTTTATTCGTCTTTTGGATAGTTTACATGATATTAAACGTCAAGAGAAGATAAATATATAGGTAAATACAAAAGTAAACAATTGCTGTACAAGTATGTGTGCAAGAATATAAATAAAAAATTAATAATATGTATACAATCACACAATAGGTAATGTAAAACATTGACATATGAAATATGAATATAAATAAGATTTAAATATCGAAGTGGAGATGTAGTGAGAACAACACATCATAAAGAGCTACAGATTACCATGCAGGAATTCTTCCAAGCTATAATATCCCTTAATTGCTGAAGCCTCTTTTTTTTGCTTTTTGAACAAAACTACAGGCATGTCTCTGATATCTTGTGGCAATGAATTTACTAGTATCGTACCGTTGTATAAGAGCGATTTCTTGAATATTGATGTTTTATGCTTGGAGATTGTTGATAGTTTTTTATTTCGTGTTTCATATTCATGGGCGGATGATTTCCGATTAACAGTGAGATTATTGAGTTTAACGTAGAGAAGAGCTTTGTGAATATAGATGCAGGGTACTGTTAAAATTTTGTTGTTTGAGAAAGCAGATCTATCATGATGATATTATTCAACAACCCGGATAAAAGTGCCGTAACGGTATAGTACGGAGGGTACCTGAAAAGGTTCATTATACTAGCGAACAAATCAAAGTAGCGGCCGAGGAAACTGAAACATTCGATACGGAATTTCAAACGAAATTATTCGAGACTTCGATCAAATGTCGATAAATATTTTCTGACCAACCAGAAAAGATTAGGTGTTACAAGCATGAGATGGTTCTGCGGTATTGTTCTTCCGTTTTCATTAAATCATATCCGATTCTGGCAGATTATCCTAAAGGAGTTTCACAGCAGATTGGAGATATGGTAGATTAGGGGGTGATCAGGGAATGAAGAACGGGTTATGTAAGCCCGTTAACGGCTGTTAGAAAAAAAATATGAGTCCGTGCGTGTATGCCAGACGAAATTGTGAGGAATCTTCAGATAGATCGCCTAAATATTCCTAGAAGTCCTAAATGAATGAAAACAAGCAACACTTGCAAAATGCGCAAAAATCAAAGTAAAGAACTGTTCGCGTCAAAATATCAATATAGTTCAGGCCTTTTTGAATCAATCAATTGAGGTGAGGTGTAAAATAATGTATAACGAAAACAAAAAATACATTTATTCTTTCACTCGCTTGTATCAGGTTCATAAGTATGAAGTATCACAATCATAAATAAACTTGAAATACCGGATATTTTAAATAAAACACATAACCTGAAACAATTCTGTACCTCCTAATATAACTAGGTGATTAGTTATTCAACATAATGAAATAATAACTATCAGATTACGGTCAATATATTTTCGTATTACATTTTTCCAATATGCTTCTGGAAGCTTTGTAATTATAGCATTATGTGTTCCTCAACAAGTGTTTTGTGGGCAGAATTACACTTGGAGTCATCCAATTCCTTTCTGATTTTGGTTTATCTTTCCAACAATGGCAATAGAATTTGGCAATACGAACATGTACTCCACAAAAGTATTCGTAGTAAGAAATGCTCGGTCTTCTTCCCTAATTCAGAATCAGAGACAGATTTCCAAAAATCTTCCGACTCTTCTGTGAAATTCAAATCTGATTTTTTAAGGATCTGATATTCGTAATCCACTTTATTCAAATCTAGTTTGATGGAATCAATCAAAAATTGAAAATATAATTCAAAAATGGGGTTATTCAGTTGGGCAAAAATTATTCAACCTTTTTATTATTTTTCTGGGTACTGAGATTGAGAAAATAATTCCAAGGCTCATATTACTCCAGTAATCTATTAACGACTGAATTAAGTGACAACCACCTGCTTTGTGACAGTCTCAATAATTTATGGGGTTTTTCTCCGACAAATTTCTGGAATTCCAAATAGTTTACCAAACTTTTGAATGAATGCAGAAACGAATGAATATCTTTTGCTAAAAGTTCTATTTGGGTTACGAGTTTTTCGCAAGCATAAGCTATCAGAGCTAATGAATGGCAAGTACATTTGAGTATAACACATCAGGAAAGACTTTTTTCAGCAATGATTGTTAAGAACATTGGTCTCATCTGCATCTTCATATGATATATCATGAGACCTAAGTGAGTTTGTAAGCAACGCATACAGTCGCAAAACACTCGAGTCTTCCACCGTGAGTAGATATAGCAGTTGATCTACTATTTAGCATGGGGGTTAGATATTCATTTTTACTACAACACCCAGAGTTTTTGTTTGGGAAATGTCTGTTGATCGATCAACTATGATAGAAAATTTTTAAATTTTTATGGCACTAATTATATTTTCAAACTCCGCAGCTCCTAGACAACTTTCAACCAGTTTCGTACATTTAGTCCTATTACAGGATAGATTCATTATCTTCCTATGGACATTCTGAAGAAATTGACTTGATCAAGATTACCAAATAATCCACTGTATTTCAAAGAATGATTTGTTGCTATTGGTTTGTTCCCAGTTGTTCGACTGACTTTTCATGTCGAATTACGGCAGTGATCTGGCCATTATAGTCTTTATTACAAATTTTACAATGGAAAAAGTTCACCCCTTTTGCACCACATTCAATGCACTTCAATGGGAGTTCAATTTCGGTCTCGAGGTCGGACATCATACTTCATTTTTATAAATAATTATTGAATGAATCAGTTGGTCATGAATTTTGAATTCTCTCATTTACCCTAATCTTATATTTCTTCTTCCCTTCGAGAAGGCTGATGGCCCCACGTAGCCCAACCCTATGATATATTTGTTTTTCGATTGGCTGCTTAATTCCTCATCCACTACCGGTCAATCATGAAACAGTATGAGTTATGAAGTATGATTATCAATCCTATGTTCTATGGCCGAAGACAACTTCTGAGATTCAACTCCATTCCTTCAATTGAAAAATATGGGTTTAAGATGAGTCAACATATTTTTCTCCAGATTTCATTGCTTTTGGATTAAAAATCTCTATTGCTTCGAACGGTTGACGAATTCTTCAAATCTATGGAGATTTCTTAGCATTTGGTTACGCTGGTGTATGCCTTGTCGCCAGATATTCAAATACACGTAGGGCAATGGATTATGTCATGCCTCTAAACGTTGCAGAGTAATTATATAATTTCTCAAGTGGACATACCTATTTCGAGTATATTGGACTTGGCCGCTTCTTATTGACGAGTACCAGTTCGGAAAGACTGGTCTTATGTACCGAACCTATGTTTTTGCCGTTTTACTTTTCGCATATTATTCGTCGGTAGGGAGTTTCATACGTGCCCTGAACAAGGTTACGAAGTAGATCTCGTGATTGCCTTCGTTGACGATATGTTAATGTATTCACCTACACCAGAAGCTCATCTGCAGCACCTGAGTCATGTATTCAACAGTTTGAGGTCTGCGGAAATTATGATGAACGTAAAAATCTTGTCTTGCTAGGAACGAGTTGAAAAGGGCCCGGATCGAATAAACGCTATCGATAACTTTCCTGTGCCGCGAGATCTGAAGCACCTACCATCTTTTTTGTGTTTGGTGAATAATGATTCACGTTATTGCAGATAATATCCAGATTTGACCTTACCCCTGTTAAGCCTACTGAAAAAGAATGTTGAATGGAACTGGGGATATACTGTTACTGAGGAGAAGGCATGCGCAGAGGTGTATACGTTGCAGAAATAGCGTATATTTGTGCTAGCCCGTATGTTGATACTTGTTTGCTATCATACGGCTCTTTTTTTATTAAGTGATGTAGAATATTTATCAGTAGAATTGCCTGGTTAATCAATCATTCACAAGAATACGAATTAGATTATTCAATGTAACTTGTAAATGAAAAATTGCACTTTCCACTTCGCCATACATTGGAGGGACATTTTCAAAATGGGGTATGATTAAAAGGAACCGCCCCAAATCCTGCCATGAATTTGTCAGTCAACAATAAGAAAACGAAAATGAAAAATTGCACTCTCCTCTTCACCATATATTGGCAGACACTACGAAAATGTAGAACGACGAAAGGAAACCGTCCTCTGACCCTGCCATCATACTGGCGGGCAAGAAAGCCAATATTATCAAATATGTTCATCTGAAAGTATGTAGAGAAATTTTAAACCAAATTTTTATTAGAATTATGGTTTCATGACCAACGTTAATATTTTTCTATTAATGCTGCACAATTCACATACATCCTCGATTTGAGAACAAGTAAAACAAATCGGTGACGAATCAAACTGTTAACGTATTTCTCACCATGAGATTCCCTCGCACACAGACATTTTAGACTCATATTGTCAGGCATACTCAGGATAAGATCTTTCATGATACACCTGAACTGGTCAATATTCAATAGATTCATTACCGGTTGATTAGTGATGATCTGAACCATGTATACGTTATACACCACATTTGTAGGTATACTTTGTTCAACCATCCTTTGCCGTTACGTCATAATCGGTGACGTATTCTGCTGTTTTACGTTTGTCTTATTTCAGTTGAATGTTATTTTACGCTCAACCTCAAAATTATTATAAATATGTACCTACCTGCAGGATACATCGCATACACTCGTGTTCTTATTGCATGTTGATGTATGATATAAATCGATGATCCTCGAGCAAAAGCATGTTCGACATGAACTTTGATTTTGTACTCTTTATCTGTTTTCATTCTACTGGTAGCTAGTTTTTGATTAGTTCTAATAGATATTTCTGGAGCATCAGCAACACGGTATAGAATTTAATAAAATGAAATCCATAAAAACTTACATTTTGCATAACATAACTGCATTTAACGGTAAAAGCGGCACTTCAGCATATATTTCTCTTAAGTAGTCAATTTACTTCAAAATTAAGCTTTGCTCTTTCACATTATACCGGAAAGGCAATAAAAAATTAACTGAAAAAGGAGAAAATGACCAAAAATACTGAACAAATCAAACTATGACAACTGAACTGTCAAAAATAACAAATAAAATTCACATCGACATTAGACATACGTTAATGACGTCATAATTCCGTCTCATCCATTTCATGAATGAGAGATAAAGTTGGACAACGTATGACGTAACGGCAAAGGATGGTTGAACAAAGTATATCCGTCTGCTTTATGTATTCTTCTACTTTGATATTCCACTGTGCTCTTGGAATGATTTGACTTTTCTCCAAATGGTATTTTTCCAAGAACTTGATTAAATGGGTTTTCTTCGCCATTGTCTTTTCAAGGTATGGCTATCGGTAGGAACTATATGAATTTATTCATATTTTGCCAAGTTTGCTTCAACGATTCCTGTTCACGAACACGAACATAAATGTGATGTTATATATTTTCGAAATATGACAGAAACTCATCTTCAAGTTCATACAAGTAGTTGGAAATGGCTTAAGTTTGTCCACAACCAAGTGATTCATATTGACGAGTTGCATAACATTGTATGAGGCAATGGTCAGTGATCCGAAGGCTATTGTTTGCTTTCTGAAGATTGGAAACTTATATTTCATCTCTGACCGAAACTTGTAGTAGTACCTATCCAAAAGAATATATGTCATTTCGTCCTGTTGGTGTGGTATCATTCTTTTTTTTTTCCCTAACTAATTTCTCCTGAAAATTCTACGTAGATTGTTTATCGTTCTTTAACTTTCTGTAACTATATACGTGAAAAGGTTGTCCAACAGACCGAATTAATTCGTTTTCTCTCTAAATCAGGCACATATCATCATTAAGTTTATCCTTGTGCCAAAAGCTTCCGATCCTGCTTCACTGATTTGAATTCAAATCTCCTGCAGATCAACCTTTCATTCTATTTCCTCTAGATTTCGAAGCTTTAATGAGTATGGGTTTTGGTCTTTCGACCTGTTTGATATATTTCGTTATCGGTTTCAAATGAGTATGATTGTTTAAAGAACTGTAAACAACAATAGGGTGTGTGATTAGTATGAATACATCGCATTACATCTTCAAGCAATCCCCAGATGAAATATATCTATTGTGTTTTATATTTAATAGGCAAATATTATAGCCGACTCGAAATTTAGTCCTCGAAACAAAAGTTCAACGGCCTTCTACTCTTATTCTCTTTGACAGTTCCTGTCATTTCTTCTGGAGTTTTTTCAAATTCTCCTAAGGCTGAAAACATAAAGAAGCGGCGAGTAAAGCGACGAGCGAATCGGAGAGCGATGCGCCAAAACCAAACACGTGCTTTTAATTTGTCTTAAGCATAGTAACGAGAAAAGCGGCCATGCGGCAGCATCTATTTTGAAGCACGTGTTTGTTTTCGGCGCCTTGATCTCCGCTTTGCTCGCTGCTCCAGTCTATTCTCAGCCTAAATATTCTTTACATGAACTATATGACTGCCTATTTAATCTTTCGTTTACAGCTTTGATAGCTCTCAGTTCTTCACTCACAATTTGGAGTTCCGAATTTTGTATAACATCTGGAACTTCCTCGAAGCTCGACGATATGTTTTTACTGACCACTATTCAGCTGCATCCATTATCATTATAGCTACTGCATAATTTTAGGATTCTGAAATAAAATTTGTGTGTTCTGCTGAACTTCTGTGATTTTCATTGCTTTTGGAAATATCGATTTCCATTGAATCATTATTTTCGTTAGATTCGATTCCAGCACTTGCACGATTTTTGCTTTTTTCTTGTTGAATATTACTGTCTTGTACATTGCATTCACTAATTGGCTCGAACATTCCGTTCCCATCGTTTGATAGTGTGTGTTACGATCGGGATTATGACTATGCTCAGGTGTTTCGAATGTCCCATTTCCATCAAGTTCGATATCTATAACAGAAGTATTCAGTCTTATCTCATATATCGACTCCAGTTGACGCAATGCAGGTCTCCTTATCCCGTAAAAATTTCGTTGATCATTCATAATTCTGAACCGAGTACGAAAATTTCGAGAGATTGATTTCCAATCTTGAATATAATCCACCCTTTTCTGGTCACACCTTGATGGTTGGGGTATGTCAAAATATTTTGATCTCCATTGGATTTCGAAAAGTTTTCGGTGGTGTGTTTTACGAATACTTATGATAAACCACTCATATTTCTTCTTATAGCTACCATAATCAAAATTCCATCAAGTAGTCTGCATGCTGCCTAAATGGGTTCATTTTCTGACGAAAATGATCTAAAATTGTTGTGAGATACTTTGGAAAAGTTTGCCAAAGCACCAACGTTGATTTTAGATTATGGAGGCATATTGATTTTTCAAAAACTGACACGAGTTGAAAATTCGTGATCGACAAAAGAACCTTTACAAAAATGTCCAGAGGATGAAGAAAAAATACTCGCCAAAGTCGTGTAGGAATGAATGTTTATACGTACCACCTGACTGAAAATACCACCCCGATTCACTATCAATTATTCGGTACTAATGTTTTATTAATTCTCATCACTCACTTCTTTCCTATACAACTCGGAACTATATCACACACTGGTCCCTTTCTGTTTTGGTTGAATTATATTCGGACATTCTATACTCTCCCGGCTAACCTCAAAACAGATGATACGTGCGTTTTTTTCTCAAGAAACACTCAAAACACACCACAATAAACTGCAAAAATATTTAACTTTTTCGATTTATTAGCGCGAATAATAAACCCGAAGATAATTTACTTGTTTTCCCTTCAGAGAAGGAAACTTTGTCGTAGGTACATTGTCGGAAATATCGACATTATCATAGATTACGTAACAAAAATTCTTCAAATCCTTCCACACATTCATCGGCTCACTTTCCTATTTCTCTATAAACACTGGTCAAACCGACTGTATATATTTCCCTCTTCAAAGAAAAAAACTTTGTCGTGCATCCTGAAGTGAACAAAACTATCGACTGTTGAAATGTACTGGAATATTGAATGTGACGGTGGATAGAGAAAAAAATACGCATTATAATAATGATAATAATCATTTATTCATCGCTCAAATGCATATAGCTAATACATACAATTATTGGACGATAATGAGAAGAAAATAGAGGACAAAGACCCACATTGACGTGTCGCCCAATCAGCTGACACATTACAATAAAATAATTAATAGAATACATTCACTGTTAAAATTTGATTAAAAGTTCATACATTCAAAAACTCTTCAGAAGAGTAAATGCCATCTCCAACAGATACTGATGCATTGTACTGTAACTTGATTCTAACCAAATTTGACTCCCTACAATCGGTTGGTACAATTGAGAATACTTACTTTGAAACATTGACAAAATTTGATAGACTCTATTGGAACCTGGATTTCAGCAGGAGACTGAACTGGTGAAAATCAAATCATTCATGCAAATGATTTTTTTCAATGGAGCTCAGAGTCAGTAACATAATGTTCATAACTATCGTCCAAATACAAAGGCAAGTGGAAATATATTGAATTGAATGTATGCTCAAAAAATATTTCATTTCATTCAAAATCTTCAACAGAAAATTTTCAGATTCAGAACATAGAGCAATCTGAATATCAGATCGAACATATCACCAAGATCTTCATGAGGAATTTGACGAATACACTTCAAAAAGAGCTCCCCCAGAAATATCAAATGAAATTGGATCATTTTGTATCATTATTTTCCTAATATTGTAGAGGATGTTTTTTTTGTAGATCTGAGTACTTGATAGCGGAGATATTAGGAAAATATAACTATGTTGCAATGTATTTATTTGAATACAACTCCAGTTCCTTCAACGTTGTTTATTTCTATCAAGGCATGTCGAAAGTATTTCCAGTACTATATCATAAAAGAAATTATAGAGACCCGTTTAATGATCTTGTTTATATGAGCACATTGGAATGTGATTTGCAAAAAATGCTTTCGTTTGAAATTACAGTTTGATCTTTCCACTTGCCTCACCGTTTCCGATGAGTTTATATTCTTGAGGGTATACTGATAACCGATTGTCTTCATGAGTACTAGGTGAAAGTAACGACAAAGGATCGTTTCTGAACTGAAATAATTTCATGTCATTCATTTTGCTGAATATGTCAAAGAAAGTGTATTGAATATTCATATATGATTACTTTATGTTCAGCTTGCTTCGCAGTCATTACCCCTATTCGAATGTGAAAAAAAGTTGTACGCGCAATTGAAATACTTCATTATTATATTATTCATATTCAATAACAAAACAATAGACTCGAAATCTACCATATTTAATATCCCTCTTTTTTACTCATTCAATTCTTGTGTGGTCGAATGGGCGATGGCTTACATTTGTGTTAAACTTACTTTCTCCACTACCGATTACATATAGGTTCCTGAGTTGAACCAGAAATTATTTTAGATGACGTTGTATAATAAGCAATTGTTGTCTGTCTGAATACAAATATTTGTTGGTGAGGAGTCATATAAGTTATTATCCAGAAAAAAGCTCTGCTTTCTGGGCGCATTCCTAAGAATGTTTCAAAAAGAAAAAATATTTAACAATACTTGTTCACACCCAAGGGCGTAGCCAGAATTTTGTTCAAGGGGAGCAGGAAGGGAAAAACTAATAATGAGTATGATACGAATGTATATTAAATGAGAATATATATAAATGTTTAATGTACTAATAATAACCGACGAGGTTCTTCGCAAAACCGTTTCAAAAATTCACTTTCAATCACGTCCCTATTTTCTTGAACTATTTTTCTGTGTACACTCAGCATACACAAACCGTTAAAAGGTCTGTGTGTGGTATATTTTCGAGCTTTTCCATTTCATTTTCACTTTCACTAATAGTCTTATCTTCTCTTTTCCTCTTCAAAGTTGCTGAAAAATACACAACCAATTTTTAAATAAATAATGATCAACAAATCGCTAACGAATGATAATAAAAAATAATTTTGGTTGTATCTGGGCGAATTCTGGCATGTGCCAAGAATTCAAATGTAATGAATAATTTAACAAAAGATCAAATATATGTGTTGTTTCACAATCGCTTCTTGGTAATGAAATTGATAATAGGAGGAACAGAAATGTATATTGACTTACTACACCTACATACTGAATAAAAATTGAACTTTCTGTAGATACTGTACGTGCAACTATTAAAAAAATATCCTTAACATTGGGTCACACATAAATTCCTTCCCCTTAAAAATTTTTTTTATATCCATTTTTATTTATATGAAAAACAAGCACTATCTAAGTTAGATTAGGCGATGTCACAATAATTACACAATGAACATCTATTGTCTTTGTACACAATAGAGATGCGTTCGAGTTTCGGGACTATCAACGAAACGTATACTGAGTTTGATAGATAAATGTACTCTGCTGAACACAGAACAGGAACCAGAGAGAAGATAACAGGAACTGCTGAATTTACTACACTTGTGGCCGTGTACCTACCCGTCGTCAAGCCCAGGCAGTATCATCCCTGCCATTCATTTTTTGTCTAGGATCCCCGCATTCCATTGTTTAGAGACGAGTATTGGGTTCGCCAACATCTACAGCCCGGTCTAGAGATGGGTGGCTATCGCTTATGCAAGGTTGATTCCTGTCACTGACAGTGTCAAAAATTGATATGAAAGAGTTCATTTCTTTATGGTTATCATTTATTCCTTGGATTGGGAACTCTACGACCAAGTGCTTATGCCCAGCTTTGGGGGGTGGGCAGCAGCCCCCCCTGCCCATACGTGGCTACGCCCGTGTTCACACCAGTTCAAGGCATATTTTGACCATTTGAAACATTTGGAGACCTATTCAAACCTGTTGAAGACCTGTTGATTAGCTAAAAATGACGGCCATGCCAATCAAATAGAACCGAAAAAAAGGACAGAGCACCACAGAATATAATTTTGAATTAAACTGGCCGATACTTGATGAAAATCCATATTAACGAAAATATATTACAGTTTCCTGTATGATTTTTACTTACAATGGGTTTACAAAACCGCGACACGTGTTTCGCTATTACAATAGCTTCTTCAAGCAAGATAAGCTTGCTATGCTTGTAGAGGCTATTGTAATAGCGAAACACGTGTCGCGGTTTTGTAAACCCATTGTGAGTGAAAATCATACAGGAAACTGTAATATAATTTTGTGAATATAATTTTCTTCCCCGACAGTCTACGAGAAATATTGTTGTCGTTTTGATTTTCAGGAGCAGACTCCACTAACGAGGCCCATCTTCGACATCACACCACAAATTGAGTTCACAATCCCAAAATATCCTTACAAACGCGGATCATGACTGAGAAGCTTCATACTTCCTATTGAAAGGCATGAATATACCCCAGAAAGTTATATCGTTGAGATTCAAATCTCTAAACTCAGTTCGTCTTGTTGAAATGCAAGGAAACATTGCGAGAGTCTCTCCTAACTCGATGAGTGCCTTGATGGACATTTCTTCCTCTTTTTTTTTACCCAAGCGGTCAACTTCTCAGTGGTAAAGAATCAGCAGAAATCTCCTACTGGCATAACAATTTCGATTCATATCACACTTCCTTGTAAGTGTTGTTACAAACTGAATTGAGGAATATATCTTCTTTTGCTCAGAATTGAGCAATAAGCGGTCGTAAAAGTACGTCTTTCGATATGCCACCTCTCGAGTGGTTAAAATTCTTGTTTGATAGATAGCAATTTCAGTTACATCTCATTGGCAAATTCTTTAGTCGATTATGAGTGTCACTGAAGACTGGAGAGACTGAAAGCGCCTTCACTACTGGAAAGAATGTGAATAATGGTATTTTGACGAAATATTTATTTATGTCAATATCAGCCTTACCAGCAATTGCATCGAATATATCACTTCTATAAAACAAAACTTGTAAGCATTCAGACTATATAAATGATTACAGAAATATACCAAAAATTTCAAACGAATCAACCGCCTAGTTTTTGGTTTAAATCAGATTCAATTCTGGAAACCTTCCTTGATGAGACATTATTATCATCTTTTTCTTCTTCTTCGTCAATTATACTTATGTCTCTTATTGATGGTCTGTGGCTCCTCTTCCATTCTTCTGGTTCAACAGGGAATGTTGTTTTCGTCAATAATCTTGGACCTAGGAGTGTAATGAGAATAGCAGCGGTTGGAGCAGTCAGCATAATTGACAACACACAAGTGGAGAGTATTTTTTCGGCGTGCCGGTATTCTTGTGTTTGAGTTGCAACCATTCCCAAAATCACTGGTCCTAGAGCTGCCTGTTGAAAAGAAAAACACTTTCGAATACTCGATTTCAATGATTCGCAGTTATATGTATTCACAAAGTAATTCTGTGAAGCAAAAGGTTTCAGGTAAAAATAACAGTTTCCTCTCCATTCTCAAAATCTTTTATTCAATGCACCCAATGGGATTATTCTGTGAATTCTAATTGATCAGAAGAATATTCGAATAGTTACCTGCACTGTGGCTTTCGACATCCAAGAAATAGCCACAAATATTTTTTCTTTCAGATTTAAATTACATCCTATTCCAACCAGAGTGGTACAAATAATTCTCATAATAGCAATCGCAATGAGTATTCCTATGCAAATTGATACCACACTGCCATCCAACTCATTCAGCTTGATGGAAGCTCCAGTGATTCCAAAAAGAATCGGTTCAAAAATCATCCAAAATATTTCGAAGGCTGTTGCAGCAGGGTTATCCTCTATTTCCCAACCTTGCTTTGACCAACATACCAGTGAAACGAATGAAGCAGCAACACAACCAAGTGGTCCAGCACCTCCATAACCAATGAGATCACTACCAAAGACTGCCACCAATCCTCCCACCAAAAGGAGAAGTATTCGTAAAGGAATGAGGAATGGATCGTTCCGTTCTGGAGAATAATTGGAGAAAATTCCCCATATAATTCCGAACCCAATACCTGAAAAATATAATTCTCACTTGTAAATTACATCTTAATCGAAGAAAGTTGACTTTCCCTATTTTGAAAAATTATCTACTCTAGACCGTATTACATAATTGTAGCTTCGGTGTTGAGATAGCTAACTCACCTCCAATAACTGACAAAGGCCCTTGGATTATCAGATTAGTTAAAGAGCTATTAGAGAACATGATCCCCTTTATAATTCCGAAAACGGCTACAGATAAAGCATCATCGATTCCAGCAACCGCAATGATAAGTGTAGGTATTCCTTTAGCAACACCATACCCTTTTGATCTGAGCCTAAATAGACATGGAACGACAACTGCCGGAGAAACTGCAGACACGATAGATCCTGCAACAGAAGAAATAAAAAAGTCGTGATTGCATCACTTCGTTTTTATATTTATATTTGATTTTCATTTTCATCGATGTATTTTACTTGGAATAGGCTGAATTATGAAGTTTGGCCCGATTGTCACTGGTCAATAAAAAGCGAACTTGGACAAATTCACCTCTTTCGTGAATGGAATTTGCAAATCATCATGCATGCAAAACTATTGATGAATACAATTTATTCAACATTATTTTCGAATGTGCAATAATCAATAATAAAAGATGTCCTTGATACTATGATACCTTTCTTCAACTAGATATGGATATCATAGAAAAACTGAAATATTCAACAAATTATCAAGTGTTACCTAATAGAAGTCCATAACTCCATGGAAATCCCAATAAAATAACTGATAAAATAGTTGCCAGCGCAGCCTCCAACGCCCAAGGCACCAGACCCATTTTGATAATGGTAAATTTGAGCTTACGCATTGCATTTGGATCTAAATCAAGTCCAGCACGGATCAAAATTATGACCAACGCAACATTCCTGAAAAAAATGGAAGCATTCAAATAAATCAATTTGCCGTATTGAAGTAATATTTCATCACAACTGACACAAAAATGTACGTATCGTCCATTACGCGAAACTATAATAATTATTGAATTCACCGAGTATATTTTCAGTAATAATGATAGCAAAATTCAGTTCAGCTTGTCATTTTAAATCCGCTCTCACAGAAACCAACTTATACCTTTGAAGGTAAATAACGATTCTGTCAATGACCATTAGGCAGATGAATTGCACGTCAAATGTATTCTCACTTTGGTTCTCCGACTAACATATGAGAAAGTAAAGATTATTTCATGAATTCAGGGATACCATCTATTTATTGCTTGCATTCAGGAGCGATGCACATCGAGTACTCAAATGTAACTTCATGAATGTTTTTAAAATGGTGACCATGCGAACCTATACCTGATGAGAGATTGAGATTTCGGACAATGTTTGTCTTTGTTAGTTGAATCGTGGGGAATCTCACTGATCAAAACCGTATTAACAGAGAAACATAAAACTCAGATTTATTCGTTTATTCTAACCTTTGTTCTTCTGAAAGTCAAATTTAAAGTGATATCCAGAATAGCGCAATCGAATCCAAGATAATAGGCCAGTAGACTAATACATGAGTTCTATTCAACAGCCGTGCCAAATCGACAATTTTTTTGTAGGTAGTTTGGACCTCAAGGAATATAGTGTGAAATTCGTGGAATCAAGAAATGATTATTTCTGGAAAAAAGGAATTATTAAAAAAACAAAAGACATATTTTGATGTTATTATCTTTGGAATGAGATTTATCGAAAAATGTTTCCTACAAAAAATGTGCGCCGTGATGGAATCTACAAAATAAGTCCTATTCAAAAATCACGTAGAATTATTAGTTTGGCGGTTAATCACTCTTAAATAAAAATTTTTCAAAAAAATCATTATTGTATTTACGAGGTTTATTTATAAAGTACTGTCCTCAAACTCATTCACCATCTGAAAGAAACTGCCCTGAAGAGATACCGGTATGGTTTATCCAGCCATGTTATATAGTTCAGCAACAATGACCGAATTTCGTAAATCTGGCGTGTCGCTATAGCATTTGTTCAAGACCGGGAAGGTGCAAAAAAATCGGGGTGATTCTCTTCAGCATGTAAATTCAGGATTTGAGTGAAAAAAATATTTTTTATTTATCTAAAATTGTTCTAAAATTGTTCATTCCGTTAACCAGCTGACGAACGTCAACCCTCAGAAGTCGAAACTTGTGCGAGCAATGGATCAACGAGGCCTTACCTTTTAACGTGCGATTACCCAGCAAGGTGGCCCGGCGAGGATCTCTACATGTTTCTCTTAACATGTTTTTCGATTATGTAATATTTTAGCTCATAAACAAATAGAAGTTACGCCTTATATATTCAAGTTATTTGAAATGTTCCTTGAGATTCCCGTTGGTCTTAGCGAGACTCGTAATTAAAAAAATCCAACATCTTTATTCTAGGCCAAGATATAATAATTTTTACGTTTGTTTCATTTGTTATTGTTTAAATAAACATTTTCGCGAAATTCAACTTTTCGGGCATTCGTAATAGTGTTAGGCATAATATTTGATATTATAGAAACCGTTTTGAGCATTAATCTCATGGCAGATCATGATCACATTCGGTCAATCGCACGCGAAATATACTGACAGCGGCCTCGGTACAGCCGGGTGACGCGTGCTGGCCTGCTAGCCTCGCTCCAAGGCTCCTCTCGCGCGGCCTACTTAACAATTTCCATATCTCCCTTATAAATTGTCGTAAACAAATGAATTTTTTTTCATTCAACGTAGTTTTTTCTCGTGGATTCAAAAATGTTCGTGAAAATAATTTTTTCAATATGTACCCCAATAAATTGATTTAAATTCAATGTTGATATTGGGAGGCCAATAAATAATCTTATATTTAAAAGGCGAGGAGAACAAAAGTAAATTTGAATTCGTTTGTAAATGTTTTATTACAATTATCATTCACATATATTCTTACAAGTACCTTATGAAATACATTTTTTTTTTCTCCGGTTCATAGCTAGCGTTATTATCGTTATTTCCAACATTATTATTATCGTCACTTAATGCAAACGTTACATTCTCCGTATCATCTATATCGTCTGAAATTCCTGAAAATTGTTCGTCGATTTAATCATCGCTTAGAACTATTTCAGGTTCGATGACATTCGAACAATTTCGTCCGCAACATTTTTTGCACAATATTGTGTATTTCAGCCCTACTTTTCGACACGCACTCAAGGAACATTTCAAATAACTCGAATATATAAGGCGTACCTTTATTTGTTTATAAGCTAAAATATTACATATTCGAAAAACATGTTGAAAAAAATAAAAAAAATTTTTTCACTCAAATCCTGAATGTACATGCTGAAAAGAATCACCCTGATTTTTTTGCACCTTCTCGGTCTTGTGAATTCATGCAATACAAATTTTGTCGTGTTCTAAGAACTCTTATCTCTAATATATGGTTTGATTGGTACCCTCTCTCAATTTTACCGTAGGAACATTTCAATATATTCTCAAAAAATGAATGTACTCACCTCAGCTCTTTGCAAATTTCCGAGAATGAGTCATCAATATTGACAATATCAACATTTTGAAGCAGTAAACCAGTGAAAAGCATTCCAATGAGTGATGGTAAAGTAGTCAAACTGATCAGCCAACCCCCTATATGTGCGGCAATAGTAAGGAGTATCAGTTGATAAAGTTGACCACGAGGAGGTGCAGCTATATCCCCCACTATAGAGTAAATGATACACCATGATAAAAGTCCTATAAGGACAAGTGATACGATCCTTGTGAATTGTCTATACGTCATACAGAATGGTTGAGGACAAAGTTTCGGCCAGAACTGAGGTTGCCATGAAGGTATGCCTACGTGCTTTGATCGACATTTCAAACAAAAAGTATACCACCATGACCTGAAACAGAAACACATCTTCAGAACCTGCATTGTGGTGAGTAATTATGAAGTTTTATCCTTTTGACCAGGAAAAAAGTTAGGGGCTCTGGCAACGCTACGTCTGGTGAGCAATGTACTGTGGATATTTTGATTGTGATTATGAAATCCTCTCGCTTCCATTAGCTATCAGCACATAATATGGATGTCACATTGAGGTCTCAATTCAGAAGATTATTCAAAGTTGACTGCAGCTGGGAGTGTAACCAACAAAATTACCATCATATATCAGGCCAATTTGTTGTATGTATCAGATATTATTACTCAGCAATTTTTTCGAAGTATGTAACCTGTTATAAAAATTGTCTATAGCAATATAGCAACTAGAAATGGAAAACTTTCATATGCCAACACCTAGTGATTGTATTGCCAGTTTTCAAGTATGCTCATCGACCATGTCAAATGTTTTTACATTTACATTTTGCGAGGAATGGGCAAATTCGGTTTGATTTCGGGATACTTCGTCCATAGACAGAAGGCACAATGACGGATAATTCTGCTTGTTGTTCGCATCAGCTTCGTTCGAGGAATGATACAATGAAAGGAATTCAATTTTTAATTGCGGGAAGTAATCGACTTCGTGCTGATGATGGGAACTACCTTGTACTGACGAGTGGCCAAATAACCCGAAACCGCTCCTCAAGTGTTCCCGTCCCAATATTTGAAAATCAATCCTCCATTCGTATCGCCGAAAGCAAATGCGGGATTTTCTTTTGTGAAAAACCCCGCACTGGCACCGGTCCGATATAATTCAATGCATTTCGTAGTATTAGCCAGGAGGGGAATTGTTCAATCTATTGTAGAGGTAGTTAAGACTGGCCCGAACAAAATGTTCGAAAGATTATTTTTAACCCTGTTTATGCATCGAGCAGTTCTCCGTGCTCCAAAGTTAATTTTTATGGGAATCGTCAACTACCATTTTTGGATATATCATTTTCATAGACATTCCAGGCAGTTCGCAATAGAATTTGTAATAGAAACAACGGGTTTTGGTTTTCATCGAAATTCTGAATCTCAAAAAATGATTGCAGCAAGCGTCAAACGTGAAGGCAAGCCCGCCCCCATGCGCACACACTCATTTTCAAAGTAACCCCCACTACAGCTCTTGCAAGATACACAAATGCTCTGTACAGAGGAGGATTATCATTTATCCTCAAATTCTGTTGGAGTTTGTCATAGTCTGAATAATTTGTGTTGTTTGTGGAATAATGCCATCTTCTAATGTTCGAACAAATTGAAATGGACTGTATTTTTTGTTGTTATGCAAGAGACTTACCACTAAGTTCCTGCTGCATCGTTCGAATCTGCCCTTCCTTTCGCCTGCGGTAATTAGATTGAGTTCCTCGAGGAAATTATGCGAGCACTAAAGTATATTCGTAAAAGATCAGAATGCACCAACACACACTCTTTTTCGGCGGATATTCATTGGAATAGTGTACGATTTGACTCTAATTTTTGTCTGCTGCGATGGACTGAACAACAGTGGTGTAGCGCCTCTTGCATTATTATAGGAGAAGAAAAATAAAATAAAATAAAATTTTTATCACGAGATGAAATTGGTTTGAGGTCATTGAATCCGAAACATACCGCCCACCAAATGCAGCATTTTAACAAAATTAGTGAAAATAATGAATGAATCGATTTTACATCTTGAGTGTGAATAATTGATTTATACAAATAATTATAGCTAACAAAAAAAATAATTATATTAATAATAATATTGAATTCCACAAAAAAAAAACTAAATTATTTTATCGAAATGCCCTAGCAATTCGGTAAAGGACAAACTTTGCTCACTGGCCGCTTGTAAGTGCCCTTATTGGTTTTTACAGTAACTACTCGTGTGACCCCGTCAACTCCAGGGTGCAATTGTGTGACACGACCGCGAGGCCAATTGAGGGGTGGTGCTAAGTCATCTTTAAGTAGGACAACTCGGCCAATATCTATGGGAGAGTAGCTGGGTCAGTCCATTTGCTCCGTTGCATTAGGGTATGCAAATATTCCACATGCCAGCGACGCCAAAATTCTTGCTGAAGTCGTTGGATCATTTGCCATCGTGACAATCTATTCAATTTAATGTGACTGTAATCAGTATCAGGCACTGAAGTTAAGGGTTCGAGTGTCAGAAAATGACCGGGAGTGAGAACAGAGTCATCATTTGGATCTGAACTGATAGTGCAGAGTGGTCGCGAGTTCAACAGAGTCTCTATCTGCACTAAAACAGTGTAGAATTCTTCGAATGTTAGGATCTGATCGCCTACACACCGAAATTAATGGGTTTTTACGGATTTGACGCCCGCTTCCCAGAGACCACCAAAGTTAGGGGAAGAAGGAGGAATAAAATGGAATCGTATACCTTCAGGTTCAGCAGCATTCCGCATAATATTATGAAGTTCACGAGAAGCCCCAAAAAAGTTGCTGCCACAATCAGAATAGAAATCTGTACAGCGACCTCTTCGAGCCACAAAGCGACGTAAAGAGGCGAGAAACGATTCTGTAGATAGATCAGAAGTTAATTCTAGGTGAATTGCCTTTGTTGACATACAACAGAATACACAAATGTATGATTTCAATCGTTTTGCACCTCGAAGACGAGAAGCAACTGTTTTGAAGGGACCACAAAAACCCATGCCCACCTTCGAAAATGGTTTAACCTGCGAAATTCGAACCTTCGGTAGATCACCCATCAGGGGCTGAGTTGATCTTGGATGAGTTCTGAAACATCGATAACAATTTGAAAGGACTCGCCTGATGGTTCTTTTTGGTGACATTATCCAATAACGTTGAGACAGAAGAGAAAGCAAGGTTTGAAATCCAGGGTGTAGATATCGAGAATGGGTGAATTGGATTATAAGTGTGGTTAATCGATGATTATTCGGTAAAAGAGCGGGATGTTTTTGATCGAACGGAATATTGGCGTGGATCAACCTTCTCCCCACTCGTAAGATTCCTGAATCGTCAATAAATGGAGTTAATTTTCTCAGAGCCTTAGGGAGCGATTTCTTTTGTTTGAGTAAAGTGATTTCATTGTGAAACTCTTTTGCTTGAACAAATCCTCCATTTCGAACATGGAAAGTGGCAGTGTTTGAGCTGCGAAATTGAAAACAGTGGCCTTCGATTTAGAAGTACATATTTTGATGAAACGTGATATATAACAGATAATTCTCTGAATTTTGGGAAGTGATGAATAGCGTTCTAACAGTGGAAGTATGGGGTGGCTTTCAACTACGGTAGAAAAGACCATTTTGCGTTGCTCATTAGTGGTACTAGGGATATTGGAGTTATTTAGAGCATTTTGTGGCCATTTTTCATAGGAATCACGTAACCAAAGAGGACCCGCCCACCATAGGGAGTTGTTGACGAGTTCCGAGGGAAGTAATCCTCTGGAACCTGGATCCGCTGGATTGTCTTTTGACGAAACATGGTACCAAAGGGAAGGAGATAATTTTTTCTGAATCTGTGTTACTCGGTTGGCTACAAAAGTAGTCCACTGATGAGCAGAACCTTGTAACCAGGCTAAGACTACCGTGGAGTCTGTGAAGGCAATTGTTTTTGAAAATTTGATTACAGATTCATAGGTGATGTTGACAAAATGTAATAAATCAGCCAAAAGAAGCGCTGCACATAACTCTAGACGTGGAATTGAGATTTTTTTGAGAGGAGCCACCCTTGATTTCGCACACAGCAAATGGCTTGAAATTTTGCCATTTTCATATGTTCTAAGGTACACCACTGCCGCATATCCCACCTCAGACGCATCACAGAATCCAATCAACTCGGGAGAGGTAGATCCTTTTTGAAAAACTTGTCGAGGAATTTGAATATGAGAAAAATAATGTAACTGTTCCTTAAATGTATGCCACCGCTTTACGATATTACTAGAGGGGAGATTATCCCATTCCACACCAGATGCCCACAATTTTTGAAGAAGAACCTTTATATAGAGAGTTGAGGGAGTGAGAAAACCTAGGGGGTCGTATATTCTAGCTAATTCAGCCAGAATATTACGTTTGGTACATGGTTTGTCAACAGGCGTGACTTGATATGAGAAGAAATCTTGATTTGTATTCCACTGTAAGCCTAATATTTTGAGACTGAAGTTACAATCAAGATCCAACGAGTGATTGGACGATTTCAGAAGATTAGCAGGAAGATTTGATAGCAATTGTGGATGGTTGCTAGCCCATTTACGCAATTCAAAGCCTCCTCTTTTCAGAACATGAATAAGATCCTGTTGAAGTTGGAGAGCTTCATCAAGAGTTGAACATCCAGTGACTATATCGTCAACAAACATGTCATTTTTGAGAATATGGCAAGCTGTTGGGTACTCATTCTTATACAACTCAGCTAGTTGGTGCATCGTACGGATAGCTAGAAAAGGAGAGCTGCACATGCCGAAAGAAACAGTTTTTAATCGGGAGTCTTGAATTGGGTCATTTGGAGTAAATCTCCAGACTATTCTTTGAAAGTCTTGGTGAGGTTGCGTAACTAGTATTTGTCTGTACATCTGTTTGATATCGGCCGTGAAACAGATCGAGTGAATACGAAAACGTAAGAGAAGGGAAGCTATGTCAGGTTGAAGCTTGGGTCCAATCAATAAATTGTCGTTGAGTGATAAGTTGTTACTACATCGTGACGATGCATCGAAAACAACGCGGAGTTTGGTGGTAGTACTATCAGGTTTGAGAACGGAGTGATGCGGTATATAGTATGTGTGTGGGGTGAAATTTTCATTGGAAATTAATTCCATATGTTGAGAGTCTAAATAATCACGCATGAAATCACCATATTGTTGATAAAGATATGAATCCTTCAAAAGTCTCCTTTCCAATGAAAGAAACCGTCTCAAAGCGATATCACGTGAATTAGGGAAAACAGGTAATTCATCTTTGAATGGCAAAGATACAATAAAACGACCGCTTTCATCTCTAGACAGAGAGGCTTGGTACAGCGCTTCCGCTTTGACGTCTTCAGGAGAGAGGTGAATAGATTCCGGAACTTGCTCGAGATCCCAGAACTGTTTCACGAGAATTTCGAGTGTTGGAGTAAATGAATCAACAGATGCAACTAGTGAGCAAATTGGAAAAGAAACTTTGATTTTTCCCATGATAACCCAACCGAAAGTAGTATCAAGAGCAATGGGATCATCAACTTCTTGAATTACCGATGGACCTTTCAGAATGCGAGCAAAAATGTCAGCACCAAGAAGCATATCTACCGGTTGAGATATATTAAAAGAGGGATCCGCTAGATTGAGTTCAGAGAATGCGTCAATTCTATGCTCACTTATAGTACTGGCAGGAATATTAGAGCATATTTTCGACAAAACAAGAGCGTCTATCATGAAGATAGGTTGAGAATTTTCAAATGGTCTAATGGAACACGATACTCCTTCAGAAACATGAGCATTTGTTTGACCAACGCCGTATATCTCAACAGACATTTTTTTACGAATTAGACCTAGTCTATTACAACATTTATTAGAAATAAAATTGCTTTGACTGGCACTGTCCAATAAAACTCTAACAGGTTGATACCATCCTTTGTGGTCTAATACTTTGACAAGTGCTGTAGCTAAGAGTACAGTCGAATTATCCTCAACAACATTCAAAACTGTAGAAGCAGGGGAGTTTGTATTTTGAGAATGAGATATTTCAGCAGGAAAGCTGCGAGCAAAGGGTACTAGAGTATGAGAGTTTTGAGTGTGAGAATATGAAGCAGATGCTTGCGGGACGGTATTATTTTGTATGTTAACATTATGATTTTGTGAAATAGGCTGGGGAGAATTATGAGTGAAATGAAGAAGAGTATGGTGTCGTTTCGGAGAAGGGCATAAACGACAAGATCCCTTCGAGGAACAGTGGTTCGTGGAATGCCTCGAACCCAGACAATTAGCGCACCATTTATTTCTTTTTACAATGGCATAGCGCTCCTCTGGCGTTTTCGAGAGAAAGTTCTGACAATTATAAATTAAATGATCCTTGTTGCATACTTGACAATTGAGACTTTGATTTGAATTTACAACAAAACTTGACGTTGATTTTGTTTTAGGCAAATTGAGCTTATCCACACTGGCCTTCCATTTGTGAGGTTGAGATTGTTTTGTTTCATTTTGTGAAAAATTTACATTATCCATCGCTGAATAAACAGAATTCAAATATTTTACCAAAGTTTCGTAATATTTTCCTTCAGTCAATGGTTCATATTTCAGTTCGAATTGAGTAGCGATTGTGGGATCTAAACGGTCTAATAATAAATTAAAAAGAACAAAATCCCAATGTTGGGTCGGAAAGCCCAAGATTTCCAAAGCTGAGATATTTTTGCTAAATATATCTATCAACTGGCGTAACAGATGAGGATTCCCAGTATCTTTCACCTTTTTTGTATTAATTATCGTGTGCCAATGAGAAGTAGCAATTTTTCTAGTGTTTTGGTACCTTTCCTTCAAAGCATTGTATGCAACCATATAATTTCGACCCGCCAGAGGAGTGCATTTAACTAGATCCAAAGGTTCACCCGTCACGGAGTTAATCAAATAATTGAACTTCTCAATATTCGATATGTTTGGATTTTCATGTACAATTGAATTGAACATATCTAGAAAATTTTGCCATTCCTTAACATCACCCCCAAAACAGGGAATTTCCATTTTTGGCAGTTTCACATTCGAGCGAGCCTCTCCTGGAGTGGAACTGAGTACGGTATTATTCAATTCGTCTTCGAAAAGCTTGGCATAAATTGCTTGAATGTGATAATAATCATTTTCAAAGGTGGCTACAATCTGATTGTGTAAATCTAAATCGGCATTTTCTTGAGCAGATACAAGATTTGTTATTGCCGTATGCAAATCAACGAATTGGGAATAAATATTCTCAATATTTTTATAACGACATTTCAAATTATGATGATATGATGCATCCAATAATGCATTGTCCGCCACCTTCTTTAATTCAGTCAATTTAATGAGTTCGGTATGCCTTTGAGCTGTATAATTTTTAAGTTTTATAGCGTTGGTTGTCATTTTGTTATTGAACAAACAACCTTAAAAAATGAAACTGGCCAACCGAATCACTAGACACGAGTAAATTTCAAAGGAAACGCACCACTGAGTTATGCGCTGAGAAATGAATCGCAAGTAATTTTAAAATCGAAAAAACGATATCGTAAAATCTTTAGTACCTTATTTTGATTCAAAATCAAAAATCACCATTATCATTACCAAACCGAGTATAGTGGCGTTTGATAAGAAATTTGAAAATAATAGCACGTTATTGCGTATTGAAGAATAAACCGTTAAATCAATTCAAAACAGAACCAATGTAAACAGCTGACCGCCCCAAAACAATTCACACCAACTGAGCTGAAATGCTCGAAACTTGAAACAGTCGAAACCAACTAAATTTAATACGCGAGTTTGCTATGCGCGCAACAGTTGCGCCTACGGTTCTAGTCGCTTCAACTAACGACCACTGAGCAAAATTTCAAACAGCAAAAAAGGAAAAGGAAACAAAAAACTCACTTGTTTTTTGCTAACAAAACAATGCAACAATGCACATAGTTCATATAAAAAATTGATTATTGAGTTTTCAAGACGAAAACCAATTTCATCAAAGTAATCTTGGCTCTACCAACACACACTCTTTTTCGGCGGATATTCATTGGAATAGTGTACGTTTTGACTCTAATTTTTGTCTGCTGCGATGGACTGAACAACAGTGGCGTAGCGCCTCTTGCATTATTATAGGAGAAGAAAAATAAAATAAAATGAAATTTTTATCGCGAGATGAAATTGGTTTGAGGTCATTGAATCCGAAACACCTAACAAAAAAACAGTCATCAAGACACAAGCACCCCAAGAAAGAAGTAGCCTAGTAGAGCCAGTATCTGGTATTCGAGTTTCCCAATATAAGACGGAATACTAACGACTTTCATAAGACGGAAGGGTGTCGTATTACGGCAAGAAAGTTCCAACAGAAAATTAATGACGATTTGGGAAATGTGGCTTCCGACACATTGAAAATTATAGAGAAATTTCAATGGAGAAAATGGACATTAGAGCATTGTCGATCAATTATTTACAATAAATCAATTATTTTCAATTTTGTTTCTTGATGAACATACATACATACATACATCTTCCAAGAACAGCACGGATGAATCAACCAAAGGGTTATTTGAAAATATTGTGAAGGGACCAAGACTCATTATGGTCCATGTAGGAGGTGACATGGGCTTTATACCTACATTTCTGCTTATATTTGAATCAAGCACAAAATCAGGTGATTATCATTCAGAAATTATTTCTAAAAATTATGGTAAATATTTACAAGAAAAGTTAATCCCAAATTCAACTGTAAATTCGTCAATCGTGACCGATAATGCTCCATATCATAATATTCAAATTAATCCAGCCCCCAACACAAATTCTGGAGAAGCTGAGGTGTTGAAGTGGCTGCAAGAAAAAATCATTATGTTCACTCCTAACATACTTACACCGAAATTATACGGGTTGATCGAAAGGAAATAAAAAGCATCACATCAGATGCAAATTTGATGAGGTTCTGTTTGAACACGGATATAACGTTTTGCGACTTCCACCCTACCATCCGGATTTGAATCCCATTGAAATCATTTGGGCTACGGTCAAAAAACAACGTGTCCAAAAGAATGTAACTTTCGAGTTGGAAGATGTGAAGAAACTGACGGAGCACGAGTTCGATCAAATTACTCCCAGGAATGGCAAAAGCGTTGCCGACATGTAGTAGATATAGAGCAAAAATACATTCGCAGCCGTGCAAACAGAGAAAGATCCAGTGATTATAGAGCAGCAGTGAATATGAAAAAAATATATATTCAGATAGTGACTGATTAAAGTTTATTGTTGGATGAGTGTATCAACATTTCAATGAACTGTACTACTACCTACAATCCTAAATGAAATTTGGATAAAAAACAAATAAGCCATGCTCCATTTGATACCCTAATAGGCATAATTGTGGGTAAGACACTGGCCAGCAAGGGGCTAATCATAATCCAATAGTAATTTAGTTGGTAGAGTCTACACCTGCGCGGTCGCTCGCCATCAGACCTGGCGTGTACATTTTGAGGTCGAGATATCACAGTGGCGATGAGATATAAAAGTGAAGTAGTTGTGAATTCTCCCTTTTTGAATGGCAAAAGAAATAATGCAGTATACCGGTCACATCCAGTAATTTACACCTGCAGTGTCTAATTGGTCGAATAATAAAGAAAAACGTTTGTAACACTATTTTATGGCAAACTCGATCATTGAAGATGATGGTTAACGTGCCATACTTTAGAGTCTCCTGAATGAAGATGGTAAACAGTTGTATGAAATGTGCATTCCTTCCAAACCCGACAAGAAGTCGTATGCGCACGTATTTAAATAATTGGATGTACATTTTATATCAGCAGCATCGGTGTTTTCATTCCTATAAAAATTGTTCGAGTCAAGAAAAATTGCAAGATTTACCCCAAGAGAAGGTTTACAATCAAAATCTGACTTTGGAGGTGCCGTAGAAATTGAAAAGGCATAAGTGAACCGTTTATTAATAGGTTACGGAAACGGACACGAAAGATAGGCTATTCGAAGAAAAGACTCCGTTGTCATTTTCATCTGTAGAGGAAAAGTGCTAGTGAGCCATCTTGCTGTGATGAAAACCGGAAATTCACTTCAAAGCAACGAAAACTCCCACGCATGCTCGTCCTCCCACGACTAAGTCAATTTAATGTTTTCGAGATGAAAGTGGCTTGCTACGAATCATGACCGAGCTTGTTCTAACAAGATAAATCAATTTTTCTCAATTCCCAATGATTTTGCCGTACAAATATTTCATAGTTTATGAACTTAATCAAAAACAACATATTCATTTATGGCATACAGGTGAACACGTTTTACTGAATCTTATTGATGATCGATTTCGGATTATAAATGCCAAAAGAATGGCGACATATACACTCGGATGTTTAGTGCATAAAAGATACAAAACTAAGGCATCGGAAACGCCATTTGCGCCACCTTGTCGATAGATTGAAAAAGTGTGCAGCTTTCGGTATATTTTTCGATTTTGCAGTGCATTGCAAATCAATCCTAGGTGTCAAACAACGGACAGCTATTTTGTTCTTCGTCGATGACAATTAGGAAAATTCATGAAAGCATTCAGTACGTTGTTCTCTCGTAGAGAAATATAAATATATATATATATATATATATATATATATATATATATATATATATATATATATATGTTGTTGTCGAGTTCGGGTTGAACCGCGGCTGCGCGGCTGGAGTTTTGTTCTCGACGTTTCGGCTCCGATTTTGGAGCCATTTTCAAGAGATAAATGTGACTTCACGCTGAGATCTCAATCTGCCTACTCCTCAGGTGTTGTCACAGGGGGCAAGGGTTCGTGACTTGACGCCGAGGCCTCAATCTACCTACTCCCAAGGTCTCGTCACGAGATATAGATATATATATATATATGTATATATATATATATATATATATATATATATATATATATATATATATATATATAAAAACAAAACTGTAGTTTTTTTGGGTGAACAGCAGAACGGAAGTGTACTCTTATAACACCAGTTTTTCCAATATTTCGATAATGTTTATTACCATCTTCAGGGAAAAGCTACAAAATCATTATTTTAAGTTATCACATCAAATAAACAGTAACAAGAACCTTACTGTATTTGAGGTTAGTCGTATTAAAAACGTTGGTAAAGTGAATTAACATGTCGCAGTAGTCGCAGACGAAAAATATGTTCACAGTCCAATATTAAAATTTTACACCAAGTAAACTGTTTAAAAAACCATTGAATTATTAACAAGATTAAAAAAATATAGTTGCATATTCAACAGGTGAATACACATAAAAGTCGAACTTTAACGGTTGAATATGAATTCTGAATGACAATGACAATGAAATTTGAAATGACAGAGTTGACATGAAGTATGGAACATCTAGAAACAGGTGTGTGAAGAGACATCTGCCAGGGTGGAACGACGCCAGAGCGAGAGAACACTGCTACCATCTGTTCGGAATTGAATTTATAGTAATCAATATTATTGATTTTTTTGAACTTGAAGGGTGTTAACATTAATTAAGTATGGATTGAGAAAAGATTGTAATTATTATGTGCAAACTATTTTGAAACAATTTTAGAAAATATAAAAGTAATAATTTTTTAATTTAGAATAGTAGAACTATTGTTGTTTGCAAAATGTCGAAAATTTTTATCAATATCAAGTAGATATGCATAGATTCCACTGAGGTGTTTGATATCAGTTCTTTTGTTAAGGCAAGATGTTGATTGAGAGATAAACGCCATTTCCAAGAACAACCGCTTAGACTCATTTTGTTCAATACTAAGAATTTTTGTTGAATTGTAATCCATGATATGTCCATCTTTGTAAACATGGTTACTCAGGGCACATCTTTCAGGATGTAACCTACTATCGCTTTTATGTGATGAAATTCGATCTTTAAGAGATCTGCAAGTTTGACCAATATATTCGTTATCGCAGTTATGGCAAGGAATTGAATAAACTAATTTCGATTGAAGCAGAAAGGGAGTTTTATCTTTAAGTTTGGAGAACAAATTATTAATTGTAAGTAAAGTTTTATTTGCTATTTTTACATTAATGTCTCTAAAAATTCTTGTCAGTTTGGGAGTGACTTCACAAATAAAAGGCAAAGAGGTGAAGAAAATCTGAGGCGGATTGGTCTCATTTGTAACAGTGTGAGATTGAAGATTGTTATTAGAATTGAGGTCATGGGGAGACGTGCTGAACAAGATCTTTTTTAAAAGAGGATCTGGATAGGAGTTATTAATAAAAAGCTGATGTAAAATGTTTAAATTTTTGTTATGGAAGGAGGGATCGGAAATCTGGATAATACGATTCTTCATCTGACGGACCAAGTTCACTTTTATTGATTGTCTATGGTATGACAAATAATTGAGGAATCTGCCAGAACTGACAGGTTTGCGATACCAATCAATAAGTATTCTGTTATCAGAAGTTCTGATAAATTTGGTATCAGAACTTCTGATAACAGAATACTTATTGATTGGTATCGCAAACCTGTCAGTTCTGGCAGATTCCTCAATTATTTGTCATACCATAGACAATCAATAAAAGTGAACTTGGTCCGTCAGATGAAGAATCGTATTATCCAGATTTCCGATCCCTCCTTCCATAACAAAAATTTAAACATTTTACATCAGCTTTTTATTAATAACTCCTATCCAGATCCTCTTTTAAAAAAGATCTTGTTCAGCACGTCTCCCCATGACCTCAATTCTAATAACAATCTTCAATCTCACACTGTTACAAATGAGACCAATCCGCCTCAGATTTTCTTCACCTCTTTGCCTTTTATTTGTGAAGTCACTCCCAAACTGACAAGAATTTTTAGAGACATTAATGTAAAAATAGCAAATAAAACTTTACTTACAATTAATAATTTGTTCTCCAAACTTAAAGATAAAACTCCCTTTCTGCTTCAATCGAAATTAGTTTATTCAATTCCTTGCCATAACTGCGATAACGAATATATTGGTCAAACTTGCAGATCTCTTAAAGATCGAATTTCATCACATAAAAGCGATAGTAGGTTACATCCTGAAAGATGTGCCCTGAGTAACCATGTTTACAAAGATGGACATATCATGGATTACAATTCAACAAAAATTCTTAGTATTGAACAAAATGAGTCTAAGCGGTTGTTCTTGGAAATGGCGTTTATCTCTCAATCAACATCTTGCCTTAACAAAAGAACTGATATCAAACACCTCAGTGGAATCTATGCATATCTACTTGATATTGATAAAAATTTTCGACATTTTGCAAACAACAATAGTTCTACTATTCTAAATTAAAAAATTATTACTTTTATATTTTCTAAAATTGTTTCAAAATAGTTTGCACATAATAATTACAATCTTTTCTCAATCCATACTTAATTAATGTTAACACCCTTCAAGTTCAAAAAAATCAATAATATTGATTACTATAAATTCAATTCCGAACAGATGGTAGCAGTGTTCTCTCGCTCTGGCGTCGTTCCACCCTGGCAGATGTCTCTTCACACACCTGTTTCTAGATGTTCCATACTTCATGTCAACTCTGTCATTTCAAATTTCATTGTCATTGTCATTCAGAATTCATATTCAACCGTTAAAGTTCGACTTTTATGTGTATTCACCTGTTGAATATGCAACTATATTTTTTTAATCTTGTTAATAATTCAATGGTTTTTTAAACAGTTTACTTGGTGTAAAATTTTAATATTGGACTGTGAACATATTTTTCGTCTGCGACTACTGCGACATGTTAATTCACTTTACCAACGTTTTTAATACGACTAACCTCAAATACAGTAAGGTTCTTGTTACTGTTTATTTGATGTGATAACTTAAAATAATGATTTTGTAGCTTTTCCCTGAAGATGGTAATAAACATTATCGAAATATTGGAAAAACTGGTGTTATAAGAGTACACTTCCGTTCTGCTGTTCACCCAAAAAAACTACAGTTTTGTTCTTAACTGGTCAGCAAAGACTTCCCCTCTAATATATATATATATATATATATATATATATATATATATATATATATATATATATATATATATACATATATATATATATATATATATATACATATATATATATATATATATATATATATATATATATATATATATATATATATATACAAATATATATATATTAGATATATAGACCTGGTACCCGAGGTCTAAGTCTCCTCTACCCTCAGCTCTCATCTTGACAAAGTGAAGACTGCGGTTTTGTAGCTGTATGAGAGTCCGACTTTGTTGAAACTGCGGTCGAATCCCACGAGGTGTGATTTGAAAGGGATTAATTGAAGGATTTGTTCGATGGGATAGTAATAGTTTCCAGGAGATGGGAAGCCTTTGTGAGTCGTCTTGTTTGTTGACGCACTGAGGGCGTTTTTCAATTTCTATTGCTTCGCGAATTATTCTGGAGTTGAGTGCTTTTTGATGTGGCAACGGTCTTCGTGTTGTTGAAGTCAATTTTGTGTCCGGTTTCGTTTGATGTTCGAAGAGAGTCGCGGTCATGTCCGAATTGCGTACTGCTAGTTCGTGCTCGTAGGAACTGGTGGATACTCGTCGGTTCGTCTGTCCTATGTATCTTTTCAGGCAGTCGTGGCAAAGAAAGAGGATATTTGATTGTTTGCTGTGAAAACTGTCTTGATGTCGTGTTTTGTCAGAATTCGGCTCATTCATCAGTGACTCCCCGAATGAAAGGAAGGAAAGCTGTCGGGCGTTCAGCCGGGTCTTCCGGTGTGGTTTGGGATGCGCGAAGCGGGCTTGTTGGCGTTGAATGGTTCTCTGGATCTGAAACAACGTCGGATTCTCATACAGCCATCCCTCTATCCACAAAACCACAGTCTAGCAAGCTAGAGATCGATGATGTACTTCTGGTTGGATCTAAAAATAAGAAGAGAATTAGTTGGGCGATGCAAAAGACATCTTGAAATATTCCAAGGAAAAGACAGAGTTCGTGGGGTAGACAATATGAAATAAGCAACAGATGAAATAGTACGTCCATTTCAACGTTTTTACCTATAAGAAATAGCGATGAGGAATATTGTATTCATTCTACAGGGCAATCTCGCAGACGACCGATAGAAGAAACATCCAATGAAGGATTCCCAGATGTGAAGATGGAGCAGATTCATATAAAAAAAAGACGGAGAGAGAAGAAAGAAGAATTCCATTATAAACAAATCAGGACGTTTCTTCAAACCTCCTTATGGATATAGTATTGAACCGTTTCACAATATCATCATAGAAAAATGTGGGGGAACGTTTGAGGTTCATTGGTTTTATTCCGTTTGAATTCACATCATGCACATTGCTTATTTTAATTTTCAATATCAGTTACAGATATTTATTTATATTAATATCATTATTGTTTCACGCGATCTGTCAATGAAAGTGTCTGTAAAAATCTTTACTATCCAAGAAATTATGAATATCCAATAAGTCCAGTTGTAACACTGTAGAGGAAATCACCAGGTCTACCAATTTGTACCAATTATTAACGAATCTAATTTGATTTTGCTTGCATTATCAAAGTTTATAAGTGGCATTCTGATGAACTCACCTTTCATCCTCTATGTCCGAACGTTTATTTTTGGAACGAACGGAATCTGTAACCGAATGCTTCTTCTGGGCAACTTCTCCATATATTTGTTTTCCATAATCTGTAAAAGAATAGGATATTTTTCGATGAGCAAGAAATGATAGTCATTTTCCACGAGTATGAAATTCAGCTGCAAATAATATTAGTGGGAAATCACCATTCCATGCGAGTTATACACTATACTTTGCCTTCGGCTATAACAGATAATAGCGAAATGATTTAAAAAAGCATGAACTACAAATTTGATGTATTTCAAAATTTCCATTGAGATACTAAAAGCAAATGAGTTAATAGAGCTGCTATTGCTTGAAATTTGACATTCTATGCGTGATCTGATTTATTGTGTGAAAATAAATACAACTGTAACACAATGAACTCACTGTTTTATCAGGTAACGATAAGAAATCGAAGATGTACTACAACTGCAGCACAATAAAATCATTGTGTAATCAGGCAAGGGTATGGAATTGAAGACATACAATGCACACCATTGTTCTATCAATAACAATTAGGACAGAACAATTTCGTGTTATAGCCCTAGATAAATATACTTTTCGTGGTTTCATACTGTTTCGATGTTCACGTGGCTTACTACTGAATCTCAGTTGACTGTACCAATTATCAGATTATCATTACAATGATTAAGTTCAGATGACTTTCTCGACAACATCTCATCATCAGTGTTATCAGTTTGACTCCACTTCAGTTTCAAAATCTTGAGAAAACGTTCGGCGTCTTTCATTTCTGATATTTGATTTGATAGATAGTTGAGTAAATCAGACCTCATTCGAATCATAACAGAACTGTAATCCTAATCTAACTCCAATATTATTGTTTACCAATTTCCGCAGAGATCGTGTTACTTCACTGATATGTGGATTGAATGAGGACACAGATTGCAAATGGGAAAAAGTACCCATTTAGAAAATATCTCATGTGCTCATTATCAAAATTTTCATCAGTTTATATAAACCTCAACATGGAGAATAAATCACACCAAACATATTTCAAGCATGGTTTCATGTAGAAGTTTTTGCTGATCTTGCAGTCTCCTTCCTGAGAAACGGTGATAACCTTGTTGAGGAATGTTGTTTCATGAGAATATATTTCATTGTAGATATTCATAACTTTTCACTTCATGAAAGAATGAAAATTTAGATCAGTACTGAATTTGCACTTTTTTCAAAACGGAAGTACTTACTAGATATGAAATTTTTTGCTCTTTCTTCAAATATATCCCAGATAA
The DNA here is from genome assembly GCA_032362365.1 of Zygogramma bicolorata. Classification (NCBI taxonomy): domain Eukaryota; kingdom Metazoa; phylum Arthropoda; class Insecta; order Coleoptera; family Chrysomelidae; genus Zygogramma; species Zygogramma bicolorata. Next base: position 2,435,626 of record JAVJAQ010001747.1, on the reverse strand, counting down.
CTCGATTTTGGATTTTCTATCAATGAGTGAGAAATAGCGATATCTTTAGAGATTAATGCTATTCTACAGGAGTCCATAGAATTTATAGAAATTACCAAATACTTTTCAAACAATTTGTAGTGCCCGTGATAATTTGGCACGAACTCATTATCTTTGTATTTGAGAAAAGTCCGCGATTTATAACTTCCCTATCGGAAATCCTATCATCAGTTCTCTCCTGTTAAATCATCAATAACCCGTGCCTTTGCTTTTCCTACACAGTTGGTTGATCCAACTCGTACATTTCTTCTACCCATGTGTACGTGATTTTGGAAGCCTCTTAGGAATCGTTTTTTATGAAAATCAGTCTTGGAACCATCAGAAAACGAATCCGCATCTCCTTTCTCTTTTTTTATTTGAATTTACCCTTCGATTTTCTTGGTGGAACTGACTTTTATTTCAACAATACGATTCAAAAATATTTGATGACTATGTACAGGAAGAAATGGACTAAACCAAATATGATGTGAGATTTCACTTCATTTTCATTTCGATAAATGGAGCATATAGAAATATTGTGATGAACATTGGTAAATATTCAGATAGCCCACGATTTTCAAGATATCATCATCCTCTGTGGAATACGAAACGTAGAGAACGTAAGTTATTCTTGTATTTGAAACAATTATATTTCAACAGATCAAAAAAATTGATTCTCATCAAATAAATTTCAATTTCATCAGTTATTCAATGAATCAGCTCAATTTGGCTAATCAATGAGTACCTTCATTATTTCGCACTCTAAAAACTAGTTCTAATGTATCAATGTCTTGTAGGAACCAGTTCTAGTAATGTGAATCAAAATTCGCAACATGGAAAGAACTGTGCTAACTTAGTGATGCTTGAAAAGCCAAAGGATTATAACTTTTTTCGAATTCGTAAGTTCATTTCTGTATCATTAGTCGTTTCCTCGAGATTTCCTCGACTCCACTCAACCTGACGCAGCAAAATTGGTATATCAATTTTTCAAATATCTGAAAAATATATGGTGTACGAATAAAGGCATAACAAAAGGAGTTGTAACGAAAACAATCCATTTCGATATAAACAAAACACGATGGGAAATGGGAAAACTGCATTCTCAAAAATGTTTCATGTTGAAATCCCGATTTTTCGAGGGTAGTTTGAAGAAATGAAATCATGTAAATGGTATGTAAAAATGAAACAATAATTTTCATCGAGTCACAAAAAATATTGAAATTATTTATCAATGAAACCGCTCCGCGACTGGTTTCGATTCGTGTAATTCAGTTTGAATTTGGTGGTACATCGTCGTTATTTCCTTCTATACCTAATCAGTATATAACAGAATCAGAAATTACCCCTCCAAGAGCTCTCTTCAAAAAAATTCCAATATTCAGTATGAGAAAAACTAGAATTAGTTGCTATTTCACATGAACATAACATGAGATACCAAGAAAATACAGGCAACCAAACCTATGAAGTAACAAAATCAATTGGTCAGAGATCCTACTTTCAGATAGCCCCCGGATATTTTCAATTGATTAATATATTAGTGCGTAATAAATGATATTTTCATTTCTTCTATCTTTATGAATTCGTCCATATGCTTTGCGTATTGTACATAGGTCAAGGTTTTCGTCAGTCTATGATGCCGATGCGAGCGCTTCCATCGCCTAGAGATGAGGGCTCGAAACGACGCTCCGATGGTGTAAAATGGGAAGTCAACTGTCAACTCGCCGCAAATTAGTGCATTTCTGTCACTGCTACTGAGTGCTACTGGGTGCATAAAAATGGCTATTGCTTGTGGAAAGAGGAGCAAATGTTACGTTCAAACTGAAATACTTTCACATTTCTCGGGTTCTTTACCAGTCTTCTTAACTTCGAATATAAAAATGAGAAATATGTTAGAATAGTCAAGAAAAACCAGAATATGATTCGATTAAGTAACTAGCTGTGTTGCGTAATTCAGATGAATATGTGATCTTTATAAACTCATGTGATTGCATTATTCATAGCAAAACGAAATGATACGAATATAAGAGTAACAGATCAATTGGTAAGTTTCGTTGTTTTGCATTTCTAGAAGCGGAAGAGAAAGAGACCGCTCTTGTTTGTCAGCATTTCAGAACATCATACCCCGCTGGAATATGTCTGCGAAAAGTTTGGTGCCGCTACTACTCTCCGTTCCTGCTGGGGCATGGCTGACGCTTCACGTTGAACAAGTTTCTAGATACGTCACGGCGAATAGGGGGTGATTTTGAGCAAATTGGAAGCAATTTTTTGACATCAGGATCCACTTGGCCCCGGCTATAGGGTACCCAAAGACCCTCGAGGGGAATCAAGTGAATGAGTGAATGATCGATTTTGATCACTTTTAAACAAACCGCAACATTCTATCGGCCTTGGTTGCCGACTTACAGCTGTTTCCGAATTGAGTGATGAAATATTTTTAAAGGGGTTGAAGAGGGGTGACTGCACAAGGAAGGTGGTTGGCAACTGCCCTAAAAATGGCTTAGGGCATTCCTTGATCATTTTTTGAACGGTTGAAGCTATTATTGGTCTTTGACCTCCTCACTTCGATCAATTGGGGAAGAATATAATTATGAAGTCTTCCTGGAAATATGTTGCCGGTTGATATATTGATTCCATATTGGAGCTCTGGAAAAGACGAGAATTATTGCCATAATACTGACAATAGCTTTTCAAATGATGAGTGAGTCTTATATCTCGTTATCGAAGAAAACATTCTGATTACCCGAGAAACGATTGTCGAAAGTTTCTGACACTCACCAATTCTTCCATGATTATTGCCACTTTCTGTATCATTAATCTTGTATAACATACTCTTCTTTCTGACTGGTCCAATTTCTGCATGGTCAGAAGTTGAAGAAATTTTTCGACTTGGCGTCTCAAAACCAGGATTGTCATATCCATGTGGTCCATCTACAATACTGACTTTTCTACTCATAGAGAAAATTATTTACCGACACCGATTGGAGACAGTGAACTGAAAACGAAAACTCATGACGTGATGATCATTCTAATAGTGTTAATTTTGCTAGCTGTATACTTGGCATTCCGAATGTAATTGAGAATAGTTCTGAAAAGGGGTTGTGTATAATATTGAAGTATATTGTGTAACAATTGGAATGCTTTCAAATCAGTTTGAGAATTTCAAAACAAGTATGAGTAACTATTGCTCAATAATGTTTTTCATCATGGAAACAATGATAATATAATCAATGTTCATTCACATCTTCATATTTCGAAACCCACCACCGGTGAGAATTATGCGTATATTATCTACTCACTTAATTTCTGATCTTCATCAGGATTTGAGTGAAGAATAATGTTCATTATAATCCGAACAATTGACATTGCTTTTATAAGGGGGTCCCATAATTATGTATGCACGCTATATCTCAGTTATTAAAAATATATGTATATGTATGTTTTCGGAATCAGTTTTCCTTTCACTTTTCTTAAGATACACCTACAATTTTTAATTACTTTCCACTCCCACTTATTTTTATTCATAATATGGTAAGATTGAAGTACAGACTGCAGTTCCCTAACTGAACATATGCTTCGGATCATCATTAGGATCACCTGATAAATGAAGTTTTGATTTTAGCTGGAATAAAGGTATACCAATTTCAACGCATCTGTGTTTCCAGGTCTCACAAAACCTCACAACACATCATAGGATGTGTTTAGTCTGGAAATAGTGTATTACATAACTAACTAGTGTGAAAAATTACTTTCGAACAAGTAATGTACACTATTTTTTTCTACGACCACCTATTTCATTAAACGATATGTAAATATCAGAACATTGAGTTGCCTGATTAATCTTGCGTTTTATTAGGGAGAGTTTTTATTTCAAAGCCTACTAGCCAACAAGTACGTTTCAGGACAACATTTTTTAGCATTCCCCGAAAATTATGAATGAGGTGTCATTCGATTTGGAATAGCATGTAGATAGTTTTTGAGAAAATGCTAAGGTCTCTCGCAAAACTTGCAATAGATAATTAAAAAAGGGGGGCTTGTTTTTCCGCCAATATTTCAAAACCTATTCGAGACAATTCAAATTTGAATGAAGATTCAAAACGAGAAGGAAATTTCCTGAACAAAATTCCAAATTCTCGGAAATGTAGGACCAATATTCATAATTTTCCCAGAGGGTTGAAAATACGCCCGAAAACGGGTACTCCAGCTTGCGCAAGCCACGCCCCGTTCGGAACTTTAATGAATAGATATAATTTATGATTATCAAGTATGTAAATTATGAATTGAAAAAATGTATGCCCCTGCAGGATAGATTAATGAACATTGATACGTGTTCCAAAATTGCGATTTTTCAATAAGTTATTCATCACTTGATTAAAAATGAGAAACGGTGTTTGAAAAAAATAACTGACATCAAAGATTATGTTAGCAAAAAAAAAGTATTATATCATTAATAACATATTCGTTTATAACAATGTTTCAAACAATAGGAGACAAAAATTTTTGAAAATCCTAAGCTTCTTATCATAAGAAAACGGCTCAATGATAACATTGTTATATTTCCTTGAGTTCGTTCATTGAAACTTCAAACAAAAGTTCACTACTTTTATCACAACTCTTTATCACAATACAATTCAATCATTCAAATTGCTCTGCAAACTATCCAACGCTCTGAACTAAAACTCGCTGTAATAGAAATTCTTCTTCGACTTCTGCACTTAGCAATAACAAAGCTCTCACCGATAAAAAATATGTAAAGCTCTCCGCCTCTCCACTAAGCTACAAACTCTGATAACTATCTGCCCGTAGCGATGAATTGCTTCCGTATATATACTTGCTTACTCCAATGGAGAGTTTTCCAGTCAAATCTCGATGATCCAATTTTCTACGCGAAACGAGATTTCGCAGGTAAACAATCTTCCTTCAACCCCTCATATTATTTTCCGTTTACGAGCAACAGGGCCGGCGCTAGGAGATCCCGTAACATTATCCCCCTCTCAGGTGTGTTCGTCCCGATCGAACAATGTCTCGTTATTTCCATTGTAACATTTGAGTCTCTCTAGGTGTACGACTTTCATTTTTTGGTCTAGGCCTACGTTGAACCCATTCATCCTACGACGAGGGTTGCTACGGCAGAGTTTCTATTAGAAAGAGTTTACCAGAGCGTTTAGTGCAGAGCGTTGGATGGTTAGCGGAGTAGTTCAAGTGATTTTATTGTGATGAAGAGTTGTAATAAAAGTAGTGAAGTGTTGTTTGGAGTTTTAATCAACGAACCCAACGATGAATTGTAACAATACTCTCTGGAAAATAACCACATTACTTCAATGAATTCATCATATATAACCATCAGATTCAGAACTATGATACAAAAGAAAGAGGTGACTTGGCTGTCCCACGAACAAACCTTGCAAGAACATTGAACTCTATATTACACAGGGGGCTCTTGGACTATAACAAGCTTCCTAATGAAATTGAACGAAACAACACCCTCCAACTCTCCAAACGCTCCTTATCTCAATATCTACGGGCACACTCTCATTTCAACTGAGTTGTTCATCTTTCTCCTCTATTAATTTCTGTATCACTTACAATTGCTACTTTTCACACACTATATTTTACTGTTTATGTTTTGTATATTTTGTTCTATAACTTTTATATTTGTATAATCTTCATGTATATTAGGATATATAATAAATCTATCTATCTATCAAATCTTTCATAAATACGAAATTCTGAGCCAATTTCGAAAAAATAAAATTCCATGAGAGTTGAGATCGAAACCGTTGATATGAAAGTTGGAACTTTTGGAGTAACAATAATTACTTTAACACCAAACTGATATTATTTGTTTTAGCATTTTTTGTGTTCTTGACCTACCACAATCTAAAAAAATACGAATCAATATAAGAATCTAAAAAACAGTAGAAGGGCAGATTTTCAATCTACCTCGAGAAGTTGCTGCGATTATTAAAAAAAAATCCTTCTGAATGGAACACATTCAATTAGTCAGCAGTTTTCGTACATCTCAAATTTTCATATGAATGAATACAAGAATTAATATTTATCAAAATACTTATCGTGGACTTTTCAGAAACCAAATCTGCTTCCGTTTTCATAACTTTCATGAATATGCTCTTCTAGCTTAGTTTTTTGTTCGTTTCGTGAATGTCATATTTTTTTTAGTATTTATTCAGTTACCTGTTTGTCATTTTGCTAAAAATCATCCAATGATTTCGACCTGAGAATTTATTATTTTGTATATAATATTTTATATAATATTATATTATAATATAATATTTTCAGTTCTTCATTATTTATTGGGTGTAGATAAAATAGCGTATGCAACTCTCATGTAATGGTTATCAATACACTCGCATAAACCATACGAAACTCACCTTCGGCTCGTTTCGTATCCTGGTTTATGCTCATGTATTAATTACCATCATTACACGATCGTTGCATAATATACTAATATGCCCATAACTCGTTTTATAATGAAATCCATTACGATACAGATTTTCATTACGATACAGATTTTTAACCAATAGAAACCCATTATTTTTCAATCAAGCATGATTTGCAGGCTCTGCATTTTGACGTTTGTCAAGTCAAAATCAGTAGGTATTGAATTCCTGGAGAATTTAGTCAATTTTCGATAATCTAATGAAAATGTCTTATAGCAGTGATATAGAAGAATCACCAGCGACTCCTCCACAGATGTCTTAGACAAGAAAAAAATACAATCGAAAGGATTTCATTCGACATTTACAACGTATATGTTTTTATTTTCGATGAAACTAAATGAACTTTCATGGCCGAGTGGTCATTGGCGCCGGAAGTGATCAAAAACGTCCGGGTTCAATTCCTGACCTCGGCAGATTTTTTTTTTCATTTTTTCTTCTTTTCATTTCTCATTGTTGTATTTTCCGTGGTTATACCATTAATTATAATTTTGTAGAATTTTTCAAAGAAATACGATTGAAAACCTACCAGTATTGTGTTCAATATAAATACCTAATAATATAATATTTTTAGTTCTTCATTATTTATTGGGTGTAGATAAAATAGCGTATGCAACTCTCATTTAATGGTTATTAATACACTCGCATAAACCATACGAAACTCACCTTCGGCTCGTTTCGTATCCTGGTTTACGCTCATGTATTAATAACCATCATTACACGGTCGTTGCATAATATACTATTCTGAAAGGAGATGTGATCAGCGCAGCTTTCAGTTTGTGGGGAAAATGCGTTCTGAGAATAAATCTACAAAAATATATCAGTGAACGACATGAATCATCGATACATTTCATCAGTAAACTGTTTGTAATATCATCATGACCGCGGTAGAATGTTTTGAATTATTTACTAATTCACAAACATTCAGCTCGATCAGAGGTCTTAAAGAATACGGTTTTGACACAGTTTTAGAAAATGGTGTATTAGAGTTTTTTGCAATTTGCCTTAGTGCGGTAATAAAGCCTACGCTCTTCCTAAGTTATTTCTGAAATCGCAAGTATCCGTGAACAAGATATTCAGAAAACTTTTCCTGTCTCTGTCTTTCCAAGGTATCAAAAATTTGAAATAAATCATCATCTAATAGATACATCAGGATAGCAACCTCGAATGAATTTCCTGCATGCTGAATTCGATGGCAACCAAATGAAATATAATTTTTGCGTCCGGCTTTTCAAGATGACTACATGTTTTGCTTGAAATCTAACCATTTCCGGAGATAGTGATAGTTGAAGATGAGTTACAAAAAGGTGGCAGTGTCTACAGGTACATTTCAGTTGAAGTTTGTTGGTTCCTCGAAACCTAAACGACAATTTTCAACCTTCCTAGTCCAGTCTATCCTATGTACCAATAGAAAAAGGGGCGATCTATTCGAAAAACTCCAACAGATTCGAAACCAATTTTTCACTATTTAGTTCTGTTAACCAGAAACCCTCGGCTGAGATCTTTACCCTCAGGGCATAAATAGCCACGTTATACCATTAGAACATATGACCATCGTGATACCATTTTTAATTTTCCAATAGTATTTTTCATTTTCTACTCCATGCAATAGTGAAAAACTCCTACGGAGATCATCTTGCGAGCCTCCGCCCTCGAGTTGTCGCAGCTCTTCTACTTCTCCAGGAGAGTAGTGTAGGATAAAAATGGCAAGCATATCAGTTCCAGTGACTTTGTTTATCCCAATAGTTCTGCTGACCATATCTGATGGAGTTTGTGCTGATACTTGTCGCAGAGAGACTAACTATTTCTTTCTTCTGGAGATTGGTGTTGTTGTAACCCCAGGTAGGATGCTTCTGTCCATGCATGTCCTCGCATCATCCTCTTTGAGATGGACTATTCTACATTTTTCAACCTCAAACTCCATTCTAAGAGCACGCGTGTACTCTTCAATTACCCGCAAAGACATATCCTTACCCATATATAATTCTCACTATTCAATCAGGTACCCCAAGGCACCCAAGCAGAAGCATGATGAGTTCATGCTATTGTGTATCGAATACATTATACTGGATGGAATCATGTCGATGAGCACGTTCTCCTTGTAGCAAGCTATTGCTTGTAAATCTGTGCTTGTGTTGACAGGGTCCTTTTAGTCATTGGATGATTGCAATCGTTGTAACCTACTCCAACATGCCAGTACATTTTTTGACATCGTCTGCGATAACAAATCTATGGATACGAAATCTCAATACAATATCGAGAAGAAAATTTTGAGTTTTTGATCCAACCATCAGAATTTGATCAACGGATACGCCACTGTTCGTTACTGCTGAGAACTCGAAAACCACTTTTCATCGATAAAGCATGACCTTTCAGATGACATCTCTTGCATCTGATTCATTTTGATATATTCATGCGTGAATGGAAAATGTGATTTCAAATAGTCATTATTGAAAAACGTTCCTTCAAGATCATAAAATTGTTTTGTTTTGTGAATGAAATCCCGGGATCCTGAAATGCAAAATCGGCCGGGATGGTGTCAAATCAATCTCGGTATTTTCGGAATCTAAAGTAAATATAATTTCTCTCCAAGAAATATTCCTATGAGAATATTGAAAGAATCTAACAGCATGGAGTTATAGTTATAATCGGCAACACTGCGTTCAGCTCTGCTCACTAAACTACCCCAGCAATAGAGAAAAGATCATATGTCATTCAGAAGATAGAACAGTGCATAGTCGCATACGTCAACCTATAAATTAATTTTGAATAGTTTTATAACATATGGATTGCTATCTCATTTTATTATTGTTATGATTAAAACCAAATTTTTTTACGCAGTTTCGACCGTTTTATCAGTGAAAAATGGATCCCGGAATCTGGGATAACATTCCATAGCGTTGTATCGAAGGTATTGTTGAAAACAAACAATAATTAAGCTCTCACACTCATTTTTATATATAGAGTTTCACACAAATGTTGAGATAATACCGGTTGAATCAATGGAGACAGATCACAATATTATCAGGGGTCCCTTGCCCGCACCACTTTCTGCTCTTGATCTAAAGACAGACTGTGACTGTGAAAATTCTGGCCTATCGAGTAACAGACTGGATTATTTCTTGAAGGTGAGTACTTAGAACTTGAACGATACATTTCAAAGAAAGAAACCAATTCTAGTTGAGCGATTTGAATTATCCAAAATTCTAGGAAAATTTATTCTTTTTGAATAGGCATGTATAAAATTTGTAGCAAGTTCTGCCAGGTACACTTTGATTTTAAACATTGTTGTTGTCGGAACTTTTCAAAAACATTTCAGTCTGTTACTAGATACATTCCATAATGAAAACCAGGTCAATTCAATAGTTACACGTTGCCTGAATTCAATAAACACAACTGTCATGAATTGGAGGGTAACTATCAATTTGACAATTAATTATATATAGTTCATGTTTCTAGTCTAACTCGCGTTGCATATAGCATTGTTATATTGTGTAAATGATCTGACAATAAATCAGAGAATTGAAAAACTCACCTGAATCACTATTATTCAACGTTATATATTCAATATTTCATAGGTCTACTCAACACAGATATCGAATGTCTCTTAGTAATTTTCCGGTAAGAACTTGATCACTTCGCGAAATAATGCTAACTATGATAATTTTTGGGACAGTCGAAAGACGCTGTGTATCTGATTACTTATTGACTGAAAACAATTAATGGCGTGTACACGCTGAATTCTAAGTGTTTATATAAACAAAAAAACACCTATTGGGTAAATAAAAACACGACAACAGTGATATATTCTTACAAAATATTGTATCTATCAATAATCTCATCACTTATCACAAATTAACACAATTTTCTACATTCATGGCGTGTACACGCTCATGGTATCATTTTATGTGATGGAGCCAACAAATCATTATGTTTTGAAATTATGGTTTTATGTCCCCGACCAGAACAACAATAAATGAAATGTCGATAAGATCAGAACTGAGGGATAGTTTCGGATTTGAAGTATGAAAAAACCATGCATGTTATTAGTTGAATCACAGCAAATCATACTGAAGTAGACGAGAATCAGTGATTCTCCCATTACCAAATGAAGTATTCGTGTGTTATCGGTTATCTCTTTTACAAAATATGAAAAAAACCGAATGCAATTTGTATAAGATATCACGCTTGAATGCAGAATTATCTGGTCATTTTTATGCACGAATGTAATTCATTGGAATATTTCACGAATAAAGAAGTTCTCAAGGAAATGTTATTTTTTGTTCATTTATATTTTCCTCTATAGGTTGTATAGAGCAATCACCAAAACGCTAAATGTTTTTCTATTTTCGAAGTCTATCTGACATTTATTTGTGTTGTTTACTGACGTCTAGCGGTACGGTTTCGAATATGTTGTTATGGTGACTTGATACAAAGCAATTACCGCTGTAAGTTTCCGATAATTGCACTGCTCTTATGGGACATTTTATATGTGAGGGAAATATTCTCTCCAAGAAATATTCCTAGGAGAATATTGATGAGATCTAAAAATATAAAGTTATAATCGGCAACAATGCGTTCAGTTCCGCTCACAAAATAAGATACCCCAGCAACAAGAAAAAGATCATAAGTCAGTCAGGAAATAAAACAGGTTTTTATTATCCATTGCGTAGTCGTATACGTCAACCTAAATATATTTTTTGAATTCGATATATTACCACTTCGCAATAACTTCATTATATATGAATTGATAGTCCATTTTATTTGTGTTTTGATCAAAATCAAATTTTTCATACGGAGTTTTAACAGCATTTTTAGTGAAGAATTCAAAAATTTTTATCCCGAAATCCCGATTTACTGATGATTCCGGTCGAGTGCGCACCCTCTCTCTCTTTCCATGTCTCTTCCTCTTTTTCACTTTCTTCTCACCATTTGATCTGTTACATGGATGAGCATGAAACTAAATGAGAAAAATGGACAATAGTATACAGAAATTGATGTAATCCTAAGTACTGTGCGAAACGATGCAAATATAATAGATATTATTAGTGTCAAATAGTGACGTTCCTTATTCATTATTGGCAAAGTTGTTGCCATCAACATCCAATGATTATATAATCTTTGGTTGACATCCGGACCACACTGCCTTTTTCAACTGATAGTATCGTCGATGATTAGTACGAGAAATTCAGTTTGACGCGAGTTACAGATAGATGTATTGTTGACTTTCACTTCAACAGGTAGAACATTTTTTTCAACTATACATTTCAAAGCACTATCGCAGTAAACGCTTATCCTTGTTGGATATCACCAAAGATGTATCATCTGCATACATTGTAACACTGATATCATCTATACACTTTATCTATGCACTTGGTATTGGTATTGATGAGTTGGATGGTGCAGATGCGCTGCGACCTGCTTAGATCTATTGTGCCCAATCTTCTTCTGCTATCTCAAGGTGTTCTCGTTTATAGCAGCCCCTCAAGCCTCAATTCCTTCAGGAATTTAAGGATTTTGAGGGGATCTATTCGTGGTATTTCTCCCTTTGTTTATAACATAAATTATAATGGTCTCGTCTAGGTGTCTCTATAGATTCTATATATAATACGCATACATGAGAAACTCAACAAACTGAGAACGACCTTCTAGGAACGGAGAGATCCAGTCCCAAGCAACTCCTTACAATATCATAATAAAGAAGTTTCAATAGCAAACGGTCATGACAGACAAAGTCGGACGCATGACTTAAGTCGCGGAACATGTCAACAGGGTACCTATTGTTTCCAGACATTGAAAAAAAATTCTATGATTGCAGTGTTAGTAGACTTGCCTTCGCTAAATCCAGTAGATATTCTGAGAATATATTACGGTATTCAGGTATTGTAAGGAAAGTTTGCGATAAGCAAATTCAAATTTTTTGATGTGAGAGTTATAGGCCGATAATTGTCGGTGCGGTTGACACTTTCTTTTTTATGAACAACTTTCCTTGTCTTCAAAATTTCCACAAAATTTTCAAATCCCTATGCACGAGATATGTGATAGCTCAAATATTTTTTAGCAGAAACACAGGGATTCCATTTTTCCCAAAGGAGTTTCTGGACTTAATTTTATTTTCCAATACAGTTCCTATCTCAATAGATAAAAATAGACAGAGAAAAAGCGACTTGTCATTCATAGTTGTCAACTCCTACACCAAGATATTTGCTTATGCATGTTTGAACTATTTTCGCCACAAAATTCAAAGGGACATTAATGATGAAGTTATTGAATTGGTTTGCATCATACTCATGTTTCTATAGGCTGAAGCGTTACGACGGAGGAAATGTTATTTGTAGTTTTTTGTTTATATTTTTTATTTGTTAGAAAATTCACCAAGGTGTTTGCCCAACATAATTGTTTCCGATGTTATAAACCGCATATAATTATTTTTTCTTCAGCTTTAGTTCAACGCACTCCTATAACTGAAATAAATTCTGGGAGTTTCATTGAGTTCCAACAATTCGATCATACTACTTTACATTAGAGAATGAATCTAAACATTGTTTGTGATTTTTGATAAGTCGATAGGTGAGGTTTTTTATGTGAAAGTCAATCGATTTCATTTGCGGTGTAACTTCGATTTGCTACTCGCTCGAAGAAAAAACTTACCATTAAGCTCGAAACGAACATCTTAGAATCTCGAATGAAAATTAATTTTCGCTACAGATTAAAACAAATTCTGGATACTCAAGCGTATCTTTGAAATGAATGAAATGGTTGAAAATTGTACTCACATAATATATACTCAAGTCATCAATGAAAATCAGCCCTGCCGATGAATTGGGGCTTTCTCTCTATTTAAAATCTGATGAATAATATCATTTGTTCAATAATTGCCATTGATAAACTGTCAGTGAAACCATTCGCAGCAAGGAAGTTGTCTGGATAACTTTGTTAAAACTTATCTCACCACCTTTTGATTATAAGTATGTATATTTGCACATGATACTCTCGATTATCAATAGTTCTACGTCATCGATTGTCAAATACCTCTGCAATGTTATAAAAAATATTGACTTGCAATAAAAGATTCATATCAATTGTGATTGGGAAAAATATGAATCTCTTATAATGGGTGAAACGAAAGATTAGATATAGGAGATTTTTCACCTAAAAGCATTAATTCAGATTATAGGGTGTGAAATATCTCAATAGCTTCTCGGCTTATAAGCTCTTTACTAGTTTGTCAAGCTTTTGCGGACCTTCACTTGCTCCGTTAGGAAAACTAAAAGAGGATTAAATTATCTAAGTATATGAAAACATCATAAATTCAACTTACTTAACGTAGGAATAATGGATATCTGTAATAGATGAAAAAAGATTCGTTTTCACGAATGAATAATGTCAACTTTTTTCAATTATTTTCATTTCGAATGAGAATGATGTGGGAGATTCAATATTACTATATCTCTCGAATATCACGATCTGAAGTATTTGTGATTTTGCCTAATCGATAAGTTGATTTTTTCAGTCACAAAGAATTGTATTGGAAAAACGTTAGAAATTCTCTATAGTTATGATAAGAACACACAGGGAATAAATAAAAAATAGAGTTCTATTTTCTAAAGCGGCGTTTACATTGGTATAGCTACTTGTACCAGTCACTAGTACAAGTAACTGGCCTGCTAGTGAGCTAACTCAAGTCCAAGGTTAAGTAGGTGTCTACATTAATTTCGATACTAGTATCACTAGTAGCTAGTAAACATAGCGATAAACATGTCTCTTCGTCGTAGAATTTCGCGTTCACAATACATTCGAATAAGAAAATGTATTTTAACTGTGTCCCTGTGTCTAATTGAAGAAATCAATGACCTATATAAGGATGAAGTGGAAGAAGGTACCAGGAAAAGAATGTGGACAAGACAATGGATAAGGAGAAGAAATACTAGAGGAGCATCTGCATTACTTAAAAGAACTGTCAACAGAGGATCCTGAGGAATATAGATTGTGTATTCGGTTAACTCCTAAGCAATTAGAAACTTTTCTAACTATGGTATCACCAGTAATTCAACGTTCTGATACTCAAATGAGATATGCCATACCTGCTCGGACAAAACTAGAAATAGCTCTTCATTTTTTAGCTACAGAAATAGTTATAGAACCATCCAACATTTGTTTCGTGTTCCGAAACCTACAATATCGAAATTCATACCAGAAGTTTGTGATGCAATTTTTGAAGCATTAAAAGATTTTGTAAAAGTAAGTATAAATTGGTTTTAACTTGTTTTTTGTTTTTATTGCCAAAATATACTATTTAAAGTAACATAGTATGGAATACAGAATAGTTGCATAGTATGGAATACAAAACTAAATCATTAAGGGACAATTGCACCGCTCCTACTTAATGAAGGTTTAACTAAGCTTGGCTTAATCGCTAAGGAACAAGGAATCTGATTGGCAAATCCATAGCAACAAAACCTAGCTTAGTTAAACCATCATTAAGTAGGAGCGGTGCAATCGGCCCTAACACTTACAAAAGTTCTTAAGTTCTTACGAAAGTTCAAAAATACATATCTAGTGGTTAAACAGTTGCTATAAAAATAAAATACTTTAAATATCTCTTATGGCCTCTGCAACAATGGTACTTAAAGAATATTGATGGTTCTTGCCACGTTCATTGGAAGATGGCACATTGTAAGATAAATAGGGAGAAGGGGTTTGGGGAAAAGAAGAATTCGTATCATCAGCATCAGAGCATGTATAATAAGAACCTTCAACCGCATAAGTACTGGACGAAGAACTTCTTGTAGAAGGAGTCATTGCATCTATCGGAGTTACTGCCATAATGCGATACCGGTTTAATGTTGCCTGCAATTCTGTTTCGCATTGAAGTGCCACATGAATTGGCATTTTTTTCAGGCTTAGTGCCAGATATCTTGCAAACGTGTCAAATTCGTCTTCCTCAGTGTCAGGTGTAACAGACTCAGTCAGTTGGCGAAGTTCCGATACTGCTGCAGACAAATCTTGCAGACGCCTTTTTTTTGCTGCTGAGGAAGATCGTGTAATGGGTTGTTTGCCGCTCTGAGGGGTATTTCGCAGAGTAACCTCGTTTTTGGTTATTTGCGAATTACTATCTGTCTCTGTGTTCTGTGGCCTTTCAGCGGTTTCCTCATTATCATGTAGTTGAGTCTCATTAGAATTTTCCTCCTGACTTTGCTGATCTAGTTCCTAGAATAAAATACTAATGATTTATTAGGGAATATCCAATAAAACTTGTCTCCACCAATTTAGTTTAAAAAAATTTTATTTAAACTTAGTTAAAAAAATAAATTGGTTAAGATACTCTTCAAGTTTTATCAGATATTGCTTAGTTGTTTTTTCCACTCCACTTTGAGATTGGACTACAACAATGTAATAATGATTAAACCGTATTAAAGAAATGCAGGAGAGTACTCATAAACTAGGTCAATGGTTTTAACATTTGTTTCTAGGTGCCACAGCTTAGAGAAGAGTGGGAAGAAATTGCTCGTGGTTTTCAAAGTAGATGGAATTTTCCTAATTGTTCAGGGGCCATCGACGGCAAACATATATCTCAAGCTCCCCCCCATTATGGAACCGAGTTTTTTAATTACAAAGATCATAACAGCATTGTACTTATGGCCATTGCAGACTACAACTATTGCTTTACGTAAATTATAATTCTCGTTCACACAGGGTTTTTAAAAACTTTTTATTTGAACAGAGTAACAACTTAACACTATGAAATATAAGTACTGTTGAATATAATTCAATTGATCCTATTTATATATAAATTATTGCCGACTTTGCAGATATCAGCATAAATAATTGATGTCGTCTTCGGGTCATCGAACAATATCTTGCGGATGTGAGGGGTTATCGAACTGTAACTTCTCCATCCCCTGGGGAAGTCTTGTAAGGGACGAACAAGACTGAAGATGATGCTTCGTGTTCGGGAACTGGTGGATCATCTTTGGATGGTTCTTTCTTCGTTTGCCTTTTCAATCTATAAAATACGTATAGAATGAGGATGGTGAGTGAAATATAAATGGGAGTCATCCAGAAATGGCTAAAATCAGATTGCCTGGTTTCTTCTGGGATGAGTTGTAATCTTTCTTCTTCCAGAGTCAAATGTTGTAGTTTCTCCAATGGAATCTTGTCTAGTTTCAGCGGTTTGAATTTCAACGAAGAGTTGATGTGGGCTGTCTTGATATTTGGTAAAGTGAGGGGTTCGTCCAAGATGACCGTTTTGGAGTTTATGAAGGCTTCGTTGTTAGTTTTGAATTCACAACCTGGTGGAAGTTTTATCAGGTGCACTCTCTCCAGAACCATTACTTTCGTGCTGGAACAACGAGTCGAGATCTTCGTGGCTTGTGGAAATATTCCTATGTAATGGGCTTCTTACATCTCCAGAATCAAGGTTGAATTCTTCGAAACTGGAATGTGTTCACATCTTGCCTCTTCATCTGTTATTTCCAGCATCTGGGTGACACAGTCAGGGGATCTGCCAGTATCTTGAAGGGAATTTTCTTCGCAAAGGTATTCAGGCCAATTCGTTCACAAGGTGAATTCAGGTATTGATAGAGGTAAGGACTTACTGTTAAGTAAGGAGTAGGTGGAATGATTATCGTCGAATTCTGTGTAGGAATGGGAAATAAGTGGAAGTAGGTGAATGTATCGGAGAATATTAAGGAAACATGAAGGATGAAAACGATTTTACGATCCGTGTGGTAGGCGTCTATTTTGATGACGTCGTAGTACTTATGGATGTCATCCTCCTGGTTATAGAGTAACTGGTTCTCTGAGTGATAAGTGAGCAGTGTCCTTATGATCCAACTCAAATCTTCGCTTTTAAGAACGCTGTTATGGACTGTATTGATCCTTGCCAGAGATACTGCAGTTTCTAAGTCGTTCAGTGTTTGTAAAATAACTTGAAGTATCAGGTTGATTTGATCCAATACGTTTCTGGTTTCTAGATAGTGGTTGAAGTCAAAAACGAGTCTGTTGAGGTCGGTTTCAATTCTTTTCACTTCTACTGAGATGGTATCTTGATTATGTGTTAGTAATGAGATGGTTTCATTATAACTCTCCATTATTTTGGTGTTCAAGCTGATATGTTGATTCATATGGCTTATTCTTTTTCTTTGATTATTTTCGAGCGAAGCAATAGCGTTCTCATATTTCCTAGCATCTTCTTGGTCCAGGTTTCCAGAAATGGCTTTGATTACACTTCCTAAGCCATCTATCAGTCCTCGTTTGGGTCTACTGAGAGGATAGAGGGTATGTAGCTTTTCTTTGGCAGTTTTCAGCTGGTACTTTAGTCCTTGATCGAAATTCTGCAGGTTGAGGAAATAAGGATCGCTTAGTCCGTTACGAATTGCTGTGGAGACGGCATCATATTGGGATTCTATGGCAAGTATCTCATCGTGGATTGGTTGAAGATCGTAGTAGTGGATGAAATCGTGGGTGCTAGTCTTGATCTTTGCTTGTCCCAGCTTGAGGGGAAGTAATCCTGGAGTGCTCTTGAGGTTTTGGATCTCGATTTCCTGTCCTCTCGTCAGATGGAGGTTGTAAAGGGGCGAAGAATTTAGTTATCTTATTGGGCAAATGTCTTATATTTTTCTTATGGATGTTTGCATTCTCTGTCTCGACAGTTACTGTGTGGTCTTTTTGGATGGATTTTGGGAAGAAGGGTGGAAGCAGTTTGTTTCTTTTCACTGTTTTTCTTGTGTACACTTTAGTGCAGGGTTTGTAGGTAATAGGAGTTTCTCTTTTCTTGTTTCTCTTCTGTATGATGTTTGTCTTCTGTTTCTGTGAATCTTCGTTGATTTTCCTATATATTTCCTTCGTTATTTCTCTGTGTTGTTGGACGTAGTTGTTGATTAAGGCTCGTCTTATATCGATATCAAATGGATCTTGACTATTGAGATGTCCGTTCAGAATATCCATGGGTTTGTGTCTTGTTGCTGAATGGATGGAATTATTGTATCCTAGGATGGCATAGAGCATCTGTTCTTTGATGTCTCTTTTCTTATGCGTTTCTCTCAATATTCTCAAGTGCTCGATCAGTGTGGAGTGGAATCTTTCAACTATCCCGTTTGACTGAGGGTTCTCTGGAGTGGTATAGTAAATATTGACTTTATGTGTGTCAACAAATTCTTGGATCAGTCCGTTTTTGAATTCCGTTCCATTATCTGTGACGATCATATGTGGTATTCCATGGTGGTTGATGAATACTAAGGGAGCGTTGAGAGTGTTGATAGCATTAGATCCCTCTATTGGATACGCTTGGCCATATTTCGAAAATGCATCCACAATCGTCAGGAATTTTTGTCCACTAGCCTGAAAGTGTATTATTTCAAGAGGCTTTGTTGGGGTAGGTGTTAGCATAAACTTTGGCTTCTCTGGTCTTCGATCATACTTGTTGATTTGACAGATCTCGCAAAAGTTGATAGCATCTTCGATATAGTTTTTGATATTGGGCCAATTGTACTATCTTTGGATTCGGGTTTCCGTTTCGGTGATTCCTCTATGATTTGTTTTTCCTTCGTGCTGCTGCGTAATTATTTCTTTTTGTCTAGCTGGGCAATTGACATCTTCCAGAAGGCGGTTGCATTTTATGAGATCGAAAGAAGAGTTCTTAAATGTCTCTCTCAGGATTCTGCACATGCTGGGGTACAGTTCTTCGTCTTCAAACATCAATGCGTATTTCTTTCCTGGGCTGATATATTCCTTGAAAAAGTTGAAAACGTTTTCATCTAGATTGTCGTTTCCCAACTGAGCGTGGTATCTCTTCTTATTCGGAAATATTTCTTCCATCACCGTTCTTGCTGGGTTATAGCTCACTCGTTTGAAGATGACTTGATTATTGAAGACATTGAGAGGTTTTTCCGATATTGGTATTTCCAATATTGGGCTTTCTCTGGCTGTATGGTTAGTGATGCCACTAGTATCTGGGGTAGCCTCCTGGCTCAGATTCACACGCTCCTTGTCTCCTTCGGTTGAGGGTTCATTCTGAATCTCCTGTTCGTGCGGTACGGGGTCTTTATCTTCATGGAAATACTGACGGAAGCAATCTTCGAATATATCGCTGATGATGTCATCCGCAGACTCAGGAACTTCTGATACACGCTCCTTGTCTCCTTCGGTTGAGGGTTCATTCTGAATCTCCTGTTCGTGCGGTACGGGGTCTTTATCTTCATGGAAATACTGACGGAAGCAATCTTCGAATATATCGCTGATGATGTCATCCGCAGACTCAGGAACTTCTGATAGAGGATGGTTGAATAGAGATGCCTTGTCGTCTCCGTAATTTGCTTCATGAAGCTCCTTCGTGTGTATCTCTATTCTGGAGAGCGCATCGGCGTTGGTATTACTCGTGCCTTTTTTGTAGACCACTTCGTAGTCATACTCTTCTAGCTTCAGGCGCCATCGGACAAGTTTTGAATTTGGATCTTTTAAGGAGAAGAGCCACTGGAGGGGTCGGTGATCTGACAGAATTTTGAATTTTCTTCCGAAAATATACGGTCGAAAATATTTGGTAGCCCAAACGATTGCTAGCATTTCCTTTTCGATGGTGGAGTACTTCATTTCAGTTTCGTTCAGGGTCCTGGATGCGTAAGCTATTGGTTTGTCTTTTCCTATGAAATCTTGGGATAGAACGGCTCCTATGGCGAAATTACTAGCGTCTGTGGTCAGATTAAAGGGCTTTGTGAAGTCAGGGTACTGTAGTAGCGGTTCATTGGTAAGCAGGTTTTCGCAGGTTTGAACACATTTTAGGAATTCTGGCGTATGTTCTATATGGCCATCTTTCTTAAGACAGGAGGTTAACGGTTTGGTTGTCTTAGCGAAGTCCTTGATGAACTTCCTGTAGTACCCTAGGAGTCCGAGGAATCCTCTGATCTCTTTGACAGTTCGAGGTACAGGGTAGTCCATGATTGCTTTGACTTTTGCTGGGTTTAGTTTTATCCCATTTGGAGTGACGATATGTCCTAGAAAGCTGACTTCTTTTTTCAGGAATTCGCACTTGTCCACTTGTATCTTGAAACCAGTTTCTCGTAGGCGTTGGAAAACTTTTGTAAGGTTAACCATGTGCTCCTGCAGAGATGTAGAGAAGATGATAATATCGTCCATATAAACCAAGCAGATAGTCCCTTGTAGGCCCTTTAGGACGTTGTCCATAACCCTTTGAAAAGGCGCTGGAGCAATTTTCAGTCCAAAAGGCATCCTCAGGTACTCGTAGTGCCCGTTTTCGACGTTGAATGCGGTCTTAGGGATGTCTGCCTCTGCCATGTCTATTTGGTGAAAGCCGCTTGCCAAATCCAGGGTAGTAAAATATTGACATCTTCCCAGTTTGTCGAGGATGTCAGAAATGTTCGGAATCGGGTAGCGGTCGTCTATTGTCTTCTCATTCACCTTGCGGAAATCCACAACGATACGCCATTTTGCTTTTCCAGAGGCGTCCGTTTTCTTGGGAACAACCCAAATTGGTGAAGACCAGGGAGATTGGCTAGGTCTGATGATACCTTGGTCCAATAACGAAGATATTTGCTTCTTGACTTCTTCTTTATGCACGTATGGATATCGGTATGATTTGGTGTAAACTGGAATTTCGTCCTTGGTTCTTATATGGTGTTTGACCTGATTGGTGAATGTGAGAGAGGAATCTGGATAGTGAAAAATGTCGGCATATCTCCTGCATACTTTTTTGATGTGCATCTCCTCTTCTGGATTGAGATGGTCTGTTCTGATTAGATCATCTCTATTGTTGATTGGGTTTATGTTTCCTGATGGGATTATATCAGCGGAATAGATATGATGCTCTTGAAGATTTATGGGGTTGCTGTGTACTGGTTCGGCTAGAACTATTTGGAGTTTTTCTGGACCGAAGTTGACAATTTCCGTCCAGGCTAGATGGTCACATGCATCGGTGAGAGCTTCTCGGGTGTAAGCGCCTTGCAGTTCTTGTCTTGGTATCATGAT
The DNA here is from genome assembly GCA_032362365.1 of Zygogramma bicolorata. NCBI lineage: Eukaryota > Metazoa > Arthropoda > Insecta > Coleoptera > Chrysomelidae > Zygogramma > Zygogramma bicolorata. The sequence goes on along the minus strand of JAVJAQ010001747.1, from coordinate 2,414,171 downwards.
GGTTCCATTCTTCTCTTTTACCAGTAGTCGTACTTGCGTCACGCTGTCTGGCTCCAATTGAATAGAGTAGAACTGAGTCTTATTGGTTTCATAGTACTGGATTGGGAGAGAGGAGTGCTCGGTTGAAAGGAAGGATTCAGGGAAATTCAGTTCAGCTTTGAGAAATTTCAGATTGTCGAGTCCAATGAGGCCATCGAAAGTTTTGTGGAATTTGAAAAGGTAGAATTTGAGAATACCATTTGAGTTGAACTCAGGAAATATGGGAATTTCTGCACTGTAATCTCGAGAATAGTTTTGGAAAATAGAGGTGACGACAAAGGGATCTTTTTTAATGCAATGTTGGAAATCTAAATCGGGATTGAGGAAGGATTTTGTTGATCCGGTGTCAATGAGGAGTTTGAGAGGGGGATTTGAAATGGTTATATAGGGAAGTTCTCTCTTATCGTCGAAGGTATGCAGTTCCACTATGTTTCTGGATTTTGTCTTGGATCCAATGGAAAATTTACATCTGGTTCCTGTTGGTCTTCTTGAACCTGGAAATCTTCAGTTATTTCTTGGTTGGGATAAAAATAGGTTTCTTCATCTTAATAGGGGTTCGCTTCATATCCAAAGTTTTCGTCGTGCTGCTCAATGTTGAACATGGGAGCTGAATTGAAATTTGGTCTCACTTGGGGTTGGGTTCTCATACTCCTTGTTGGTGCTCCATAAGTATTTCTCGTACTGATGCTCATTGGTGTTGGTTCTTGTCCGTTCTGCCTATTTGGTTGATCCTGTGCAAAACGTTGTGGTTGGACTGAAGGCCACATTTGTCTCTGTTGAGTGTTTGATTGCCAATGTGGTCTAAAGGTCGGTTGTTGGAGCTGTGGTTGTGGTCCCATTGGTTGATGAGATTGTTGTACAGGTCGTTGAAAGTGTTGCATGGGTTGGTGCATCCGCTGTGGTATTGGATGTTGGGCATATTGGTGATTTGTAGCTCTTTGTGGAGTCTGGAGTGGTTTCTTGGAGACTTGTGGGGGTCCAAAGGTCCTTTGCAGATAACGGATATTATTTTCCTCTTGAATGTACTGCATAGCTGTTGCCAAGTCTAGTGGTTTCATTGCTCTTATGGTGGATTCCATGGGTTCTCGTAGTCCGGCTAGAAATGTTGTTAGAGCTTGTTGTTGGAAAAATTTCTTCTTGCTGGTCTTTATCGTATTGTCGGCAGTGTGTAATTCGATATAGTTTGATATTGTGTTCAAAAGCCCCATGACTTTTTCGTAAAAACTTTGTGGGGTTTTATTCTGATCTTGTCGCAGGTTTACCAAATCTCTTGTCAAGGAATTTTCATTCCGTTGGTCAGCGAAGTTTTGGATTAAGGTTACTTTGATACTGTTCCAGTCACTACACATATAAACTGAGATAACATCTTTGGCTCTGCTTCGTAGTTTGTTGAGTAGTCCTTGTATCAATATAGGGTTCTGGAAACAACCGGGATCTTCAGTATTCCAGTATTCATTCAGCAGCATTGTTGATACGTTGATAAATTGGTATAATTCATTTGGGTTTCCATCGTATTCGGGTACAATCCAAAAATTCTTCAGGTCGAACTGGTTTGCCGTGTTTATGGAATTTGGGTTTGCCATGTGGATGGGATTTGTAGGTTGGTCAGTTATTTGAGTAATAATTGGTGGGATAGAATTGGTATTTGGAAGTGGATTTGATAGAACTAAGGTAGGAGGACGTAAAATATTATTTGCAATTGGTGATGAGGTTGGATTCATTTGTGCTTACAGGATGACGATGATGGCTCGTTGCATATTCGGTCACCAAAAATGTTCTGATAACTTATTCCTATGTCGATATTTCTTGATGGTCGATAGCGAAGAGGTAATCTTGTCTACGGCCGAAATTCTTCTTGGAGTACTTGCTTCTCTAGGGAACTTGGTTCGGAGAATAGTGGATAAACGTTCGAGAACGACGAGGATCTTCTAAGGGCTCTTCCACTATCCTAATGACTGCGCCAGTTATAATTCTCGTTCACACAAAAGGGTTTTTAAAAACTTGTTATTTGAACAGAGTAACAACTTAACACTATGAAATATAAGTACTGTTGAATATAATTCAATTGATCCTATTTATATATAAATTATTGCCGACTTTGCAGATATCAGCATTAATAATTGATGTCGTCTTCGGGTCATCGAACAATATCTTGCTGATGTAAGGGGTTATCGAACTGTAACTCGTATATCGATGTTGGCTGTAATGGAATCGTATCAGATGGAAGTGTTTTCCAGAACTGTTCTATATATACAGCATTAGAAAAGGATATACTTCCAGAAGGACATTGTCTTGTCGCTGACGATGCATTTCCTCTAAAGGTATATTTAACTAATCCTTACAACAGCTTACCTCTGACCAAAAAAGAAAAGATTTTTAACTATCGCCTAAGTAGAGCAAGACGTATTGTTGAAAATGCATTCGGTATTTTGGTTAGCAGATTTAGGATTTTTGAAAAGAAAATATCATGCAATTTGTCAACTGTAGATAAAATTGTTGAGGCTTGTTGTGCTCTTCATAACTGGTTAAGGAAAACTGCCTCGAACACCTATTGTCCCCCTAGATCTGTTGATGAAGAAATTATAGATACAGATGAGATTATTCCAGGAAACTGGAGGTCTGAAGTTCAACAAATAAGATCAATTACAAAACCTACTACAGGTTATAAATCATCTAGACTTGCCAGAGAATTTAGAGACCACATGAAAAGGTACTTTAATAATGAAGGTGCTGTACCATGGCAAGAAAGTAGAATTTATTAATTGTTAAGTTGAAATAAATATTGCAGAGTATTTTTTCTTTAATTCCATTCACTGCACACCTATACCCCTCCTATACTACATATTTATAACATCATTATCATCTTATACTTAAGAATAATTTCCACTTCTACATGACTTTTAAAAATTTCTTCCCTTATTTTTAAACTAACCGCACGCCCCTGCTATTTATATCAAACAAACATGGAGTTAATAAATGAAATTATAATATATCCTTACCATATTACTTTGTGTCGATCGTTTTTCCTTAGTTTTTCTAACAAAGGCATCCATAATTTTAAACCATTTCATGGACGGTGTGTAAACATCATCTCCACCCATTCCAGATTTTATGGACTTCTCAGTTTTCTGTAACTCTTGATTATACGTGTTTCGCAAGTTCTTAATTTTTATCCTAGCTTCAGCTACCGAAAAGCCATCAATGTTCATTTCTGCAACGATTTGCTCTAGCGCTGCTAATCGTAATTGGTTATTTCGATATATAGGTTTACAAACATTCCACAGGCACTCATGCTCTCTATAAAGTTCAACAAATTTAATTGTTTCTGCTTCTGAACACTTCATTTTAAAATTTTAGTTTACCGTTCCACGTGCTCAGTGTACACACAAGCAAACGTAAACATAACCTAAAACCAACTGTCCTACCACTTCCACTGGCATCCGTGTGTTTACATTCGGCGAGTAGTAGCGCGACCAGTAAATTTTATAGAGTGGGGGAAGGCTAGCAGACTAGTAAATAGCCTGGGAAGCTATTCACTATCCTCGCCAATCCACTGGTACAAGTACTGGTACCCGTACTAGTCTGCGGAGTTTACATTAGATTAGTAGTTGGCTTGCAAGTTACTGGTACCAGTAACTAACCCTTTTACTAATCTAATGTAAACGCCGCTTCACTTGCTCCGTTAGGACAACTAAAAGAGGATTAAATTATCTAAGTATATGAAAACATCATAAATTCAACTTACTTAACGTAGGAATAATGGAATATCTGTAATAGATGAAAAAAGATTCGTTTTCACGAATGAATAATGTCAACTTTTTTCAATTATTTTCATTTCGAATGAGAATGATGTGGGAGATTCAATATTACTATCTCTCTCGAATATCACGATCTGAAGTATTTGTGATTTTGCCTAATCGATAAGTTGATTTTTTCAGTCACAAAGAATTGTATTGGAAAAACGTTAGAAATTCTCTATAGTTATGATAAGAACACACGGGGAATAAATAAATAAACAATAGAGTTCTATTTTCAGATATGACACTGAACATGAATGAAAAAAAGCATGAAAACTATCAGGTATTCAGGAAAATGAGCGGTAGGAATAGATTCGTAAATTTTCATTCATATTATCCAACAAGAAAAAATCAACGTTGTCGATATCTTGAAGGATGACAAACGTCTATCCTCAGAAGTCAAAACTTGTGCGACCAATTGATCAACGAGGCCTTATCTTTTAACGTGCGAATCCCAGCACGGTGGTCCGGTGGGTAATCGAACCCCAGTCTTCCGCTTGGAAGGCGGACGTGCTAACCACTGCACTATCGAGAACCACACTACCTCGAAAAATGAGTGCCTCGAAGAATTCAGCTATTTTGATACAAAATTCGTACCCAGTATAGATGGATAGGTTGTTAAGGTAGCCAGATTGAAAAGCATTCACATAAAAATTGTAATCACAATACATAAAACGACGTCAAACAAACACACTCAAATATACGGATTTTGAAACTGTCTTGAATTCTTCAAAAAAATCTTCAAATTCCGCCACTGAATGAAAAACATTCTCATCAGAAATATCTCTCAATTTCGATTTTGAATTCCTTGGAGATAGACACCCCAAGCTATTCGGCAGTAGATTATACAGGCGACCTCCTGCACATAATGGTAATTTCTTGTATGAAGTATATCTATAATTTTCCATTTATAAATTTGTGCGATTTCTCGTTGAATACCTATGAACATCATCACACTTTCTGAAATTATTATTTTTTCATGAACGTGAAAGAGTAAGACTATTTGCGAATAGTCTCGTTTGTTGAAACAATTAGGACGTTTTTCAATTTTGATGGCTTCGCAGGTAATTCTAGTCTGGAGGGTTTTGGCCGTTGCAGTGGTTTTTGTTTTCTTAAAACTAGATAATGTTGAAATAATGCTAAAGGTGAGTCAGAATTGCAGACTGCTAGTTCATATGCTCTACTGGACACTCGTCGATTTGTCTGACCGATGTATGTACGTTGACAAAATACTCACAATGCAAAAAAGGGCAATAAGAATAATTACAAACTCAAAATTTGATGAAAGTTGTCGCCCACTTTTCAAAAAATTGGGTATATTGACAGTAACAAAAACAAACCAATCCATTTAAGAATGTCTACTTTTTGCAAGAAATGATTCCTCCAATCGTCTGGCTCATAATAAATATAATACTAGACACAAATCAGTCATAATGTCATACTTCCGCTTGTCCAAGAATCACAACTAATTTAGATATCTATCTATTAAATTTTACAATTTTATTCCAAAGGAGTGGAAGGAACTAACCACTGTAAAGTTTTCTAAGCAAATGAAGGGTTTTTCGAAAGAAAATGTATTTTATAAAACTGAAGAGTTCACAAACTTCTTTTCTTGATGACTGTGATCCTTCGTTGAAATTTGTTCGTCCATTTTCACCCATAAATGTCTTGAGGTGCATGTCTTATATTTCTTTATTGATAGAGAGTTTGAACAATTTCGTATTGTCCAAATATATTTTATCAGTCACATTTTATATATTTTACATATTTGTAGTATGCTAAACACTTATTTATTGTATTTATTATATGTATATAGTATAGTATGAACTCGACGACTGTTTACAATTTTATATTGTCACACACGCGAATAAACTCTACTCTACTCTATGTTCTGGCACAGTAAGAACATGGTATTTCATTTATTCCTTGTGTGTCATTAGATATTGTGTCCCTGGGCGTGCGGAGGAAGCTGGATATTTAGTGGTTCACTGTGAAAACGGTTTTGATATTATGTCTTGTCAGAATTCGACTTACACCCTCCTTCGCACGCCCAAAGACACAATACCTTATGACTCCCAAGGAGTATATGAAATACCGTGTACTAACTGTCCTAGAACATATATCGGTCAGACAAACCAACGAGTGTCCAGTAGAGCACATGAACATAGATAGATAGATAGATAGATAGATAGATAGATAGATAGATAGATAGTTAGTTTATTGGCAACTCTACTCATTACAGTTGATACAGACATTACAGCTATTAGACCAAGAGCCCGTGTCACTATTTTTGGTAGTGATAAGTTTACGCCCATCGACCACTGAAACTTGTATTATCGATGTCGACCATGCTACAGAGATTCTCGCCATACATGATTTCCGGTGCGAAGTTAGGGTAGGGGGCTGACCGATCTGTATAAAAAAAGGGAGCAAAATTTTACGACTGAGAACATTGGGAAAGCAAAGATTTCAGGAAAATAATCCGACGCTCGCTTATTGTCAGTCGCCTACATCGCGGCGTTCACCCGCTACAACCCTCGAAATATGTATAAAAAAGACAACAACAAAGAAAAACCAGTTTACAACTGACAATGGGGCAGATCTTACCATTAGCATTTTAATGACACAAATTTCGCAGGCCAGCCTTATTCAATGGGGCGGAAGGGCGCTGGGCCCACCTGTTTCGGAAGAATTTTTAAGTTATTTTTTATGATAAGCTCACGACTGATTCCTTCACAATAATGTTCAATTCCAACTGTCCAATTGAAAAATGCAATCAACAGTCATCAAACAAGGGGTGCAAATATTGCCGCTCGTAAAAACAAGTTCCTGGAATAGCGCTCTATAAAGCTTGACTACATTTTTATCATAAAAATCATATGTTTGTGACTGACAATCAAACATTTAGGTACAACGTGAGTACGTGAATATGAAAACACCTTTCTCAGCTGTTCATTGTATGGATAAAGCTCACTTGGTAGCTAAACTGACAAGTTTCTTGCATTTGCGAAGTGCAGATATAATATGACAATTATTGAAACATCGGCCCTAAATTTTTCAATACAGTAATTGGACGACTGACACTTCGAAACATACCTGAAATGGACTATGCTGGATCGATCAATTCACGTGTCAGTCATCTCATGTATCGGTGGAATGTTGTCAGTCATCAAATGCAGCGTCGCGCACTAATCATGATTAGTATAGATGTATTTTTTGAATGACTATAATAGTTATTAGTCAAAAGCATTGGTATCTCTCTAGCTGTGATTTTTATTTATTTTTTTTGACTATGCATTTCAAGAATGAATATAGGTATTTCAGTTCATGATTCGTTTTTTTTTCCAAACCAAATTGGAACTCCAGTACGACCCTGTTGCCGACATCTGAGTTTACCGTCACAAAATAATAACTATCTGTATCACTGAACTTGATTCTCCACATTAAATTTCCACAGAAATTTAATCGCGTTTTACCATATAATGTCATAACATATAGAAATGGCAGATTCCTCACTTCAAAATGTAACAATTTGACCCAACTTGCTCATATAAAATGTTGCTAATGAGGGTGATAAAGTTCAAATTTAGATTTTTTTTAACTTCCAACGGTTTTGGATACTAATGAAATTATAATCTGGGAAATTTGTGGTATAAATGCACGCTTCAGTTTTTTGTTGTTAGCGCTATTCAGTTGTTATCAATTTTTTTTCATTCGATATCGTTACTTCTGATGATTTAATCAAGCATTATTTTGGTTTTATTCGTGCGAGATCTTTTTCGAATCGATTTTACATGAAAGTGATTCACTCAATCCAAATTGAACAGGAATACGTTTTTGTGTAGAAAACTGTAGAATTCAATAATCTGAGATCGAAACCTCAGAAAAAATACATGCGAAAAAAGGTGGGGTTTGACCCACCCCTGAATGGAATCTTGAAAGGAATGTTGATACTTTTAATCCGTGATAAAAAGGATTATCAACTCTAGTAATCTAATTTTTTTGTAAAGTACCGTTTCTGAGATTTCAGATTAAAACCATCCCGAAAGTTGCACATTCAAATGGCTGTAGCTCATTTAGGTAGAATTTAACATATTGGGCCTCCATCTTGGACACGCCTTTAAATGGCCATAACTCCCTAAGGGACCATTTCTGGACACATGTTTGTGTGTGAACTTTCTCAACTCTTCCTGTACTTGAAATGTATCTTTGTAATTTCAGGACACCCTTCATACATATACATATGCAAGCATATACAATGCTTGAAGCGCATTTCCACTGAAATGACGCATGTTTTCAATTTTTATCGGGCCTTTGCCACACTTCACATGATTATAAGTGACAGGTACTTGATGAAGGTGGTACAACTAACGTCGTGTGAATTTTTTGAGCATAAACTTATAATATTGAAGTATACCTGAATATTTTTGCACCTTTTCAAGGGCCCAGTTTCTTTTTGCCTCGTGGTACGCGACTGACGGTAATAGATTTTCGATTTATGCATAATAGATTACTTGCCCCTAAATTTTGAAATGTAAGCTTATCATAAAAAAAATACTTAAAAATTCTTCCGAAACAGGTGGGCCCAGCGCCCTTCCACCCCATTGAATAAGGCTGGCCTGCGAAATTTGTGTCATTGAAATGCTAATGGTAAGATCTGCCCCACTGTCAGTTGTAAACTGGTTTTTCTTTGTTGTTGTTTTTTTTATACATATTTCGAGGGTTGTAGCGGGTGAACGCCGCGATGTAGGCGACTGACAATAAGCGAGCGTCGGACTATTTTCCTGAAATCTTTGCTTTCCCAATGTTCTCAGTCGTAAACTTACGACTAATTTTGCTCACTATTTTTATACAGATCGGTCAGCCCCCTACCCTAACTTCGCCCCGGAAATCATGTATGGCGAGAATCTCTGTAGCATCGTCGACATCGATAATACAAGTTTCAGTGGTCGATGGGCGTAAACTTATCACTACCAAAAATAGTAACACGGGCTCTTGGTCTATATTAATTCCCACATAAGTATTCTTCCCTCTGCCAGAAGACCCATGGTCTGTGCCTGGAGAGAGAGAAGAACACTTTTTAAGGATGATCACATAATTTTTAGAGTGCCAACCCCAATAAGTAAGTGGTTACTTGTGGTTGGGTTTGGACAGAACAAAAATATATAAAAAAGAGAAAAAAACAAAAACATTTTAGATAGTGAGTACAATTATTAAGCGTTTCTAAAGGGTTTTTCTGTTAAATGTTCAAGGAGAATAGGTGTGATGTATCAGTTTCCAGGAAATATTCGGATATTTTCCTTGAATATTGACTGAATGCCATTGCACAGCTCATAAAGAGGCCTTCTGGAACACTGTTCATATTTCGGGGAGCAATACAGTAGAATGATTTCTGAGTTGATGTTTTTGTAGCGGATGGAATGGATAGCATGGTCTTTCCTCGAACGGAGGTTTTCAAGGTCAAGTTTATGTGTAATGAATGCTCATACCTTTTCAAAGCTTTACAAATATTAATGCAGCAAGTTTGCCTGACATTACTTATCTTGAGTGCTTTGAAGAGCGGTTCAGAAGGTTCCCTTCTGTTCCGTACCTTGGCAGCAAGTCGCACGAAAGTTTTTTGCAGGGTAGATATACTTCTAATATTACTTTCATATGTAGTACCCCAGATTGATATACCATACATTATGACTGAGTGGACCATTGCATGATAGAACATGCGAAGGACATGGGAAGGTAGGAACAACATGTTGTAACATGAAGGTATAAGTTTTCTCAGTTTCGATGCAGTTTGTTGAATATGATTTTTCCAATTCAAATTCTTGTCAATTATCAAACCAAGGTACTTAATACAATCCGCTTGTTCAATTTCCCCACACCTACAGTTAGAGCAATTACTTGAGTTATGTATTTTTACTGAATTAGCAGTTCGCAATTGTGACACAACCTTAGCATTATTTCAACATCATCTAGAAAAAGGCCTTAAAATAGTTTTCTAGAACACAAAAGCCATTGCCACGGCCAGAATCTCCAGACCAGAATTCCCCACGAAGCCATCGAAATTGAAAAAAGTCCTAATTGTCTTCACAAAGGCGACGATTCACAAAGACTTCCCAATACCTGGAAACCATTTCTGTCCTGTCATACCTCCCAATCCATGATTCGAGTACTTATCCGACGGTAGCTTCTGTCGAGGGTCCGACCCCTGACCCTTCCATAAATAAACAACAGTCTGAATTTTGTTCTTTCTGAAGGTTTCTATTCAAGATTCCTGGTAATACAGATTGAAAATCATTCGATGTTTTAGTAGAATAAATCCTCCTGCCTACTCTGCTGACAATCCCAAGCTGAGTATATTGTAATTCATTTCTGAATAACCCAATGCATAATATACTTTCATTGAATATTGTTCATCGAGATACTTCTTAGGGGAAAAAATGACAATGTATGCTTTGTTGAACTTTTTATTAACACAGTTTATTTATTGTGACCAATCTTAATTTGAGTCTACCATGATTCCTGAAAAGTTAATAGTTGAACTTGATTCAATATCCCAATTACCCATGCGGATACTTTCCTTCGCTGAAGGAGTTCTATATTTGCCTGTAAATTCCACAAACTTATTTTTTACTGGATTGAGTACTAGATGATTGATTTCACACCACAATGAAAATTTCCGAATAATTGACATCGTTTTTGAATTCATTACCTGAGGAGTTAGCTGTTCCCGTCACTACCACTGTCTTGTTATCTGCATACATGAATAATCTTCCATCCTGTATGAAGTTTGGAAGGTCATTTACATAAAGCATAAACAGCAGTGGACCTAACAGTCTGCCCTGGGAAGTTCCTAAATCACTGACGCCTATTTCAACAATAGTACGACGTCCCCCCGTAAAAGAAACCAGCCATTCATACATGCTTTCCCTAATAACAAGAGCAAATGATTTTGTTTTCAGAAATACTGGGGAATATTTCAGAAGTATACATATTTTTGTCAAGGCTATGATAGACATTCTGAACCAACTCCGAGGTTGCACTCAGTCGAGTGACCTTCCCGAAAACCATGTTGGTGCTGACAAAGGATATCATGACAGTTCAAATATGACATCAATCGCTCTTTCTAATATTCCAGATATTGAACTTATCACCGATACTCCCCTATAGTTTTTAATTAAATGTGTGTCACCTCTTAAAAAATTGGGGTAGTTTTTTAAATTCTCAACAAAGATGGAAGTTTTCCCATTTCCACTGAATTATTCAGTATAGTGGTGAGATAAGTAATTGAGAAAATGATCAAAATTCTTTATTAGTGACATAGGCACTTCACCGATACCCACAGATTTTGTTTCAGGTTCGTTGTATTATTGATCTCGATTTCTCCAAAAGGACGAAAATACATTGAATTTAATACTGATGCAAGAGATTGAAGGTGAATTTACATTTGTCTCAACTAGTTGTTTAGCTGATCAAGTGAAGTATTTCATGGACAAGTTAGCAATTTCTTTACTGTTTTCAGTTATTCTGCCATCTACATATCTTTCGACCACACTTTTTTTATTTAATTGACTATTTCCCAGATTATTTCAAGCCTGTTTTCTGAGTTCTCTATGAGGTTAGCATAATTTTTTTTGCTTATGTTTCGATTCATTTGTTTTTAAATTTTTCTGAGCCAATTCATTTCCCCCACTTTTGATGTTTCCTCTTGTAGCTCCCTTGACCACACGAAATCATCACTTTTATTGTTATTTCCTTTTCGATTTATTATTTTTTTCTTTCGATGAGAAACCTCAAAACAGCAATAAAAACTCTGCCAAAATATGTCAAACATTTCATCAACATCTTTCACTCCGTTCAAATTGATGTATGGTCTATAGAAAACAAAATGAAATTCAGAACTTGTTTTCTCATTGAATATCCTTTTTTCTACTCTGGAAATTTTGTTGTGTCCGAATTCCGAATTTGGCTACTCCAGAAGTTGTGCAAAATGTTCGGAGGAACCTGGTTCCAGTATTTTAATTCTAAGCGATTTGGGTAGAGTTTACTCTACTGTTGGAATATGTCAATACCCTTGTTGGTTCTTCCACATAGTTGATCAAATCATGAGTTAATCAAATCATACAACAATTTTGTCTCTGTGTTGGCTGTTTTGTATCCTTCTTTGTTAAAATAATCAAACCTTATTATGTTTCAAAAGAGTATACCAGGATTATTTCAAGACGATTGAAAAATTTGCCCACATCTGATGAAGGAGATCTATAAATTACTATTATTACACAAGACTCATCTATACAACTAACCGCCGATTCACCATGTGTTCGATTATTTCTGCAAAATTTTGATACAATTTCGTAACCCTGAATATTCAAAAATTCTAAAATTCTTCATCCAACCAATGTTCTGTTATACATAAAAAATCTGGTTCCCTTTCATTATTCAATATCCCAATTAAAGCTATTTTATTCGTTAAACTTTTTACGTTCACATGCAGTATCTTCAAGTTATAACTTAATAATAATAATAATAATAACTTGTCTTTATTATTTTCAGCTGAGATAACATATGGAATTAAAAAGAAACAGATTGGGGTATTTTGCTAGAAATAAAAGGCGAAGTTCAACTCATGTAGCACGAGTGCTACTGAGTTGCTCTTCCACTTGATGTTATAACACTTGTTCTGAAAATTTTTTGGACACTTTGTCTTTTGACCTTAAACCGCTGAATCGCTGCTCCGGTAGGCCATACGCTGGGGTCGTAAACTTCCTCGATGTGCTCCAAAAAGAAAGAGATTTTGAATGAAACATATTTGTCATTTTTGTTCCATTCAGTACATTGATATGCTATTTTGGGAGCCGTTTCCTTCTATAGATTTTTCATTACTTCTACACTTGTGCTCGAACCAATTCTGAGGTCTTGAAGGTGTCCCTGCTTTGGTACTGTTTTAACGTAATTGCTCGTTCTATTACTATCGATGACAATGAGTACTTATTTATTTTCTGAGAGTTCACTGCCCTGTGTATTGCTGTGCTGACCTGCTTCTCGGTGACGTATTGTTTTTGTTTCGATTGTTGTTTTTCTAAGTCGCTTCATTTTGAAGTTTTTTGTACGATCGATGGAGATTCATCCGTTGTTTCTTTCGTTTTTTTTTCGTTCTTTGAGTTGTTTGGACTTGAATTGCAAGATACACCTGGCAGTTTGAAATCTGGTTGTTTAAAATCCTCAAGATGGCAAATTCGCTTTAATGCCAATATAAGGTCTTCTTGGTCCCTAGTTCGTTTTTTTAGATGATAAGACAGTTTTTGCAAGTTACTGAATTTGTCTTTCATTTTCTGTATTTGTGAAGCCGACCCGTTGATACCATGGTTTGACGTTATATTGGTTTCATTCTCATGAAATGCCCCACAATCACAATTTTTGTTGCATTTTTTAACAAGGTTTATGAGAATTTCACTATTCACAGTTTCCGGAAGAGTTTTTTCGACTATTATTTCTATGAGATCATTTTTTTATTGAGTTCAGCTGTAACTGACACCACTTCACTTGACGCCATGTTGTGGATATATCTTATTAATAAACTACTTTACTGTTCAAGAACCAATACAATACAACCAATATCAACAACAGACCTATATTCAGAGAATGTAGAATTTTGAGACATTCCTTATGCCAAAGATCTAAATCCGAAACTCTTTTACGTTTCGAAAGGAACAAATATCAAAATTTGCCAGAAGATACATGAAAATCTTGAGTCGATTCTACTCTGAAGAAATAAAAGTATAATAATAAATAATTCTGGAAGAAAATAAGTAGTTAAAATTTCAATGTTGTATAAGAAATGTTTTGTGAAGATTGTGATAAAGTTTACGTCGTATAGACCTCGAGACTTCTGGAAGGTAGAATAACATCTCATAAAAGTGACTGCAAAAGGAATATGTCATTTTGTACATCATAATATATGGTGAACAGATTACAGCATAAGATGGATTACAACAATATCAGCACTTTCAAAATTGAAAGCACCGTGTTCAAACGTGCCTTTCTAGAAATGATTCACATTAATGAAGAAAGGAATTCGATGAATGAATAAACAGATTTGAAGAATTTGAGTCAAATTAACACAAATTTATTCAAATTAGATAGTGATATTACCAGGCAGATAGTAATACCGATACACCCGTTATTCAAAACAATTTTTTTCGATAAAAAACATCATTCAAAAAATTCGACAATATAAATTTTAGAATATTTTCGAGAACGTTAAAAATTTCGCCCGATTTGAAACGCTCTGAGCCCTGATTTTGTTTCATGAATCGAGTAAATCGGTCGAATCGGCCATAA